>JAXIVH010000061.1:538532-648532 GCA_036785325.1 Urophycis tenuis | reverse complement strand
TGTGTGTGGGAGGGGGAAGCCAAAAGAGGCACAAACATTGCCAGTCACGATGCCTCTTGGAGTCCACTCCACTGTGTGTGCGTGCGTGTGTGTGTGTGTGTGTGTGTGTGTGTGTGTGTGTGTGTGTGTGTGTGTGTGTGTGTGTGTGTGTGTGTGTGTGTGTGTGTGTGTGTGTGTGTGCGTGCGTGACTGTGTGTGCCCGCTTGTCTGTGAATGGGGACGCCAGGTTTTCCAAGGGGGAGGGACTAGTGTCAGTGTGATATCAGAGCGAGAGAGACAGAGTGAGAGAGAGAGAGAGAGAGAGAGAGAGAGAGAGAGAGAGAGAGAGAGAGAGAGAGAGAGAAAGAGTCCATTAGAAAAAAGTAAGACTAAAGGGACAGACGAGATCACTCACACTGACAGCAGATAGTCCACTAACTCCTGAGAGAAGTCACTAATCACTATTATGCAGCTGTTTTCTGTCATATCAGCAACCCTGGTGATGAACCGTGCACAGGGTGTTATGCATTTGTACCATTCCCCCTTTATCTCTCAGGGTGTTCAAAGACACACACAATGCAGGCTATATTGATTTAGTGGAGGAGGTGCCCCCCCCCCCCCAACCACACACACACACACACACACACACACACACCACACGCTATGCAAAAGTGCTTTGGGTGCCTTGAAAATCGCTGCTTCATGATGAGTGATTTGACATTTCCTTTGCAGGCAAATGGTGGGACCACCTCTGTATGTTCCGACTATCATCTTCATCATCATCATCATCATCTTACCGCGTGTTCTGTGTACTCCTGGCTCCCGGCGCTGCCAGTCCGCCTGGCCGCTATAGCATCGTACTACGCCACGCAGTATTGTTGGTGGCGAGCAGTGCGTGGGTGACAGCGCCAGCCCGGGTGAAGAAGTGTGTGTGTGTGTGTGTGTGTGTGTTATCACTCGCGTCTGTGAGCAAACACAGAGTGATCGGCTAATGGCCGCCGCCGTCGGTCCATCAATCCACGGCTGGGGGCCGGGGGGGGGGGTGAATTCGGTCATCGTTCATAAAAAAAAAAAAACGGATGTCGGGAATAGGAACAAAAAAAACTAAACAAAGCCCTCCTCTGGCTCTGGTCCCGGAGGTGTGACGCAGAGATGTGACTTTTCTCTTCAGACATGACATGTTCCCCCCAACCAAGGACTTAGGATGATGTCATAACACAAAGCCTGTCCTCCTGTGAGTTACAGCCAAGGAAGACGGCTCGCTTTTAGCGGCACTTACGTGCGAGAGAGACAGGGGGCAGGTGTGTTTGAATGACACATAGAGACACACAGGCACTCGCACACACAGACACACACACACACACACACAGACGTCTGTAGATGACCTAAGCCGACCGTGTGGTGGTGTCCGTGGACAATGTCTTACTGATGTATATTTTCATTCTTTCTATGTCATGCGTTTGCCTCCCTGCGTCGCACTCTCTGGTGGGGTCTCTCTCCACCACCAGTGGAGCGATGCCGTTGCCATGGAAACCAGAGTGAATGAGCAATGGCGCCCTGAGGTTGGGAGGCAGGAAGGGGGGGGGGGGGGGGGGGAGGCTGAGGCGGGAAGTGGAAGGAACGCGCGCACGCCTGTGAATTTAGTTATGTATATGTAGATTTGAATATCGATCCATTTGTGCATGTGTGTATGTGTGTGGGGGTGTGTGTCTTGGGTGTGTTTGTGTGTGTGTGTGTGTGTGTGTCTTGTGTGTGTGTGTGAATGTGTGTATGTTTGCCTATCTGTAAGTCGAGTGCGAGTGAGTTGCACACATGCATGGGTGACAGTGAAGTGAGTGTGTGTGTGTGTGTGTGTGTGTGTGTGTGTGTGTCTGTGTGTGTGTGTGTGTGTGTCTGTGTGTGTGTGTGTGTGTGTGTGTGTGTGTGTGTGTGTGTGTGTGTGTGTGTGTGTGTGTGTGTGTGTGTGTGTGTGTGCATGTGTGTGTGTATGTCTGTGTGTATGGGGGGGGGTTGGTCTTGATCCATAAACAATAATGGCTACTAATGCCTTGCGCAGCCCCTCGCTGGGGAAATAACAGCAAATAGGATGTGACAGCAAGAGTGCGCGGCTGCAGTGGCATATAGAAACAAGCAGAGATACAAGCAGAGATACAGACATATGGTGTGACCATTGCTCCTGAACCTGGGTTTACTTGTGCTGCCCACCGCCCCATATCGCTCTCTGATAAAGGACATATTTGTGCCTAGATTGCGGGATGCAATGAGCTTGCATTGCATAACATAACAGGCGTTTGCGTCCCTGTGTCTGTGTGTGTGTGTGTGTGTATGTGTGTGTGTGTGTGTGTGTGTGTGTGTGTGTGTGTGTGTGTGTGTGTGTGTGTGTGTGTGTGTGTGTATGTGTGTGTGTGTGTGTGTGTGTGTGTGTGTGTGTGTGTGTGTGTGTGTGTGCTTCCCCCATCCATGGGAACCTCTCCCCACAGCCTTGGTGCTGCTGCCATGTGGCTCTCACTAATGCAGAATTAATGGGCTCTGAAACATCATGGCTTGCACTTAGGAGCCCCAACACACCAAAGCCCTTCTTCATAATACTGCGTGTGTGTGTACAAATGTACATCACATGCAGCGTACATACACACACACACACACACACAAACACACACACACGCACAGACACACACACACACACACGCACACACACCCACACGCACGCACACACACACACACACACACACACACACACACACACACACACACACACACACACACACACACACACACACAAAGAGACACACGCACAGACACACAAAGCCTTTAGCCAAACGTTGAGTAAAAGTGATGAATATATTTTATAACACAGGCTTTGGCTCTGATGAGGTGCCATCGGTGATAACTTTGCACCAACACACTGCTGTAGAATTGTTATTGTTACTGTGAAATATATTGCTCGTCTGCTGAACGTTCCCGTTTCTTCGCCCTCCCATAACGATGTGAGAACCTCCTATTCTTAAATATTCCATTACATGTGATGTTATTTTGTTTTCGGTCTGAACCACGTAAAACCTGAAACCCTAATGACTACTGACTAATTTCCCTATGGAGACTCCGCGTCGACTCCTGCTAATCTGATAGACCAGCCACCGCTGTAATTAAAACGCTTTATTTTTTTTAGACATTTATATCCGGTGCGGATATAAATTTTGTGTCTGTGTATGTTGCATGAGAAGAGGCTCCCAGTCAGAGGCCCCGTAGTGATCACAGGTAACGCGGGGAGGTGAGGCTGCTCGCTCAGAACACTGTGAGCCAGCACAAGAAGAACCACAAGGTGAACACATGCAGTTTCTTTCTGTTGTCGCGGGGAAAACTGTCCCAAGCATGCCGATTTCAACCGGGCACGACACAGTCGTCACGATGTGTGTGTGTGCGTGCGTGCCTGCGTGCGTGCGCATGTGTGTGTGTTCGTGCGTGTGTGTGAGTGCATGCGTGTGTGTGTGCGGTTGCGCGTGTGTGTGAGTGCATGCGTGTGTGTGTGCGGTTGCGCGTGTGTGTATGTGTGCGTGCTGGTTGTCTGATGACGTCAGGCGCTCGCGTCCGACCATCTCCGTGGCGCCTGCTTGAGCGCTCACGCGAATGTCTAACCCCTCTCATCATCGTTATGTTGGGGGGGGGGGGGGGGGGGGACCCTGCACACACTGCAGGCGACAGAAGCCCAACGGCGTGATCCGTTTGGGTCACTGATCAGCGGAAGCGTGGTGACGGGGACCGCATCGCTGGGATGATGCGGTCCATTACAGCGCGTTACATGTATGGGGAGATTCTTTTGTGTGTGTGTCCAATTATTCATTATCATTATTTTGCAGGCTTGAGTAGGTACTTGTGCTACCATACAATTGAATATAGGCGCACACACACGAGCACACACACACACACACACGCACGCACACACACACACACACACACAGAGAAAAAGAAAAAAAAAGGCAAGCATAAATTAATCAACTGGATTAGATTATAGAGTTAGATTCTAATTACAGGTGCTCCTCGCGAACACACACTTCTCCTGTGTGATTATTAGGGCCACGCAGCCGATGGCCAGGAAAAAAAAAAAAAAAAAAAAAAAATCTGTATATGTCTCGCGGGACAAACACGTGAGATGTAGAATCACACCTTCAGACTGAAGCGTCCTGCTTCCTGCGACGGGCCTGGCAGCAGCAGCCCTGCCTCAGCAGCCCTGCCTCAGCAGCCCTGCCTCAGCAGGTTAGGCCCCCAGGCCTCAGGCCAGCCCCCACCACGGCAGCCAGCCTCAGAGGGGGGGTTGGCACAGGGCAGAGGGAAGCACAGACCTTCTGCTCTTTTGTCTGTGGGGCTCATTTGTTTTAGCGTTTCCCAGAATGCATGGCTAATTTAAACATGGGACTGACACGCATTAGTCTCATCTCATGCGGCGGCGCCTTGCATTTGGAAGACGTATATATCCATGTGTTGGATACGTCTTCTGACACGTCGGTTGCGGTCAGAAGCATGACTCACGCAAATGCAGCCTACATGGGCCTACCGGCTTTGGTTCATACTGCGCCCCTAGACAGAAAGGCTGTAGTGTCTTTCCTTTGAGGGATGAAGGAAACGGCCTACATTCAGGAGAGGAGGTAGGATGTAACAATAATGGCAACGACGACATTAACCTTTTTACATTTGAGAATGATATGAGATACGATGCGAATGACGTGGCGGAGAGCTCCGCTCTCATGGTGTCCCAGCTATATTTGGATGGTTTCTGACAGACAGAACCCACACCATTATGTCCGCGATGATGAATTCAGTTTGGCTTTCAATATTTACCCTTTCTTGCGTCCTCATGTTAATCGTTGATTGAGAAACGATTTATTTCAGATTAGACTTGTTTACACATTGGACAATGTTTTACACATATCTCCCAGAGCGCCAGACAATGTCCTTGATATCAGGAAAAGAAAACGTGGAAGTGTGATCAGACAAGTCGTCCAACATCCAGTCTTTATAGCGACAATAATCCGAAAGAAAGGTCCTTTTTTTCAACAAGCTGTTTTGTTTTGCACCTGAACACTGTCCAAACTAAAAACCATGTGCTGCGCTTCTCACTCAAACCTTCAATATCCTTTTGAATGACATCGTTTGTACAGGAACAAACGAAGAGCAACCAATGAAACGTCCTGGAGCCCTCGCCGCGCGAGGCGTGCGTGGCGAGGCGAGGCCATTAGCGTCCAGAGAGGCGTTCCTCTGGGGTGAACCCGGGTTCAGGCCCTGCAGAATCCCCAGGACTCCCAGCTGTCACCCTTTACGGGCGTTTAATCTCACGTGACTCCCTGTTTTGGTACAAAACAACGCTAAACCACCCAAACCGCTAGGGGGATTGGTTCCTCCACACATTTACATTTACATTTACATTGAGGGCATTTAGCAGACGCTTTTATCCAAAGTGACTTACAAAGAGTACATTTGTCATAAGAAGGTGAAACATGTCATTGCTGCTAATACAGTAAGAAAGTCACCAGAACAAGTTTCAAGCATTTCAATTGCTAGATTAACCATTTCTAGTATACAACATCTCTGGAATCGTGATTATAAAGATCCAAGACGTTCAACATACAAGAGCATGAGGGTAGGGTTTTGTTTGTTTGGGAGGGGGGGGGGGGGGTCAGTTGAACTCAGGTGAACTCTGAACAAGTGACTCTTGAGTCTCTTCCAGAAGATGGGGAGATGGGACTCTGCTGCAGTCCTGACCACACCAAAACCCCACACCGTCCAAAGCCCGAGTGGGAAGACCACACGTTTGGTAGTTTGAGGAGAACCCACCTGGAGCCGTCCGACTGCTGCTGGAGCTGCTCCTGCACCTTGCAGCACACGTCGCTGGTGGTGTCGTTCACCTTGCCGATCTTGGTGAACAGGGCGGCGATCTTGTCGCTGCGCAGGAAGCCCGCCGCCCGCCGCTTCAGCATGTGGCCCAGGCACGCCTCGATGGCGCCTGGCACGGAGAGAGGGGGATGAAACACACACACACACACAAAACACAGTCAGGTGCTGACTAGCATTGTTTCCCAGGGTCTCTTAGTTGGGAGTACACAAGAGCCTGGAGAAAGACCCTTGTAACTCACGCAGGCCAATTGGACGGCACAAGATTCCAATTTATCGGCCAAAAGTTCAATTGAACTGCCGTTATAACACGTGTGGCGCGTTTGTAACGATATGAGCGTGTGCAAAACAACATGTTTATGAACAGAGCCAAGCGATCGTGGTTTTTCATAAGAAGGCGTTTTTTCCCGCGTGCTACTGTCCACGGGTCTAATCTTTGTGGCTCACGCTAGTGCCCCATGTCTGAATGGTTTGGTTCTAGTGCCCCATGTCTGAATGGCTTGGTTCTAGTGCACCATGTCTGAATGGTTTGGTTCTAGTGCACCGTGTCTGAATGGCTTGGTTCTAGTGCACCGTGTCTGAATGGCTTGGTTCTAGTGCCCCATGTCTGAATGGTTTGGTTCTAGTGCACCATGTCTGAATGGTTTGGTTCTAGTGCACCGTGTCTGAATGGTTTGGTTCCAGTGCACCTTGTCTGAATGGTTTGGTTCTAGTGCACCATGTCTGAATGGTTTGGTTCTAGTGCACTTTGTCTGAATGGTTTGGTTCTAGTGCACCATGTCTGAATGGTTTGGTTCCAGTGCACCATGTCTGAATGGCTTGGTTCTAGTGCACCATGTCTGAATGGTTTGGTTCTAGTGCACCGTGTCTGAATGGTTTGGTTCTAGTGCACCGTGTCTGAATGGTTTGGTTCTAGTGCACCATGTCTGAATGGCTTGGTTCTAGTGCACCATGTCTGAATGGTTTGCTTCTAGTGTACCTGGCTGAATATCATCATTTCAAGTTTGCTGCAAAAGTGTACATTAAACCCGACCACGCACACATACTTTGGTTTGCTTGCGGTAGCTGGGTCGGACCACGTCCCTCACCCAGAGGGAATCGAAACAGAGTTGGACATGAAAGCGGGCCGAGACCCCCCGTTTTCAAGCGCACCAGTGTTTGAAAGAGTGTCCCCCCCCCCCCCCCCCCCCCACACACGACTCATACCATCAAGGGTAGCGCTCCAGGGTTCGACAAAGGACCAAGCACCCTGGGTGTGAAAGCACCTGTAATGTGGGTTGCAGGGGGTGTTGCGAGTGTGTGTCGCAGGAGGGCAGTAGCAGTCCAGGCGTTCAGTTCAGACACACGCCGACGCATATCCACCGACAATTTGCTACGTGCAACGTCAACGGACGCTCAATAAAACAATATTATTTTACTATCATTCACTCAAATATCGTAATTGAAATTGTAATCATGTTGCTGTGTTGTGCTGCTTTAATTAATAGACGCAATCAAAATTAAGACGACTGGCCAAAATGGCCTTCAAGTTTTACGTTTACCGGCCAATAAAATCATAATTGCCCAGCGGCCAGGAAATGCCGGCGAGCGGAAACGCTGCTTGACACGAGCCGATGGTCCGGCTCGATGAGCTGGAACCACAAATCTGAATTTAGACAGCAAAAGCTAAACCTGTTACAAGCGATGTAATGAATCAGACTCGGCAGCAGTAATACTAGGCTATAGCAGATAATGTGTCGGTGGTGGTGGTGTGTGTGTGGGTGGGGGGGGGGGGGGGGGGGGGGGGGGGGGGGGGGGCTCAAAGCCTGGACCGGAGGGCAAAAAATGAAAGGGGTGCAGTCACGCAGAGATGCTCAGAACAGCTTTCACAAAAAAGGGTGTGAGTGATTCTCCGGTGGTCAGAGACGTATACCGACGCTCGGAGCACCACGGTGGTCCGACCAGGTGCCTGTCTTCCCACCAGAGACGTTGAAGTGACTGGACGAGTTTGCCTTCAGCCAATTACACACTCGTAGATTGGCGTCCCCTGCAACAATTATGAAGCAAAGAAAGAGAAATGCCCAGATTTGTTTATTTGCAGATTTTAGATTATAATTCAAAGGTCTGATTTGCGAGACTAGGTATTGACTGATCTGGTAAAGGGGTAGGGACATTTGTGACCATTGTGACGACAAGCCAAGTTAAATGCCAAAGCATTGCCTAGCAGATGGAAGTGATTGAGCAAATAGGGCTTGTACTTCGAATTTCCCAGCATGGGATTAATAAAGTATTTCTATTCTATTCTATTCTATATACTTCACAATGCATCATGGGATTTTTCATGTTGGCGATACTCCACCATTTTGAGAGAGCTCAAGAGAGTTGTTGTAATGTAAAATCCTAAATAAACATAAATATACCGTTACCCGGGCTTATCAAAACTTTGTTTTGCCACGTCTTGTATGAGAAACACTGTGGCGGTTTCAAACACAACAATGTCTCCCCATAATGACTTGGAACGTCACGATTCATGACTAAACAATGACCAAAACACCATTACTACCATTTACATTCCTAAGCTTCGAGACTTCCGAAATGGAGGTGGTCATTAAGATCTGACTTACATACAGACAGTACAAGCCCTGTAGAGGGAATTTGCACAGTGAAGCATTATTAGTCTTGAATTTGTATTAGCTTGGAACATTTTTTGTGTCTTTTTTTCCCGCCATCTTCTTTAGTCTGCAGCAAGCTACAGTGAGCAGGATGCAATGTAGCAGCTTTCAAATGTGTAATAAACCTTTACCATTGAGATGCTCCATCAAGAGGGACAGATATATTGTACCAATAATGTGAGGGGGAAGAACGTACGCCTCCATTTGTGATCGCTCTTCTACCTAAACGCTGCAATTATATTTCAGGTGGCCTGAACAAAAAAAAGCATTATGAGGAATATGTTTAGGCAAGTGCTTTTCTGAGCCCTCGTCGAATATCGAGCACAGTAACTCCACGCCAAAACCTCCATACCGGTGAGGGTATTGACTAATGATACACTACATGAGTTAGGGGAAACATATAAGATGAACACTTTTGTGTCGAAAGAGTCTACATAATACGGGAACACATCGTCATGTCATTGATTATTAACGGTGAATTATACTGATGTCAGGGTACACATTTTTTAGAATAATTATTTAATATTTTTCATCTCTTTATCTTATTCTGTATTTAAACTGATCCTATATTCTTATATCTAAACTGCTGTGACTGTGAATGTCCACGTTTGCGGGACAAATAAAGTGTTTTCTTATCTTATCTTATAGGATAACGTGTGAACTATGTAAGCATTGTTCTCCGAAAAAATGCGTAATCATTCTTAAGAATCTGTACATTTTTTAAGAATCTCTCTTGTCTTACGATACTACATGAACACACTCTGTGATGAAAGGTTTGTGGCACAGAGCTCCGAGACGCTTCAGCACCAACGACTGCAGCGGCAGCGTTTCCTCCGAGCCGCCGCTGATCCTGAGAGGTCCTCCTGGGTCAGGGATCGGTGGCTCCCTCATCGGCTGCGCCGCCTGACTTAGACTCTGAGTTGGCGTTGGTTAACAGTCGTGTGCGCAGGACTTTGAAATGTATCGGGAATCAGTTGTCAGCCTGGTTGTCCCTATGAATGCAGCCCACCCTCCCGCCCACTCACACGCGGTGCACTTCCCTCCCGAGTCACGACCAGAGAGGATTCTCCTGCTTTTGGAACGTGCGGTCGCCGATGAATCACGAGGCACTTTCCATTGGACCGACACAGCCGCATAATTGTCTGCAGCAATAATGCCCGTCTTTTGGTTAAATGACGCATCGATTTGGTTAATGCCATGTAACAAAACATGTTGAGTGCGAAAAAGTATCCGAGCGCCGATTATTGATTCTCAACTGTGCAGCAACACAAGACAAAATAAATGATGTGTTGTTGACAACATCATCATGTGTATTCCACAATCTGGGGAACACTGCCTAATTACAATGATCATGCCCAATAATCACAATTACTGGAGTAAAACATGTGTTATTATATTGATGGATCTTTAAATGTAGATTGTCTTAATGGTTATTGCGATGTAAGATTATAGTCCCTTTAAACCCCTCTTGGCTCCTCAGTAGCCATTTTTGTTAAATTGCTTTGTTCAATTATTTGTGCGGATTCTTTCCCTTTCGTTTGTGTGTGCGTGCACTCAAAGGACAGA
Source organism: Urophycis tenuis (assembly GCA_036785325.1). Taxonomy (NCBI): domain Eukaryota; kingdom Metazoa; phylum Chordata; class Actinopteri; order Gadiformes; family Phycidae; genus Urophycis; species Urophycis tenuis. The sequence continues at coordinate 638,450 of JAXIVH010000061.1, read as the reverse complement.
CACGCCCGGCATGTGAAGTGCCACGCTGTCATGCTGGGTGAAAAATAAAACGTGATGCAATCTGCCATTTTGTGTGTTTTGCCCTATCCGTCCGGAGCCACGCTATACACCACAGCCGCTGCCATCTACACACTGACTGCCCCTCCCCCATCCCATTCCCACCCCCAGGTGCCCATCACCGCAACAGAACAAAAAGGCTAATGCAACACAATGAGGCTCTAGATGACACAAGTCACAATGCCGGTTAAAGGCATCGTCCTATCATGTGGCTTCCAGCCTGGTCTCTACTCCTGAGCTAATCAAGGGATCCTATTAAGATATCATTATTATCATCTTCATCCATCATCGTCGTCTCCTCGACTTCCTGGCGAGTTTTTCCGCGTCTGTCTACCGGTTTGCTTTGCATTGTTTCCAGTAACCGCTTGCCACCCATCTCATGTCAAGAATAATCAGGGAATTCTCTGGGCTTGCCCACAAACCCTGCGGCACACACACACACACACACACACACACACACACGTCAAGCTCAGCACACACACACACACACACACACACACGGGAGGAGACCGGGAGCGTGTCTGTCTGGATGGTGCTGGTCCAAGGCTCGCCGGCTGCTCACACTCCACACAGGTGTAGATACTATTGCAGAGTTTGTTGTTTTTTTTTGTGTGTTTTTTTTTTTGGGGGGGGGGGGAACAAGAGCTTGCTACACCTGTCTATATTTATTGGTTCTGGTTCTGTGTTCGAATGGGCCGTGTCTCAGCTCAACTCCAATCCCTCAGTGAGTCTGTAGCAGCCAGTTGTTACAGCTGTGTCAATGCACTGCCATCTGTAGTGTGGAGAGTGCACTCTGCACTCTCCACACTACAACACAATAGCAGATAACGAGGGCACTTTGGCTGTTAGCGGAGTTGCAGAGTATTCCAACATACAGAATTAACTGGCATTAGGAAACGATGTTAAAAGTAAAAATGTAGGCCTAATGGTGTAACAAAAGGGAAATTCATCCAAGCATGATGACATATCGCCTCTGTTGTTGCCAAACAAAATTTGAGGGAAAATAAGCTATGAACAAACTTTTGTCACAGTAGCCTACTGAAGTACCTTTATGCTGTCCACCTCATTATTGTGCTAGTTTTTAAAGTCAAACTTTAAATTGCAGTTGTTTCAAATCTTAAACTGTTATATCGCACAGTGATACTGTGCAATGTTTTCCGACCAACCACATGCAAGCAACATATTTAGCAGGTCAACTGTTTGAGCACAATGATGTGCAAGTAGAGGTGAATGTGCAAATATTGTTTTTGGATGTGAATGTGTGAATGGGTGAATGTGCTTGTCTGTGTGTGTGTGTGTGTGTGTGTGTGTGTGTGTGTGTGTGTGTGTGTGTGTGTGTGTGTGTGTGTGTGTGTGTGTGTGTGTGTGTGTCTTTGTGCTTGTGTGCACCCACCTGTGAAATCGATAGGATTAGATTGCATTAATTGATCTGTGGAGGGAAGCGTGCGGAGTACTAAAACACTGCCACGTTCGCTCCACATCACCTTGGCAGCGTCTCACAGATCTGTTGCACTGTGAAGCCCGCCCTAAACGACAGCCTCCCTCACTGAGCCCCCTCCCACATGTGTGTGCATGCCCCCCACTGACACCAGAGGATGGATACCAGACCCCAGCCCGACGGGGCCCAACGGTACCCGACGGGCTGGGTTTGGTTCAGACAAATATTTACAAATGATGCTCGGGTTCGGGTCGGGCTCGGTCACATCTGCGCGATTTGAATTTTTCTATTTACCAGCGCGTTAACCCCACGCATGTTGACCGCTCCAAATGCCTTGCAGTTGCTTAATAAAGGCGGGCTTTCATAAACACAGATGTAAATGTGTCATTAGTGTGAAAAAAAATATAGACTGTGTCGGGTTCGGACATAAAAAGCTTGATGCCTGTCGCGCTTGGGATGGGTTCGGTTACTGTTCTGTCGGACGCGGGCCGGGCTCGGGAAGAACATTCCGGCCTGAGCCGCACTCAAACGTACACGCACCAGGATTGGATAAAAACAAGGTCTGGAGGGAGATGCTTGTTTTTTTTCCTACTCTGTAAAATGCTTGGAAATAATTGAAATCTTTGTCAAACTAAGTAAAAAATGCATCTATGAATGCAGATGTGTCCCTCTCAGCAGCCAGTGAGAGGACTTCCACTGAGAGCATGTTGGCTTCCTTTTAGATCAGCTGAAGAACAAAACCATGCAGTCAATAGAACGGATAATAATAGAAAACTTGAGTCCTTTTCTGTCTTTGTCATGTGATCAGACTCCACTGACTGTGACTCATGCCGTCCCACTGGGTTCCTGCGTACACAACAAGACAGGAACGAGACCAAAAAAAAAAAAAAAGATTGCAAGAGTGCAAGCACAGGATGAAGCAAACATGGCGAGAAACACAAGACGAAAAAGATGACGGAAAGAACGAAAAAAGCCATCAGGAAAAAATACACGACACCGATGTTTGAACGTGGGCCATTGTGAAGCCTCCTTTAAGAAGAACCCCAAATACTTCCGGAAAATGACAATGCGTAAGATTTGAGCCTCGGTTTGTGCATCGGTTGCTAGCATTTACTCGGAGGAATGTAAACGGCAACAACAACAACATCAGTGCAACCACACTGTGTCTCAACGCCAGCCCCTCCACCGGCCACGGCTGCCAGCACTAGCTTAAAGAACAGCCAGCAGCCAAAGGCCAACGCGTTAAACAACTTGTGTCAAAACTCAGCTGTAGCGCTTTATCTCCTCCTTTCAAAGCCCATACTAACCCCGCTTTTCTCTCTTGTTGTCATTTTGCTTCCTCACACATGAGCTAAAGTATGTGTGCAGCTGAGTGCTCTAGGCCTTAGGCCTGTTGTTAGCTCCGCCAAAGCAAGAGCGCGAAAGCAGCGTGCACTACAGGTGTACCTGGATCATTGTGCTCTGAACAAACACTCAACGCATTGTTAAAATCTTTCACATCGTCACATTCGAGCTTGTATTCCGACGCTTGGCCATCCTTTGACAGTGTCACTGGGTGGCGCACACACACACGGCAACAACATCACAAAGGCAATGCATCGGGTGACTGTGGCTGACATTTGTGTTGCGCTGCTGCAGCCAGGAGAAGGACAAGTGAACAGTGTTTGAGTCGGCGCAGGCAAAGCGCCGCGGCAGCAGAGCCCGCGCGCCGCGGGGGGGGGATTCCAACTCGCACGACGCAAACCACCAGCCTTCCTGGTGTGCGTCTCTCGGACCGTCGTCTCTCCGCTCTCTGGCACGGGAAGGGAGCGCGTTAGGAAAGGACAGCGAGAGAACGTGTGTAAAAGTGGCTGAGGGGGGTCAGGCGCGTTGGCATAGCAACCAATCTGCATCTGCTTTTTTTTTTTTTTTTTTTTTTTTTTTTGCGCTCTCCTCCACTCCCGGTTGCCATTGGATATGAGCCGTTGCCATGACGTAGCCAGCATAGCGTGTGCTACAATGCAAGCGGCTGGCTGATGTGAAAGCATCTCTCTCTCTCTCTCTCTCTCTCTCTCTCTCTCTGTCTCTCTCTCTCTCCTCTCTCTCTCTCTCTCTCTCTCTCTCTCTCTCTCTCTCTCTCTCTCTCTCTCTCTCTCTCTTCCTCGGCTGCAGCTTGGCTATTTGTGGACGGGGAGGAAGAGGAGGGCTGGGAGTGTACCCTCTGGTGTTGGAGTGGGATGAGGCGCGCGGTCAGAATCATGAGCGCAGGACGCGGTCTGCCGGGTGGGAACGCATCCAGCCCAACAGGGATCCAGAGAGGCAGTCCGAGTCCCAGCAGCTAGAAACATTGGAGACATGGTGGCGCTGATGGGTTCACTGCGTTCAGGGTGCAGTCCCAGACCCAGGACTGGACCGGGGAACAGGTTCACCTCATTTATTTGGGGAGGTTAAAAAAAAAACCAAAAGGATGACAGGCAGACGACCCACCGAGAGTCCAGCGATGTGCTTGTTTGCTGATGTCGTGAGCTAGTGTGGATCATTCTAGTGTGGATCATTTAGTTTGACGTGCACGATCACACCGCGTAAATATGAATACACATTTGTAAACTCAATGAAAGGTGATATATTTTTAAAGTTTATAGCACCATTTATTCTTAAAAGTGACAGAAAAGACAGAGAGAGAAGAGTACACAGAGGGAGTCAGGGACACACAACGACCATAGCCAACAGCACTCCAAAAGGCTTTATTTAGTCTGCACAGACGTCACAGACCACACACACACACACACACACACACACACACACACACACACACACACACACACACACACACACACACACAGACATACACACACACACACACACACACACACACACACACACACTCACACACACACACACTAACACTCACGCACACTCCTCAAATCCCTCATCTTCTTTCATCTTGTCTCAGTCACACTCACCTCACCTTTCCTTGTTTTCACGCAAGAGACCCTACAGCACACACAGACACACACACACACATACGCACGCACACACACGCACACAGACTCGTGCACATACACACCCACACACACACACAAACACATGCACACACACGCGTGCACACACAAACACACACACACACACGCACACTACACACGCAGGCACACACACACACACACACACACACACACCTAAATGGTACACGGCAGCTGAACACATTTCAGCAGACAGATTATACACACTAACACGTGCTGGTGGTGTGTTTTGATATTATCGCTTCGTTATTCTCACTTCGCTTTACCTTCCTCTCTCTCCTTCCCTCGCCCCTCCATCACGCTTCTCTCGACAATCTTGAGAAAGCAGACACTCTTGTATCCCCCCCCCTTCCATTCATTGCCATGTCGTACAGATCAGCCCCGCTCTCTCTCTCTCTCTCTCTCTCTCTCTCTCTCTCTCTCTCTCTCTCTCTCTCTCTCTTCTCTCTCTCTCTCTCTCTCTCTCTCTCTCTCTCTCTCTCTCTCTCTCTCTCTCTCTCTCTCTCTCTCTCTCTCTCTCTCTCTCTCTCTCTCTCTCTCTCTCTCTCTCTCTCTCTCTCTCCTCTCTCTCTCTCTCTCTCTCTCTGACGCAACAGCCACACCCTAAGCCCGGCCTTCAAGCCCATCAGAAGTTTCCAGGCCGTCGGGGACAGAAGATGTGACATGCATCCGCGGTGCAGAACCGGCCCACTCGCCTGGTTTATCGCCCCAAAGGCGAAGGATAAATCACACACGCCCCAGCTGAAGAGGTGCAGGAATGTGCCGTTCCTCATGATTTGTGTGGCTTAACACAAGCCATCACCTTCCCGGTCAATTCCAGGGGAGGCAATGTGATATGTGGTGATGTGATATAAGAACCACGTTGAAGGGTACTTGAAGAGAACGTAAATCACCAGCGCGTTTGTGTTATTGTGAGTGTGTGTGTGTGTGTGTGTGTGTGTGTGTGTGTGTGTGTGTGTGTGTGTGTGTGTGTGTGTCTGTGTGTGTGTGGCGAAGCAAGAAAGGCATGGCCAAGCAGGTCTGGCTGACCTTTGGCCCCGCGGAGGCCGACGGGGGAATACAACAGTTGAAATGTCACTGGGTTGGCGTGTGAGCGTGTTCACACTGTTCGCCACGTCTGGTCACATGTCGTGCTGGCTCGGCTCAATGGGGAGAGACTCTGGTGGACTCGGGTCGGGTCGGCGTGCCTGGGAGGCCTCTGTGTAATTGGGGGAGGTCACCGCAGCAGTCGATAGGTCGACAAACCAAACACTGTGGCTCTATGGAGACAATCTTTTGCATGCGTTGACGTTGCGGTGTTCACGGTCTGGACAGCTCCCATGACGTCAACGGTCCAACTGTTTCTGTGATTGTTGGAACAGTTACAGACACGACACGTGCATGAGGAAAATTCCTTTATGTTAGAACGTATGACAGTATAACAATTCCCCTTTAAGTGCGCTATTCAGATGTGTGTAAAAAAATACATATTTACGATGCTTGTGTGTTAGAAACAATGCAGCTTATATACATAAAGTGTGGGGCTGTTTTTATTTTTTTGTATTGTGATTATATGAGTCTGTGTGTAAGTGGAGCTATCAGTCAGTCTTTGATTCAATGTAATAAAGAGTTGTCAAGACAGGTAAAGAATACGGCATGTCGTCCTTAGCGTCGCACAATTTTCCCTTTTCCACAGTTAAATTGCGAAAATAAGATTAAGTCCCGCTATTACCCATCATGAAGAGGCTGGAGATAATTTGTTCCCCCTACATGATTAAGCAAACACACATTGGCAGCGTTTCCCATGCATCATACGTCTCTGGCTCTCCGACCGCTGCCAGCAGGCTCCCATTACCCACGATCAATGCTTTATCTGGGCAGGTGCCGACTTTGCTCGTTAACTGAACGGCGGAGCGAGGCTCATCGCACGCACGCCACGCGGAAGGTGAGGCCCGGCCTCGCCGCGCCGGCGTGGGAGTGAGAGAGGTGAGACACGAGAGGAGGGGGAGGGCGGGATTAAAGTAAGCGTGAGAGAGGTGAGAGTGGGTATCGGTTCTCACAGCCTCACTCTGGTCACCAGGGCTGCCTGTCTCGTAACCCCCCCCCCCCTGACAGAGCTACGGTGGCTCAGCGGTGGTCTCTCCTCGCCATGGGAGATGTTAGAGGGACCGCAGGCTATCTTCACCAAACCGGGGGGATTTTCATGTTAGGGCCCTGATGATGTCACTCACCCTACATACATGACATCGCCTGGCCACCCATCAGAGCCAATGAGAAAAACATTTCTGTCCATAAAAATACCCCCCAAAGTAACTGAATATACTGAATAAACTACTAGAATATGATAGTAAAAAACATGTTACCTTTACGACCAATTCATGTCCCCAATGCAACACATTGGTGTTGTTCATGGGTGAACAAAAGATGCTTCCGGGAAAGAGAGAGTCCATAGTCACACCCATGGAGCATGAGTCAGAATATCAAAACAGCAGGCAGAACCAAACTTGTCAACATGTAAGGGTAAGTGGAGTTTAAACTTCTACTCCCAGCACATGTTGTTCCTGAACAAACTTTTTCCAGTGGGCCTGCTTCCAGGAAACATTGCCACCGCACACAATGGGGACTTTGCTGGATAAACAGTGTGAAAAGAGACAGCGTATGGGGGGGGGGGGGGGGGGGGGGGGGAGCAGAGAGGATGCTGTACTGTACACTTTGATGCTGGCACAAGACCACGTCAATGTCAACACGGACCTGGACTTCTGGATGTACAGGCAAGGTTAAGCTACACAATACGCTTGTTCCTCAAGTACAGAATCGTTGATTTGATTCTATCAGTCGGCAGGAGTGAGCACAGAACTAACTTGCATAACAAATGAGTTATGCAACGCAATATCACACCTAAGAATAAAACCAGTAGGCCAACAAACTATGGTATGATACTGAAGTCACGCTTTTGACTATCACGTATGTGCATAGCTATACAGAGCTGACTGTATTTTAATAATGCGTTGCGAATTCTCGGCTCTAGATTAAAACACCATTAGATTAGAACAGTCTCACTTCTTGCGTGGGTCGAGTCCAGCAAAAAAATCATGAATTTGTAAGAATGATTGTTCTGCTGAGATGGTCTTATTCCACCAGAAGGGTATAACACAATAGCTTTGCCGTTTACAGAGTGCTTATTTTGATGGTTTAATTAGATTAGATTGCTTTGGATCGTCCGAGAGCAGCTCTTCTCTACGGCTCAACGACATTCTGTAAAAACTGAATAATATATAATGCACTGTGTGAAATAGAACCGGCAATATGGATGAATTCATATATTTTTCCATTTTCATTTGAATGAATGCAGCCAAAACATTTATCTCCACATACTGCAATTAAATAGCCACTGGTATAAATACATGCATAAATCATTGGTCGGTTGGCCTCATCAAACCTTTCCATTCACAAGCCCATTATGTGCTCTTGCATCATTGTAGCAATTCATTAAGCTACCAATTTGTCAGTTATAGATATAGATGTAGTATGTATATATATGTATGTACGTACATATCTGACTGTGAAATAAACTCTGTGAAATACTGTGAAATAACTGTGACTGTGAAATAAACTCATTCAGCCCTCTGACCTCTGGAGTCTGGAGGCTTGTGGATGAGTCCCTTTGTGCATGTGCGTCTACATGTGTGTGATCCAATAGCGCCTGACAGCCAGAGATAAAGTTTTCCTTTTGCAAGTCAGGCTGCTCGGACCGCCATTGATCTCCACGGACCAGCCTGGTGGAGAGGCGGTGTCTGGGGTGCAGCCAGCAGAGAGACAGAGAGATAAAACACGGCCACGGCGTCGCCCCGACTCCTGTGTCGTCGGCTCTCGAGAGCAGATCAGCCGCTGATGGGTGGTCCGGCGGGGATCAATATTAAACCGCTGTGTTTGGACACTTGGCATGAGGGCCAGCGAGACCAGAGAAGCCACCGCATGAGGAAAAGCCCGAGTGGGGAGACGTGTGCGAGTGATTGGGTGTGTCAGCGATACGCTTCTTTCACTGTAGCCCCGATCCCAACACACGGGTGCTGAAATAAAGCCTTTCAATTGGAAGTTTGAATGACATTGTACTTTCTCAGACGGGCTGGACCCAGACCTGTCCTGATGTGGCCGCTATGTGAGTGTGTGTGTGTGTGTGTGTGTCTGTGTGAACGGGCATGTGTGTGTGTGTGTGTGTGTGTGTGTGTGTGGTTTGTGGGTAGCCGTCTGCAGCCACAGTCACTCTTTGGGTTTTTTCAATGAGTATTGTAGGGTGCTTGGCGACAAGGAGTACTGATATAAAGTACTTAATGTCATTACGGCTCGTAAATTATGGAACGAATAATATGAATATGGATGGCGTGCTATTATGAGCAATTCCATCTATCACGTAGATAGTAGAGCTCTGTGCTCTTCCAACATTTGGGGCAAAACACATCATTCTTATTACACACTCACTTGCAAATTCACTACGGTTGAGAGAAAACAGTTACACAAAACGTTACCACTGAGAGACAACAGCACATAAATAAATCTTCTTCTACAACTGCGAGAAACCCAAGCCATGGATGAGGTTAGCTAATGTAGTGGGTACTGTACAATGACACGCATGTTCCATGAACAGAATCCAATGATGTATAGTTTTGATTATTTTATACATCATTATCTAAGTTAAGTAAATTAATTGGTTCTTGTTGGCCATATTTTCTTTTCCGACTGAATTGAGAAAAAAATGCCCTTAGTCAAATGCAATACCTCATTTGTGTACCAAAAGACTGGATCATAATATCACAGCGTAGGGCACCATTGCCTTTTGAGGACGTGTTCTCTGGGGGAAGACCCCGGGCCACCCAGTTGGCAGGACATCCTTGAAGACCCAGTCCCAGCATCAAGCTTCCCCCAGACGCCCGAGACCATGGGCACTCAGAGGGACAAGCGGTTCATCCTCCAGTCACCGGCCACCGCGTGCCGTCCTCCCACGCCACAAAGACCGGCGGCCCGGTGCCAGAGTGGGCTGTGTGGCCTCCGCGCCTCTCCTCAAGGAGAGGCAGCCACCGAGCAAGAAGCATGCTGGGTCACGGGGCCTCGGGGGTCACGGGGCCTCGGGGGTCACGGGGCCTCGGGGGGCCATGAGGGGGCCCAGCGAGTGGGCCCTGCCGTCAGCCACATTCCCCCGTCACATTTAAAAAAAAAAAAAAAGATTTGAATGCCTGGATTTGAATTTGAGGTCTGGGTGTCGTTTTGTTGTTTTTGGACTCAAAATGTCTCAAAATGTTGAAAAATTCTAATTAATTCTAATCTCATTGGAAGCTCCAAACGAGTTGAGAGTTTTGTCTCTTTTCCGAGAAATGCCCCAGTCCCTAGCCACCGGCGATAGTTCCCGCTCCCGCTCGCAGAACTATCTATCGTTTTAGTTTTTAGTATCCATCCACTCATTTTACAAGACAAACATGAGACGTTTCGGCAGCATTAATGACCAGGGTAAACACATAAAATATATTGGATATTCTCTGTGCCGCTGTTCGAGGTGCACTATTAAAATACTGACAGTAGATTTACGGTTCCCAGAGACACAGGGGGGGAGTGGAGAATGACTGAATTTGCATTGTTTTCTGCTCGCTGTGTTTCCACCGTTATCTTCGGTTTCTGCCAATCGGACTGTATTCATACATATATTAACTGGTGCTTATTGAATAACTCAACAAGTCACAGGGCCAAACTTTTGTCTGCGACGGCCTGCAGTGACATTATTGACCATCGGGTTGTCGCTTTGTGCCGTGTTTTTCCATGCCGACCACTTTATCACGTTATCCTGGACAACTGTAAGATTGATTGTATTTGAGTGTCACCTGTTAGAAATGGCCTCCCCACCCGTCAGCTATAAGTGAGTGAAATGCGACGTTCTGAGTTGACTGTGCCTGGCCTCTGTGTGCCATGTATGAGATTTTAGACTGCTCCCAGGCCTCTCTTCACTGGTTGGTTAGGGGAACCCATCTTGCCTCGTCAATCACAGGTACATGAAATGCAACACTTCTCAATAACGGCAGAGAAACGTGTGGATGGAGGGAGCGGAGAAGAATGTGATTTTTTTTAAAAATTTTTTTAGAGCTTTCCACTGCTCTCTCGTTCTCAAATCTTCCCACAAATCTTACCGAGCTGTTGAGGGAACTGACGAGACCTTGGCGTGGACCTCCTTGCCCCCTGCGACACGGCGACGACCACACACATACAGGATGGCCTCGTCTGTCTAAGCAGCAGGGGCATCAGCAGCTGTTCCCTTCCTTAATTGCGTCTTTCAAACAGTGTACGACCCCGCAAAACGCTCCCACCGGACCTCAGCCCGACGGCGACCCGCGTGCACGTACGGCGTGGCGTGTGAGCTCTCGGCTCGAGTTGTTGCTCGAGATCTGGCGCCATTACTGCGCGCCATTCAACCTGGGTTGGTGGCGGCGGCATTCAAAGAAGGCAAGGAAAGGCAGATGATTTTGTTCAAGGGGACAGAGGCCCTGATTGGCGTCGCTTTCGCCGGTACCCAGAGTTATTGGCCTAGCCGCAGGGGCCTGCCGCTGCTAGAGCCCACTCCACAAAGGCGATGGCACCAAGCCGCTGAAGTCTACGCAACTCCTGAATTCCCCCAGAGAAAATGTCAAAAGCTCCCGAGTAGTCAGCTGCCAGGGTGAGAAAAAGATTGATGCTCCATAAATAATATTCTGTGCCTTTCTTTACCAATCGTCTTCCCCAGTGATATTTCTTTTTCTTCTTTTCTTCTTTTTTTTTTTTGGATGTATCTCCGTGGACTCGTCCACCTGCAATGCTCAGCCCCAGATGTCCATTCAAGGGCAAGTTATTACATGACTGGGATTCCTAATGAGACCATTAGCAGCTCTGGATTCCACGCTAACATCAGCAGGCCAATGCACTGACTGTCATCCCTTCTCTCGTTCACGCACAACTCTGGCTCACCTTGTGATGTCGCCATCCTATTCTCCCACCGTGTTTCCATTATATACATCAAGGTGGCTTCCTCACCCCCTCGCTACAGGCTTAATAAGGCTTAATCTCATCGTTTTTTGTTTTGGAGAAATTAGTTTTTACACCAACCTGCGACTGGATGATTGCTGTATGCAAAGCACAAATCACTCAATATGTGGGCATTTTGACCACACTGAGGGGGATGTCTTGCCCAAGGTTCTCTCTGTAGGCCTATATACCGGATCCTGTGTGTCGTGGCTCTGTTATCGCCAGACCGGTAGTGCTTGGATCTGCTCTGCTTATAGACACCTGGCTCCATGACTATGGCGTAATGGCAATTAAATGATTGAGGAGAATGAGCAGAACATGTTTAATCATTAGTAATTACCTGCCCTCGCCCAATTTATTAACAGAAAACGCTGTGTTTTAATTAAAGGGCCAAGTGTGTTCTACGACCTAGCCTGGAGACAAGATAGAAAATCTGATAAATCACTTTCACAAACCCTCAGCTCACACATTCATTTGGCGTCCTCATGCCCCCCCCCCCCCCCCCCATCACAAATGCACAAGCACACACACACACACACACACACACACACACACACACACACACACACACACACACACACACACACAACACACTCTCTCTCGCACACACACACACACACACACACACACACACACACACACTAACAAATATAAACACATACAGTACAAGCATACTTGCCAATGTCTTTAAATAAAACCTAGCTCCTCAGAAGATTTGACACCCCCGTGGAGGCTGATAAAAGGTTGTTATGTGAGTGGTCGGAATCCTGTGGAAGAAAGTTGTGGAACTCCTACATAGTGAGGTACAGTTATACAACAGTTGGGTGCTAGCACACATTGTGATTGGCTGAATAGACCCTGTGTGCAAACATTAGGTTCTACTTCACTGATCATATCTGGCTGACTGCCATAGTTACATCGTGGATAGGTCCAGAGGAAACCAAATGCATTTGTGAGCCATACTTTAATCCATGGCACCGTTAGTAAAAAGCATAACACTGCACAGGGACGGGTGATTTGCAAAAGGGTGAATTTGGAACAAATCTGTTAAGTTTATTATTTCTATTGCAGCACTCCTGCAGCACTTCCTGGAAAAGCTAATTATTGCCCCCCCAAAAAAAGGTATTGAATATAATAGTCTTTCTATCCACCTTAATTCTAGAAAAGAATCTCTCAATTTTGTTCCATTTTGAGATAATTTAATCACCAGGTTTCATGCCAACATTCAATTATCCGTTATTACTTGAGTAGTATGATACACACCAGAATGTGCTTAACAATCTAAAAGGAGCCAAAACCATTTACAATGTTGCAACATCCCTTTTCTTTTAAATGGTCTTCCTCCTCTCCGTGTGTGGCTTTGTGAGGTGGGCCTGAATATGAATTTCCTAATTAACTCATTCCATATGCTGGCCAAGACGAGACACGCCACCCTCATTGCTACCGGTCGCTTCCTAACGAAACATCGGCATTAATCTTCATTGGCAGACCCAGCTCAATTAACCAACATTAGGGGACAGACACAAATGGGGCAGGTGAGTCATCCCTGACTGTGACATCGTCCACGCTCATTAGCATTTGTCCTTTCACCTTTTCTGAGAGACGACGTCATCGGCTGGCCGCTGGTCTGCGAGCTCCAGCGTGCATGGGGAGTGCTAGTGTGGATCTGATGAGGCAATGACCGGCACATTTCCCTGCTTCGATCCGGCCACAAGGCCGCGTCTCACCGCTAACCCCGTGACCGGCGTCATGCGCAGCCGTTAAGCGCGTCAAACGCGTTCATCTCCTGGTTCTAGGCAGCAGTTCGAAGGGAAGCTATACTGCATGGTCATGCTGAAAAAAACAAGGGCTAACCTGACTATCTGACCGTCCTGGACATCCTCTGGTGTTGCGCGCAATTGGATAGACTGTGATGTTCGCGCTGAGCGGCTTTGCGTTTGTGTGTACAAAGAATTGATAGCTGCAGTATGACAGCCTCAATGTCTTGCAAAGTCTCCTAGTGCACACACGCACGCGCACACACACACACACACACACACACACACACACACACACACACACACACACACACACACACACACACACACTCAAACACACACACACACACACACACACACACACACACATAAACACACACACACACACACACACACACACACACACACACACACACACACACACACACACACACACACACACACACACACACACACACACACACACACGCACGCACACACAAAATGTGCAGTGCAATTTGCAAGATACGACGGAGCAAAAGCTCCAGAGGGTCAGATTGTAATTTGCTTGAGGGGGCCATATGGGAAAAAGCCAAGACCTGCACTCTGACTCACTTCCTTTGCTCCAACACAATAAGCTAATTCAAACATAGACACTAGAGAAGACAATCTACTGTTTGCATGTTCTTTGTTAGTTAAACCACATCTTGTATGTCCGTCTCTGTCTCTCACTGTTTTGACGCATGTTGATATATGTTGAAAAACAAAAAAAAACAAAAAACATGTTTCTGTATGTTTCTGCAATGCTGAGGATTGCCCAACCATGAATTGTGCCTCAATTCAGCCACAACACACAAGAGGGAACACTCTTGACAGCCAGAACAAAAGGCCTCACCCGCATTACCTTTCTGGTCTGGATCCAACGAGCAATCCCTATCCCCAGGTGTGGACTCTATAGGTCTCAATAGGCGCGCGTCTAGTATCCAACACAAAGTGAAACTACTCTTTTGAATGTCCGCGTACTGTGATCGACTCGACACCCGGTCTGTGTCCGCACTCCACTTACAATCCCGTGAACTGTAAGTGTGTGGCAAGTGTAATAGAGGCCAACATGGAGATCAGACTGCTCTAAGCAGCCTGACGGCAAATGTTTTTGAGGCTTGTGGCTGACTTGCTTAGTGGCCTGCTGGGGTCACTTTCATTCAAACTGCCCTGTTTGTACAGGAGATGGGAAAGCTATGGGATGGCCTATACTAACCTTGGGCTTATAATAACCTATTGGTGCCTTGAAGTCAAATGACCTGTATAGCGCTTTGCAGCAACCTCGCTCCTCTATTTCGACTAGGACAATGGGAGATTGCACACTGCCTGGTTCTTGAAGAAGTCAATTATACAACATTATATAGAAACCACACGTGGTTGAGTCGGTAGCGACTTGTGATTGGTAAAACAGCCGTGAGACAGAGCTGGTATTTGGTGTCATTTGTAAGAAACAAACCTGTAGGTCAATACACTTGTCTTTGCCTGACGGGCAACAAGTTTGCAAAGACTGTTGGCGTTCTACTATCCTTATATTTAAGAGTGAATCCAGCCAATGAATTGCACATCATTTCTTTCACAGCAGATATTACCCACCCACATCTACAAATGGCTCCAAGACTGCTCTTCAGCTAACTTGTCATCTGGCTGATCTGAGGCTAAAGAGAGATACATGTAGTGAAAGAACCAAAGGAAAACATGCGTTGTCAAAGCGTGAGTCACACGCCACAGCACATGATTAGCCCCTGTATCACTGGCAACGTTTCAGGAAATCCACCAACGCACAC
The DNA here is from genome assembly GCA_036785325.1 of Urophycis tenuis. Classification (NCBI taxonomy): domain Eukaryota; kingdom Metazoa; phylum Chordata; class Actinopteri; order Gadiformes; family Phycidae; genus Urophycis; species Urophycis tenuis. The sequence continues at coordinate 623,374 of JAXIVH010000061.1, read as the reverse complement.
AGAGCCAATGACACGCACATATAACACGCTACCCAACGCCGCGTGGGGGAACACTAAATCTGGTTTCCAGGAGATCCACAGCGATTATTTGCTATATTATTGATGCACCAGCACAATTATGGGGACTCTTGACGTCAGATCAGGTCCGTCACGAAGAGACCAGCAGTATTTCACCTGCTGTAGGGCTACATTAGACACTGTGTGCGTAAGAGGCAGAGTGATGGTTGGAGAGAGAGAGAGAGAGAGAGAGAGAGAGAGAGAGAGAGAGAGAGAGAGAGAGAGAGAGAGAGAGAGAGAGAGAGAGAGAGAGAGAGAGAGTGAGAGTGAGAGAGAGAGAGAGAGAGAGAGAGAGAGAGTGGGTGAGTGAGTGAGAGAGAGAGAGAGTGCGAAGACAGGAGATACACAAGTGTGTACTTACTACACAGCGCTATGATGTGACTGCTGTCTTCATGGACAAACTTCTTAGTGACAGCTTCCTCCATTATCTGCTTCACCTGTAGACAAAAAGAACCCTGGGTTAAAAATACAAAAGGATACATATACATTGAATCTGCCAAAGTGAATGCATCAGTTTAACAATATTAGTATTCTAGTTATGAGAAGGTATAGCATCTTCTCATAACTATCATGTGTATCACTGAGCAATTATATCACCTGCAAATTAATCTTCAAACAATGATTTTAGTGGATAAAAGCACTAAAATCTTTATGGTTTTCTATAAATGACAAAACATGACATTACATAATATTAATAAACCCATAGTCATCTTTCATTTGAACATGAGATAAGGACACTTCATTGTAAATGTATACAATGAAGTTACATAATACTTGTATAACGGGTCAATACAATGCAATGGAGTCTAGGTTGCAAAATAGCATAATCAACCAAGCAACATTCATTAGGAGATAGTGACATTAATGGCTATTACTCCAATTTTCAATCGAAATATTTCATTGTCAAGTTAATTATTTTAAGCTCCTTCTAAATCTGTACTTGTCAAACAGTGGCATGGCTATCTAACCTGCCAGTCCAAATAGTCTAGATTGTTTATTTAAATTGTGAACACAAATTGTCTACAAGCCGTGGCTGTGCTGAAGTCCCACATTTCCCTCCAATCCAAAAGAAAAAACATACTACTGCAACAAATACTAATCCCAAACAATCAAACAGTCAATTGAACGGCATCTATCTGTGCATCAATCAGGTTGTCTAGCTGTCAGTGTTCCATAGCAGTTTCTGCTATAGGCACTCTGTATTTCTGTGGAGATCAATAGATCTAACAACTAGTTCCATATTGTTGGGTCTTTGTTCAACAACATCCCTAAAACAAAACATCTAAACAAGGTTAGATACTACAAAGACAAAAACAGCAGCAAAGTCAGAATATCGTCAAATATGCAAATTATCTGAAATTTCAAGATTTTTGTGGAAAACATTTAACTGAGGCTAGCTTCAATTTTAAACTACTTAAATTTTAACAGTGTGATGGGGGGAATTTTCTCGCACCATGCTGCAGCATTTATGTAATTCACAAGACAGTTTTGTCTCCCCAATTTTTAATAATAGGCCTACATATCTTTTAAACATACTGCATTATTGACAACATTAGTTTCATCATGAAAATTGGACACTGCAACGCAAGTGAATCCAATTAGCATCACAGAAACATTGAAATGAGTCTCAGAATCATGTCCATCTCTGGGGAGGCCCAGGGAACACAGACGGTTGAGCAACACATCATGTATTTGGCATTGCTGACTTGCTCACTTATTTTGACATTCATTAATTCGAGCCATGTCTAGAAGCTCTGACTAGATTCCACCTAATTGTCAAACAGAAGGTTTTTAAAGACTCTGTTATGTGACATAACTGCGTAAACCACAGAGCAGGAATTACTTTATGTCAGAGGGCCAGGGTACATTGATTCACGGAATGTCCATATATGTCTCAAAGACGCTTGGAAGGTGGGGAGAATCAATCATCCACTCCATTGATATACGCTATCTAATTGATCTGCCTTTCTTCCCCAAGACCAGCTTGAGGAAGAGCTTGTTGTGTGATCAGATCATTCCTTAAAAACACATGACTACCATCACTAACAGTATAAAATGTATACTCGCCCTCATTAGATGATTCCCCTTTGTGCAGGCAATCTTTTGCTGAGGTTAAATCAGGGATCAAGACAACTACCACTATTGGTCACAGTTTAAGCAACCAACTATTGGTAATACGTTCTATGTATCGCTAATTGGGACGAGCAGACCACTTAAATGTCCCTGTTGATTTTCTACTTTGGATTTGCTAACAATCCTCTGAACTGAGCCACGCACACAATTATTGTCAGGTTGGTCCAGAACACAGATCATACGTCACGGGCCGTCGGCGATTTCCCAGAGCTGAGCAAATGGACTTACATTTCACCGTGAAGCTTTATACGCACAATGAATCATTAAAGCAGGGGTTGCCCAAAGCCACCCAATCGATAACCACATCTCAGGATGATCGAGGGCGCGGATCCATCAGGTGTGTCAGATTGAATTGGTTAATACTTGCAGAGCTGTCAACATGAAGCGTGGCTGCGTTGTTTGAACCCATATGAGTAGTATCTATCAATAGTAAATATGTGCAGTTGCCTCTGGACGCTGCATCTTTCTAAAAGTTGCAGACGTGCATGTGTTTGCATGTGTTTCATTGCATGCATTCTACGGCCAAGTCAGGATGATTACTTAATGTGATTCTGTCTGTGGCCTGAATAATTGATGACAACGAAACGTCACTTCCAAGTGAGTTCTTCCGAGTGTATTTTTTTTAAATCTGAGATATGTTAATTCATGTGTAACAAGGGTTTGGTATATCATGTCAATGCCCGATGGTCATTTATGCGAGCAACAGTTCATAGTCTCTAGCTCTTACCACATTATATGCTTTAGAGGCGGGTTATGGGGTTTTTATGCAGGAAAAGTGTGTGTGTTTCTCCTCTTTATGTGTGTGTGTGTGTGTGTGTGTGTGTGTGGGGGGGGGGGGGTAATGTATATCATGGTCAGAAAACTGAATAGCACATGTTCAACTCATCAAGACACATCCCAACAGACAAGGCAGAACAGTAAAGTAAGCAAACAGTAGGTTGCTTTCTAAACAGACACATGTGCACCTGCTGCACACATGCACACACACACACACACACACACACACACACACGCACTCAGTTTTGATTTGAGGAAGGCTTGCATATTTGCAATGTGCACGGATGCCTGTGTGCAGAGTAAACTGGGCTCTAAGCACTTCTGAGAACCAGAAACTAATGGCTTCTGGCAGTGTCAGAGGGGAGAGCTCATTAGGAGACAGGCTGGCTGTTACATAAGGACACATTTGCTCTGCTCTTTATTTCACACTTGTGGCTGAGGCTGAGGCACAGTGCATCAACAGGATGTTGCTGGCCAACCCTGAACAACCTGGAAGCAATGAGATGAATCCCTGGAATACTCCGGAACTACCACAGCCAAGCCGCGATGCAATCTCAGACATTTACATAAGGAACCACCAACAAAAGCATTAGTAAAAGACATTGGCATTGTGCATTTTATTGGCTACTTCCATTCAGTGACTATACATCCATCTGTGTATTCCCTCAACCATTTCTGCTCCTTGTTTGTTCTGTTGTTCAGTTGTTTGCAACATAATGTGGTTATATCTCGTTGTGCTACTGTCAGCCAGCAGTAGGGAAGCCAGCATTAATTAGGTTATTAGTCATGTTTTATAAGGGCTGGGCGTTAACGACCGGGTTGGGTGCTGTGCTGGGATACAACTGACAACCCACCTGACAAATGAGTGGACGTTGACAAAGGCCTTCACTAATGTGACCCATGCTTGTTTGACTTGACTTGATAGTATAAGCGAAATATACTCAGAAACGTGCAATTGAAATATCCAAGTTCCTGAATGTACAAAAGTACTCCTGGGGATTTTGAGTCAACCATTTGGAATTCCTCATTAGCAGCAACCAGAGGGTTAATCAATGACTTCAATTGACTTACTCAGTGTGACGGTGGAGCAGAAACATTGTATGTATTTTACTACTATTTTCTTCTTCCAAGCACTGAATGTTGTTATTTCCCCTACAATACCAATTTCGTATCATCAAGCCTGTGCTTGAGTTGTGAATAGGGATGTCCGATAATATCGGCCAACTGATAATATCGGCCGATATTAGCCTATTTTTGTAATATCGGTTCATATCGTTATCGGTTTTACCACCGATAATGTGCTTGTGCATAAATATGGCACTTTTCCATAAGTTGAAATAGTGTCCTTATTTTTTATAGACAGTGTTAATTTGTGAAATGCAATCTAATGAGGCATCACAATAAAAGTAGATGATGTGTTAATTCCACAACAGGAGATATGGGACCTAAAATTAGTCTGGGCGAAAATAAAAACGCCTGTATACATCGGTATACCATATCGGTTGATATCGGAATCGGAAATTAAGAATTTGGACAATATCGGCTATCGGATATCGGCAAAAAGTAAATATCGGACATCCCTAGTTGTGAATCTGTATTTTTTCCCAAGTGGCACACAATTAGTATTCGGCATACAAGCACACGCAATAGTTGATATGCAGTTGTTAAGATTTAGATATAGTCTCGCTTTATATGCTCTTATGAAATAAGCAGGCATGCAAGGAAATATTTTCTCCATTATTATCAGAGGATGAAAGTCCTCTGCTCTGGGTATGGGGGGAGGAGGAAGGATAATGTTGTTTAGCCATGGCTTGCAATATGGAAACCAAGGCACCGCACTGAAGTCAACCAACGAAACTAGCATTGAAAGCTTATATTCCTAAGGCCAAGTTGTACGTCCCTTGGCCTATATGAAACAATGTGTATGTCTTTTTGAACAATTGTTCAGTAAAATGTGATGGCAGCCTGACATCGCATGAGATGGGAGTGCATTTGTTCATCTAATGATCTCCATTTCCAGAGGATTGTGCAACCAACCATCCCAACCTTTTCAATTACATAAGACTATACCTTCCTGCAGAAAAGCAATTAGAATGTCTCCAATCGCAAGTACAAATAATTACACAAAATAATTAGACCAAATCATAAAATGAAAACCATTGATGGCTTAATGAATGGTGAATACCTTTTACTCCACAAAATTGAATGGCAACATCTTTACTCGGGCACAACAAATGATACGACTACATATTTATGCAGTTCACTGCACCTGCACTTTTACACTGTAAAGAATCAAATGTTGAAGTGTGCTTGATCACTGTGCATGAATGTTGCAAAACATAAGGACACTATTGGGTCAAGCCCTACCTGTGGACAAAATGAGGTCACCAACTTGTTCTCCGGCGCACACACATTTCACGGCCATCATTTCATTGAACTCTCTCCCTAGAGGCCCTTCGATTAAAGGCATTATTATCCCAAACAGCCTTAGTTCTGTCATAGTGTCAGGTCATCGTGTCCAGGTTGTCAGATGCCTGCACACTTGCACACCTGCAGAAGCCTATGAGGAGCGGGAGCAAAGCAACATCAGCTACCTAATGCAGCTCTCAGCCGCACCATTCATCCTTTTATTGTCACAGCCTTCAAATTGCTAAGCATGATAACTTTGGCACCTTAATAAGCCCCCGCCCCTCGGCACATCATTATAACTCATAACATAGCTGTAATGAACCTCCTGCTCTGCCTGTAATGCTCAAAAGCAACAATAAACACATCTTAAGTCAGTAAGTCTTTACTAGCATGCAGACAGTGCTTTACTATTCGTAAAAAATCCACTCACTATCAGAGTCCACTGTGATAGTTTGGGCTTCACAGCTGTTATAAAATCAACACTTGATGCACTCCTAATCTCTACAGGAGAGACCCGCGGACGCTTGCTGTTGCCAAGCGATACCAATGTAGCTGCCTGCAGATTAGGGAACATCCTTACAACAAAAAAAAAAAACGAAGGAATAACCAGGCAGGCATGGTAGGGTTTGACTGGATGCATTTTTTATGCCGATAAATTGCCAATGTTACAGGTATACCTATACTACATGTATTGTGAATTGTGTGCACTTTACACAAAATATGATATTGGGGGGAAATACAGCAAACATGGCACGTTGTGCAGTGGTTTCAACGTGCAGGCTGTGCATCAGCATTCATCATGGTGCTGCAACCAGAAGCAGTGTGGGCTGAACATCTTAAGAGGTGAAGGTCTATGAAGAGAGCTTACAAGGGGGAGGTCTGCATCACCTATATGTGTTACAGTGTTTAGAAAAACATCATTTCTTAGATGCTCAATTATAGGTTACAAGACTGAGGAGGTGGGACCGGTTACAGAATGTATGACATACACAACTGCATGCATTAAACTTTCAATAGACTACAACATCAGATAATAGGAAGAACTAAGTATTTTCTGTGGCTGTTATAACACAACACGTTATCTCATAATAGATTAGTCTCTGGCCCACTAACCAATGCTAATATCCTCCATGCTCGTTGTTTGGACGGAAGGACATATTTGTGAGCAAACCATCACTTTACGTTTGCAAACATGGAGTGAATTTATTCACGTATGCATGTATATCTATCTATGAGGGGGAGGTGAAGGACTTCTACAAACGATGTTTCTGAAGTTCACTGAGTCAATGGATGTAATCAAGTCCAACATACAAAGTTAAGAGACACAAGTCTGATGTAAAGGCTGACGCAAGATAGTCCGTGAGTGTTACGTGCCAATATAATTGATTTATATTTAAAAAAAAAAAAAAAAAAAAAAAGCTTTCCTATTGAAAGGCAAAGTTAATTTTCGTCTCAAGCTGTGCTATCATTTTGCCACCAGAGGGGACTAGGGAGACAGTTCGCTATTATAATTGTTGGCAATAAAGAACAAAAGATTGCAGGCCTGGCTTTCCAAAACATACTATAACTGTGCCTTATGCCTGCGGTGGGATTATCGCTGCACAGTAACAACCATAGGATAGAAAGTCGCACATCTGAATGTCGACTGGCCAATTCTGGTTAATTTCTCGGGTCGCGTGTTTAATATCGTCACGACGATTCCAACAGCAAAGTGAAACCTGGTGGGTTCACTGAATAAACAGATCCATCCCTTTCACAATGACAACGTATGGACACAGAGATGCACAGCAGCAAAAGTACATGTGTGGCGATACTTCCTCTACAATCCAGTATATAGCCACCAGCATTACGTGTAATATTCACTGTTTGGCAAACTTATTCCACGGCATATAAGTGAATAAATGAATATCACCAATGTTTTAACACACACGCACACACATACCCTTGTGAACAACACACAAATCACAACTGAATAGAACGAGTCAAATAAAAAGTGCCCATGAAAAATGAAAAGCCAGCGCTAGGTGGTCTTGCACGCACACACATCTGTTGTCACATTGATACAAAATCGAAACCACAGTCGTTTTAAAACCCACACACACACACACACACAACACATCATGCACTTCATGAGCGGACCCCCCTGCCCAGCGGGGCTCGACGGGGGGGGGCGCTGATCAGAAGCGTGTGTACCTCTCGTTTCACGGTCCATAATAATTTCTCTTTAAAATCTTCATCAGCGGATGACCCCATGGCTGGCTGTCTGTCGGACGAGTTGGCCCACCGTGGCGGGCAGTCTCGGCACGGCACCTTTTCCTCCCCGTCTCACAGAACGTGTAGTCACTTATTTTCCTCCTTCCTCCTCACAGCCGACGAGCTTTCTCCCTGACAGCTGGACACCACTGACGCATCGGTGTGCCGCCGCGGTGCACGGAGAAGCCATCATCTTCAGGTTCCTCTCTCAGGATGATGACGCCAGAAGAGCAGGACCCGCCTCTCCGCCCATTATTGATCAATGGAGTAAATCACTTCACGCTGCCAGCGTCCCGAGAAGGATCCATCCGAGCATCACTGGAGCTCACAGCTCACAGAGTTATTTTTAGCATTGCTCGAGCCGTGATACCGACCGAGGAACAACAACGTCGGTTTGTTCAGTTGTGATTGCCATGTTTTCAATAGTTTAGAACCGAGCCTATATACAAATGCATGTGTAGACACGATGCGATAACAAAAAGCACACACACACACACACACACAAAGCACACATTTTAATAAAGGGACATCCTGCGGTCCTCAGTGAAAATAAACGCGCTGTTATCACACATTGTTGTTATTTCACATCAGACGCTTCAATGTTGAATTCAGCTGGCAAAATAAAAGCTACATGAAACCAAGGCATGAAAGCTATAAATAACTTTATATATATAAAAAAAACAGGCTCTGCCCACCATCCCCTTATCAGATGTGATGCCAAAATTGGCTGCAGCAAAAAAAAAAAAAAAAAAGCTGGTGACGTCATGGCAGCGCGATATGGAGTACCTTCCATTTGGTGCAAATTCACCGTTTAGAGCGGCCACGTGGGCTGTCACGCACACACACAGCCAGGATGCATCACCCTCTGTTGCTGAGTGCATGTGCACGGTGTTTGTGTAACAGAGGGCTGTTAAGTGTTTGGAAGGGTTATAAGTACATGGTTGGGAGTCCCACTGTATTGTCAACAAGCTATTGGACTCAAGCGTGGAGAAGAAAAATATAACTGACTGATGAATTGCATCATTCAAAACCATTATAACAATGGTTACTTTGGATTGTGTCTTTCTTTTTGGTGTGCATGCCATATTCCTGCAGACAATAATAATATGCTTATTTCATAATGACCACTATGACTACTTGTAAGTCTAACAAATACAAATATAATATTGTGAGGTGAAAGGCATTAGAGAAAACCGCATTAAAACAAGTCAAATATTTTTATTTATTTAAAACCAACTCAGACTTCAATGAATCTTCTGTGCAAAAGCTATTAAGTTAAGTGTCCTGTTACTTTGTTCAACGTTGAGATATACATATAATTGATCTACTATAGATGTTAGATTATGTGGAAAACACTACAAAAGAAAGAAAACATTTTCATTCACAAAATGCTTCATTTCCATGAAACACTTTATTCATTCACCAATTACGTCACACGCTATAATTGGTCGCCAACATGATTGCCAACCTCCCTCACATTTTTAGACACCGGAGTGCATATTAGCATCCGATTATAGAATGAAGACTCACACGGTATTAGCCATTGGAAGCAGCAATTTTTGAAACCTCCAAATGATATAAATACATGGGGGTTAAAACAATGTCGACAATACCATACTGTCTTATTATACTCTGTAAAAAGGTTTGATTTTAGCCTTGTTAAATTGGTACTATTGTGTACTACTCTACACAGTTGTGCAGGCCCTGATTTTTGCAACTGGAAGAAAGGCAAGTGCGTGTGTGTGTGTGTGTGTGTGTGTGTGTGTGTGTGTGTGTGTGTGTGTGTGTGTGTGTGTGTGTGTGTGTGTGCGTGCGTGTGTGTGCGTGCGTGCGTGTGTATGCGTGTGTCTGTGTGTATGTCAGGCCGTCGGAGGCAGCGTCAGTGTCCTAGCGGTCGGTCGTCGTAGGTGCTGTACCGCTTGACGTGCGTGCGGCGGACGCGCTCTCGCGGCTCCGCCCCCGGCCCGTCGTCGTCCTCGCTCTGGGAGCCGCAGGGGGCGTGGCTTCGGCGGGTGGCCTCCAGGAGGGTGTGGTCGGGGGCGGGCGCCGTCTCGTACAGCAGCGTGTTCAGCGTCTCCTCGTAGATGCGCGCGTCGGGAAACTCCACCTGAGGGAGCGACAGCGGGAGGCGGTCACTAGGGGGCGTGGCCACACTCCCCCCCCCCCAGTGCCCCTAAGGTGCACCGCCCTCATATAAAGAGACCATGTGTCCATGAGTTACACTTGCATAACGATGGATAGCACAACTGGCATGACAACCAAACAATGTTGTTAACATGTGATCACTCATTTGATTATTTAAAAAAAAAAGGTGATATTTAAGTGATATTCCAGTGGCCTTCCTGATGAATAATGCATACAGGAGACATAAATGGCAACATTCATGTAGTTGCGGCAGCTAACCATCACGTTAGCTTGTTATCTTCAGTCAGAGGCTTTCTCTCTAGGAACGGTGCCACCACCTTGATCTTGTATTAATTACAGCTATGAATCACCACACCGAACACATTTCTAATTGCTTCTATTTTACCAGCGAGTTCAAGAGAAAAGGAGTGACCTTTCCGACACACTGTTGAGCGTTACAATATCCTTGGCAATCTGTTCATTTTGGGGCCGCCTCCCCCCCCCCAGTGTAATACACTTAAAAAGAGGCTCTACTTGACTCGATTCCAACATAGTAAGCGGCGTGGCACCTTGGTCTGCTTCTTCTCCGTGGCGTAGAGGATGGAGGTGCAGCACACCTCGGCCAGCTTGCGGCTCTGGCCGTAGAAGGACCAGCAGCAGATCTCGTCTCCGATCACGTCCTTGATGAAAAGTATGCGGCCGTTGTAGCGCATGGACAGCCGGTCGAACAGCTCGATGTTCTTTAGCAGGTTGTCGTCCGAGTTGCTGTTTAGCGCGAGGCGAAAACATTGAGAGACATAATTGGTCAATAATTTACTCCACCGCGGCGCCGGCGGCTAATAAAGACTTGATTAGCTTGTGCAATATGAGCTTCTGTAGACCAGTTGAAAACCCGTTAATTAACTTCGGTCAACGCCAGAGGGACCTTCAAAGTGCCACTGGCTTACCTGGTATAGGAATACTTGTTATTGCTTCTGTTGTACACCAACTTCACCACAGGCTGGTGGAAACAGAAGGCAGGAGAACGTGTACATGCAATGACAAAACACAACATCAAGTTAGATTAAAAGTAAGGAAAACTTTTTTTTTTCCTTCAAATCAGTTGTAGTTGTATACATTCGCAAGGATCTTAATTCAGAGTAAGGTGTTCTCTCAAAAGACGTAGCTGTTGTGTAAACATAACATGACGATATGACATGTGCTAACCACCACTTCTCACCTCACCTTGGTACAAGCCTCTATGAGCCTCTCCTCCTCCTTAACAGAAGTGATGACAGGTATAACACACTGGGCCTGCTCCTCGTTTTCCTGTGCCAGAGGTGTCCAACCAGAGACAGACATGTGAACACTTACTGCATAACACTCCCGACACCTAATATTTTATTATGAACCACTGGAACTTCGTAAGATCAGACCGTGAGCCCGCCAGCTCAAGGTGATCTCACAAGACTAGCTGGAACTGGCTTGAATTTAGATGCTCCATTATCCACAAGGCGAAAACAAAATATTTAAAAATATGTTAACTCGGTTCACATGGTAAAAGTGGGAAAAATAAAGCCCCAAGCTCATGAATGTTTTTTAAGGTCTTTGAAGGAATTGAAGTGCAAATTCATCTTTTCAAATGGATGCAAAAGAAAGGCATTTGAAGAATGAAATATAGAGTATAAAGAATATGAATAGAATATTACAGTTACCAAATAATGTTTTTTTTGGCTGATAATTATTCTGCTTAGCCAGCAACCATCCGTCAATCAATCTAGCTGGTAGCAAGCAGCGGCAGTGCCCCGCAGTCATAAACACAATCCAATGAGCAGCAAATCATAGTTTTTGTACTCTTTTAATGAGGTATGATAATACAAGAATTCCCCTCATGGGGGATCAATACAGTTTTATCTCATCTCTCTTAATGTCCTTCATCTTTCACACTCTTCTCTCCTCCGAGAAAAGTGCTCCACCTTTACCGCTACCGAGAAGCCACATTTCACCGCCACAGAGTCGTACGTTTCGAGCTCTAAACGGCAAATGGCGGTGAGCGGGAGGAAGGCCTTGCAACGCTCATTCATAAACAATCATGCATGATGTAATGAATGGTAGCCAATGTGCTTGCAAAACTGATGTGCCTTCCTGTCCCCATGGAAACGAGAAGATCTCTCCCTCTCTCTCTCTCTCTCTGACGCCTTGGCAGCCCCGGCACTGCATGTCAGCCCAAAAAGGCCTTCCAGCTGAACATCAGTCAACGTGATGCACGCCCCACTGTCCCTTAGCCTCACACAGACGGGCACGGCAAATCATATTGCTGGTCCCCCAGCCTGGAGGACTCCACGCAGCCACACACTAGTCCTGGACCAATCAACTTTTAAAAACCGAGCGGGGCTGTTGTTCTGCGGTAGAGTGGCCCCGTGCTGTCACATCAAGCAACAGGGGAGAGTTATGACCACGCCACGGGCCGCGGAGCAGGCAGTTTGGTTTATGTTCTTATCTACCATCCAAAGAGACACGCACGGTGACAATGATAGCCTGCGGTAATATTGAATTATTTATGGTTGCATAAGCCTTACTGTACTGTGCAGAGTGTCAAACGGAGAGTAATTCATTGGCATCTTCTGCGATAAAGTTGATGGCAGTAACTTTTTCACAACTTTTATGATTAATTTATTTTACGTTTTATTAAAGGTAATGAATTAGAAACACACATGGTGTCAATGTGACAGAACGGCATCTCTGTGTTGGGGGGGGGGGGGGGGTCATCATTGTATTGTGTGTGATACTGACCTGCAGACTGTTCTGGCACAGCTCCACCAGGCCCTCTAGGAGGTAGAAGGTGGCCTCGGCCAACAGCTCCAGGACAGCTTGGTGGCCTTTGGGCAGAGTCGCTGTGCCCTCCCTCAGGTAGCCCAGGATGCTGCCAAAGTGCTTCCCACTGCGGTCAATCAGGATCCAGCCTGCATGCAAACACAGAAACAGTCTAAGTAGATTATTCATCCGGGGCCATCGGTTGTGGGGGTACGGGCCCTAACCTGTGCGAAAATTGTCATCCTGACATGTGTCACAATGCTTGGTTTTTCAGATGAGTTTCTATAATGACATACTGCAATGGTAATTCAATTGTTAATAGATATTGAGTTTGAAAATATATAACTCAATTAAAAACGATGTACACATATAAATAACCATTATATTACAATGAAGTCCAAGAATCATTCTCAACCCATAGTTAGAAGACTTTGTCAACCATTTTATATTAGAAGATGTGCAATAGAAAATACCAAACAAAATATGAAAATAAAATACGCAGAGGTACAATTTAGGTGATGGAAAGTGGAGTCATAACTTCACTCGACAATGGACCAGACGTTTTAGAATGTCTTTTTTTTTTTTTCCCAGCAGAGACCCACCTTCTCTGTCGGTAAACACTTCCTGCTTTCCACTGAACATGGCTTTCAGCATGGACTCCTGCCGGGTCAGCACCTGCAGTGTAGTGTAAAACAAGGTTCCTCCCACGTTGAGTCGGACATACTTGTTCCCAAGGCCCGCCGCACTGCTGCTGCTGCTGGTGCGGGTCTTGGTCTTGGGGCAGGCTGGAGGAGGGTCATCCGGAGGCGGAGGCGTGTGCAGAGCGCCGGCCCCGGACATGTCTTTCCGGAGGTAGATGACCACCCTGCAGACCGACGTCCGCAGGTCCCCCGCCGTGATGCCAGCTACTGGGGAGGCCGCCACAGCCCCTCACCGGTCCAGCTCATGTCTAACAGGGGCAAGAGGGAGCTGTGAAGGGAGAACTGAAGCTCTACTTTGAAATCTTAAAAAAAAAAAATGTTACATCATTCACTTCACCATTGTGAAATACAATGTTGGGTGTTCTGACAAATTAGTTTGTCAGGGCATGTATTTACAATGGAGGGGAGGAAGTCACCTACCCCAACTGATATCTGTTGCTGGTGTATCCCTTTCCCAGGAATGGAATGCGGCTAGACAGGAAAGTAGATCAGAGTTTGAACACACATTGTACATAGTGAACGGCTACTGGAAAGTCGACATAACGTTATTGGGTTGCCAACTTCGAAATGGAAACAAATAACGCTACAAGAAATAACATGACTTTGCCGTTTCAGTAACTACATATTCGCTTAAGGTAAACATTTCGCTCATCCAAAAATACTAAATAACACGCGAGAGCTCAGCATTGTACATACTAGGCTATTTAAAGGGAAACTGGCGTACAGATGATAGAGGAGGGTTAGCAATCTGCTGTGATCATACTACCATATTCATACCCACCCAGACGTGATGTGGGTCTCTTCTTGATCGAAAACGGCACACTATAATATTCAGGGCTCGCAAAGATACTTACATATATAGTATGTGGTCAGAAGAATGCCAAGTTATTTTAATTATATCTTTAAACTATGAAAACTTGGAAAAATATGATTTATCAGCCTACTGACTAGCAAACATGGGGGGTATCTTCTTCTTTTAGATTTCCAAGCATCTTCATCAAACTACGGGAGTCTGCTGCCCCCTAGAGACAAGTATGACACGGGCACGTCGGTATCGAATTTATAAAATAGATAATAATCGTATCTTATTTATGACGTAAAACACCGTTAGAAAGTTACCTTCCTGATAGAATAAAATTACAATGGAAGAAAAATACCCCAACGGACTTTAAACATTATGGCGAAATGGTTCAATCCACTTCCTTAAAGACGAAGCCCCGCCCATCCAGGAAGAGCGTCGTGTTTCCTTGGCAGCAGAACGGGAGGAGTCCGCACCAGTTATGCCACATAGACACCAAACAAAGTGACTTATATTATAACACAATTAACCGGTAAGTCGGTTATTTTTCGCTTCTGCTTATAACGGAACAAACACATGAGTAGCACGATGAATACGCAATCCAGACTTCACCCAGATGTGTGTTCGCTAACGTGGACAGCTAAAGGTTAGACGCTAACAATAGCGTCGAGCCATCACATAGTGTTTACTACTTTATAGTGAATCCAGTTATTATGGACGATGATGAGATCTAAAGGTTAAAACACGTCGAAGCCCCTCACGCTTCTCTTGTTTCTTTGTTTCTTCTTTTGTTAGCGATGTCGGTGCTCTTGATCAGCTATTGTTTGTAAAGAAAAAAATATGGATCTATTAGAAAACAACACGTGGATTTCTTTCTTCAATATTGCCTTACTGTAATGTACTTTAGTTAATGGACCGCGGAGTTTTAGCACCCCGCGGTTTTTAAGGCATTATTGTGCTGATATCGGTGTAACATATGGTATAATGTTGACTGTGACTAACCATCACAAAATGTGCATTTGCTTTTATAGATACTCCTCTGTATGAACCTGTGACACACCACAATGTGAATTATATTAATGACAAGGGAATAGAGACAGGTTCTTCAGACAAATGCCAATTATTAATTCTGTATTGCATGCATGCATTCAGTCCTGTCGTCATGGCCAATGACCCGTTGGCAGAGGCTGGCTTTCATTTTGATGAACTCAACAAGTTGAGGGTACTGGATCCTGAGGTGGGCCAGAAGACGTCAGAACTCAAGGAAGAGTGTAAAGAATTTGTAGACAGTAAGGACATCATGTCGCCATCATAAAATAACATATGTCTTTTGTTGAGACGAATAAGCAAGTGTAACACAATATATCTTGATGTTGTTTTTCTTTTCTGTTATTCCACAGAAATTGGGCAATTTCAAAAAATAGTTGGAGGTCTCATAGAATTGGTAGATGAATTGGCAAAAGAAGCAGAAACGGAAAAGATGAAGGTAAGACAGGCAATTCAAAGATTATTATTATCATTATTATTAGTTGTAGTAGTAGCGGTAGTAAAAGTAAACCACTCACCTGAAGCATACTATTTCAGTCGTGTACTTCTTGTTTGATTGTTCATAATAATACTGTGCTCTTACAATTTTGCTTAGGCTATTGGCGCAAGGAACTTGTTGAAGTCGGTGGCGAAACAACGAGATGCTCAGCAGCAACAGCTCCAGGCTCTCATAGCAGAGAAGAAGATGCAGCTTGAAAGGTTCTAGCATCTATCATGTCAATACAGTAACAATATAAACAATGAACACTATAAACAGCATTGCATAATAGAACAAAGAAAATCCACTCACCCACAATTCAGCATGCAAGTGGACAGAAATGTGAGGTGTACCGGTTGTGATGTGGTGCAGAAAAATAAACATGATGGGATCTAAGATAAGATAAGATAAGATATTTCTTTATTAATCCCCCGTAGGAGAAATTCGCAGAGACCAGCAGTGCAGGGGATAGATGAGCAGTAAAGAGCCTGGCTAAATTCTATACACAATAAAAAAACAATAGATTAGATTAAATACACGCTCTTAAGTCAGGTCGGTGACGAGAGGACCCGTATGCATACTAGTGTCCTAGATAGCAGTTTGTGGTGCAAAATGCAAGATAGATCAAATAGTGCAAGTAGATAAAATAGTGCAAGTATGCGGAAAGTGCAAGGTGCAAGATGTGCAAATTTATACAGGTATTCCAGGTACAACATATGAATGGTCCTGGAATAACAACGGCTGGGTCACAGTCCAAGGTGTGTGGTGTGGTGTATGTGAATGAAAGTTCAGTCCATTCCATTTGTCTGGTGGTGTTGGAGCTTCCTGAGCCTGATGGTTGGTGGGATGAAGGAGCACCCAAGCACTTTGAGGCACTTGGCTGAGTGAGCATGTGGCTGAACGTGTTCCTGAGTGGCTTCAGTTGCTTCAGTTCAGCACAGTGAGGCTGAGAGGGTAGGTCCGGGTCGCCAGCAGCATTCCCCTCGTCTTCCTCACTGTCGCCGCCTCCACACCGTCCAGCTTCATCCCCACTGCAGGGCTCGCCTTCCTCCCCGGCTTGTACAGCTCCTGGCACCACCGCTCCCAAAGCTTCCTCCCCAGCACACGGCAGTGAAGAGGTGACACTGGCCACCGCAGACTGGTAGACCATCCGTGGAAGCCTGGTGCACACAATGAAAGATGACAGATGGGCAGTGGTTATTAGTGAGATGAACAGACATAAGATGAGAATGGCTAGAAAACAGTCTGGGGTGTGTGGTGTGTTATACAAATCCATTATCTGGTGGTGCTGGCGCTTCCGAGACGTTGGGAGCGGGTGGTTGAGGTATTGTAGAGCCTGATAGCTGATGGGATGAAAGAGCCCCCCAAGCGCTTTGAAGCACGTGGCTGAGTGAGCCTATGGCTGAACGTGCTCCTGAGTTGCCTCAGCTCGGCGTAGAGAGGGTGAGAGGGGTTGTCCAGGATCGCCTGCAGCTTTCCCCTCATCCTCCTCTCTGTCACCGCCTCCACACAGTCCAGCTTCATCCCCACCACGGAGCTCGCCTTCCTCACCAGCTTGTTCAGCTTACTTGCCCCACCACACCCGATGCCTCCTCCCCAGCACACGACGGCGAAGAAGGTGACACTGGCTACCACAGACTGGTAGAACATCCGTAGCAGCCTAGTGCACACATTGAAGGATCTGAGCCTCCTCAGGAAGAACAGCCTGCTCTGTCCCTTCCTGTAGAGGGCCTCGGTATTATCAGACCAGTCCAGTTTGTTGTTTAGGTGCACCCCAAGGAACTTGCAGGTGTCCACCATCTCCACCTCTTCCCCCTTTATGGAAACCGGTAATGGGGGACACTTCCTGCGTCTAAAGTCCACCACCAGCTCCTTGGTTTTCCCTGTGTTGAGCTGGAGGTGGTTCCCATCACACCATCCCACGAAGTTCCTCACCAGTTCCCTGTACTCCTCCTCCTCGTTGTCTGTGATGCATCCAACAATGGAGGAGTCGTCCGAGAACTTCTGCAGGTGGCATGTTCGGGAGTTATAGCAGAAATCTGAGGTGTAGAGGGTGAACAGGAATGGTGAAAGTACAGTTCCCTGGGGTGTGCCGGTGTTGCTAGTCACCATGTCTGACAAGCAGTGTCGCAGCCTGACATACTGCGGTCTGTCCGTGAGGTAGTCCGTAATCCATGCCACCATGTCAGGATCGACCTGCATCACCAGGAGCTTCTCAGCCAGCCGGTCTGGCTGGACGGTGTCAAAAGCACTGGAGAAGTCGAAGAACATGATTCTCACCATGCTCTGTGGCCTCTCCAGGTGTGTGTAAGCTCTGTGAAGCAGGTAGATGATGGCATCCTCCACGCCGATGTGGGTCTGGTACGCAAACTGCAATGGGTCCAGGCAGTCACGCACCCTGGGCTTGAGATGGTCCAGAACCAATCTCTCAAAGGTCTTCATGACGTGTGACGTCAGTGCCACAGGTCTGAAGTCCCCTGGAGCGTTGGGACGACCCTTCTTCGGCACAGGGACTACGCAGGAAGTCTTCCATAGAGTTGGCACCTTTTTCAGCCTCAGGGAGAGGCCGAAGAGGTGCGTGAACACTCCTGCCAGCTGCTCCGCGCAGATCTTGAGCACCCTCGGGCTGATGTCATCGGGTCCTCTGGCCTTGTTAGGCCTGATCCTCGTGAGCTGCCGTCTCACGTGGCTGGTGCTGATGGTTGGGGTTGTTATTTCCGGGGTCACAGGTGTAGTCTGCGGTGTGGCGAGGGGGTGACTGTCCTCTGGGCCGGACATTGGTCCAGCCTCCCTGTGAGTGTGGAACGGGAGAGAGAGGGAGGGTGGTGCAGGGAGGGGAGGTGCAGAAGCTGAAGCTGCCATGCCCGGATCTGGTGGTCCAGCAGGGAGATGAGTAGGGCAGGAGGGGGGAAGGGGAGTTGAGGGTCTGGCCCCCGTTGGTGAGTCAAATCTGTTGAAAAACAGGTTTAACTCATCGGCCCATTCCTTTGTCCCCTCCTGTGATCCTCCGGCAGTTTTCATGCCGGTGATGGTTTTCACCCCTGCCCACACCTCTCGGGAGTTGTTCTGCTGCAGCTTGTCCTCAATCCTGCTTTTATAGCAGGCCTTAGCTCTCCTCAGTTCCCTCCTCAGCTCTCTTTGTATCTCCCTCTGTGTGTCCTCATTGTCTCCTACCATGAAGGCTCTCCTCTTACGGTTCAACAGGACTTTGATGTCCCTGTTGATCCAGGGTTTGCTGTTAGGGAAGCAACGGACCTTCTTGGTGGGGACAACACTCTCCTCACAGAACTTTATATAGTCTGTGACGCACTGAGTGAGACCCTCAATGTCATCACCATAGTCCTCCTGAAACATCCTCCAGTCTGTTGTCCTGTAGCACTCCCTCAGGGCCTCTTCAGCCTCCTCAGACCACTGCTGTACAGTCCTGGTGGTAATGGGCTGTCTCCTAACCTGAGGCTTATATGTAGGAGACAGTAGGATCAAGCAGTGATCTGATTTGCCCAGGGGGGGGAGGGCTGTTGCACTGTATGCTCCCTTAGCATTGGCATACAGTAAGTCCAGGGTCTTATCTCCTCTGGTGCTGCAGGTTACATACTGGGTGAAGTCAGTCAGTGTCTTTGATATATTTACATGATTAAAGTCTCCATTTACTATAATAAGGGCGTTGGGATGTCTAGTCTGCAGGTCTGCGACGGAAGAATGAATGACGTCACAAGCCCGCGCCGCTACGGCCGATGGTGGAGTGTAAACAATAACAACAATGGCTGCCGAAAACTCACGGGGCAGATAGTACGGTCAAAGTATCTATCTATCATCTAGTATCTATCATGCAAAACTGCTATTGCTTTAAAGTGCATGCACAGCGTTGTTGTACATCACTGTTCATGCACTTTAATGCTTGTCCTAATGCAATCAAAATCAAACTCATGGTTTTCTCTAGAGTCAGGAAAAAGCCCTTAGTTTGCCAGGTATTGTCACCCTAGACAGGTAGGAGATTCCAAAGGTGGACTACTACACACCTTTTGGTTTCATTATTGATGACTGTCTTTAAATGATTTGAAATCTGCCAAACAAATAGAAACTGAAACGCTGGGGGATTTTAAGAGTCTTGTTTTTCTTGTGCATCCAGAAAAAAAACAATTTAGCGCCACCTCCATGCTAGTCCTGGATTACAGCGACATGTTATACTCATTTGACTTGGCCAGAATGTCTGCAGATGGTGGAGATGGTATGTCATGGAGCACTGTGGTTCATTACTAATCCAAATGTACCAGTGTCAGCTGGCCCTCACTAGCCAGACTCTGCCACTTGCAGATTTTTATTTAGAAAGGTCTTCTTGGCCTTTTACCAGCACATGTATTTGCTTATCTTTGTAGGAGCGACTCTAGTGGCCATTATCTCTTTGTATCTGTTGCCAATGTACACATACAGCTAGGAAAAAAACATTGTTCAGGGAGTTTGCGCCTTCAACGTGGAATTTGCTCTTTCATCAAGGGCCTAATGTACTGTAATGGTTGAGTATATCATGTCCTAGTGAGTCATGTGAGATTTTTTTCATTTTTTTCAAATGCCCCTTTACCCTTTTAGAAGTACTTACTGACTAGAAAAGGTTTTCCCGGAAAAATAAAGGGTTGAAAGTAGTATGCTGCAGTGGGCAACAGTATGTGCAATTTAACAGGTTTAAGGAAGCAAGTAGTAATCTAATCGTGTGCGTGTTTGTTTTTTTCCCCCCCAGATACCGAATTGAGTATGAGGCCCTGTCTAAAGTGGAGGCAGAGCAGAACGAGTTCATCGACCAGTTCATCCTCCAGAAATAAGCGCGGGTGATGAAGCTGCCTGGAGAAAACGTGTGTGTGAAAATGTGTGTGTGTGTGTTTGGTAGTTTGTGTCTCCAGAGTGCCTGTCCTTTTGTTGGTTGGTTTTCTATCAGCGGTAGACCGCCACGAGCCGCAAACAATGATATCATTCCTATCGTAAGGCAATCCAAAAGCTTGTGCTACAGCCAAGAACGTATTTACACCACATTCATGCTAATCTATAAAGTGAAGGTCAGCTGCTGAGCTATGCCCACGTACAGCATTATGTTTGAGCATTTCAATTCTTTCACAAATTATTACCATCCTTCGGGTACTTTTGGCCATCAAACCAGTGTCCTATTACCATGTCATACAAAATATAATGCTATTTATATACAAAGAAACTTATTTATACTATTTATACTGCAGAATTGCTGTTTCTCAATTTATTAATTTTATACCAATTAAAAGGAGCATGTGCATGCAATTGTAAATAATCTTTTTAATACAAAATGACGATATGCCTCATGGCCTCTCAATGGCCTTATGGTGATCTGCGTTTACTTTGAATCTGTAGTACAAAGTAATTACATTATCTTCCTTTGTGGTCTTATGATTTCTATGTATATTGCTCATAATTATTTCCATGGATGGGTTTACTTGAATAAATGTATACTGCAGAGCATTCTGTTAAGCATCATTTGATATCAGTGTTGACTCATACACACACAATGTTTCAATATCAAATTCAATATCAAACATTACTAACTGGAATTTTGTGTGTTTAATATCACTTCAAAGGGTTCCTGGGTTATTTTAGTTTTAGCCTTGTATCGTGCATATATTATACTCTACAAAATATTTAATAGAGTACAGAGAATGGTGGGTATCTCTCCACACAATATCCAGAAAACAAACAAATTGGAATGTGTCTGAAAATAATTTAATAAATTAACATTTACTTGAAACTAGAAACAAAATATTCATCTTTGGGAACTGGAAGGATGCTTTCAGAAAACAAATGCAGCAAATTAATAGAGAGTGCATTGCATCTGTTTCCTTTCTGCAAGGAAACAGGACTGAGTTAAAGAAATAGGCCAGTCAAACACATACAAGTTTATTAACAGACCATCAAGTATTGTACACAACAGCTGCAGTACTGATTTCAACAGGTTGAGTAGCTCACGTCTTCTTTATATACTGTCAAAAACAAAACAAAACAAAACATGAAAACAATGCTGAATGCATGTTTTCTTCACTGTGAACAATGGAGAAGACCATACCTTATCAAGGATCCAGTCAGCATCCGCTATAGCCCGGTGTATTATCATTTGTATTCGTTCAGGGTCGTCTTCATCCATATGACTGTTATATCCCTGCAAGGACACATAATTGATATCATAGATAATATTACAAAATAAATCATACTAGTGATTTTCTAACGGTCACAAGTTTTTCAAAAACTTGGAGTAGGAACACAAAACTACATTGGGTCATGACAAATCACTTGGGATCCTTGCGCTGACAGTGCCTGCAGTGTTGAAATCTGTAGTGCATTGGAAGAGAGTCCCGTCCCTGACCTGGCGAATGGCGTGGCGATAATGTTGCTGCATTCCAGCGGTCGGTAAATGCCTGCAGCATCTCAGGAGGTAACGATAGAGGTGGACTGGTGTCTTGACCAATTCAGCTCCTGCTAGTGGTGGCATTGCTCTCTCGTTTCATCAATTGTCAGCAACTGTCTGTAAAACAACATGATGTATACACATACTGTACCTAATAAGAGAAAAGGTGTTTCATGTAACTGATTTTAGGAGGAAGGTAGTACTTATATGCAGATTTGTTTGGATCATATGTGAAATGTAGAACCTAGAGCGAGTGTGCTGAATTAATAACATGAATGCTAGATATTCAATAAGTCTAATAGCAATTGTTCTACAGTTAAAACAATATAACAAACAATAGTATGACCAAAGGTAGTTAGATGTAGGTATACACATCCATGTCATGCTCATTTGAAGAATATAGTTTCACCTTGTACTAACATTAAGTAGGCTACAAGGTGTTACGAAAATATTGATCAGAGCACTGGGAATCCACATTAAAGACAACATTACATGTTTGCCATTCATTATTGTTGGATGACATTGACGTCATTGACCGAACATGGTAAAACCCTGTTGACTGGCTTGTGTACATGTAACAGCTCTGTTGTCAATATACTGTACAGGTGAAAGAGAAGTCATCCTCAATGCATCGGGACTTACTGCGCTCTGTCATTCTTTTCTTTACATTGACTCCAATCTCACCCATGAGCTTCACTACGCAGGAAAATAACTTAAATTACTTCTTCTTCTCTTCGTTGTCTGGGCTTTTGTGCGATGTCAATGTAAGGCCCATACTGCCACCTACCGTGATAAAAACAATGATTCTATATGGAGTCTTTCAGCGTCTAGAGGGGATACAGCGCCATCTATTGAGATAGAGTGGCTACTAATTTCATGAAAGTTCATTAATCTTTTCTTCAATTTGTATTATTCATATTAAAATAAAAATACAAATGTAAAATAAAGGCCTACACAATATGATATGATATATCATATGTGTAGTATATGTAGGCCTATATTGCATTGATGATATAGGCTACATTGTATATCTTGTGTTTTACATAATATCCTATTTGATCTTGCATTCATGTTGTAATCTATTTGTTTGCTTTGTACACCTTCCCTATTTGCCGTATGCACATACCTTTTATACAACTTCCCTTGTATAAGAATGCTTACTAGACAATGACAAAACACAAAACATTTGCTTTTGTCCAGTGTGGCATCAATGCGCCGCCGTACTGAACAGTTATGTACACTAATGCCCATCACTACCTCTAGAGGGCACTAAAACACAACTAAAACAGAGATGTTTGCACGTTATGGTCGATGGTTTGCTCAATTCAGATGTTCCCTCAATGATGACCTTATTTATGACCTTTGTTATGCATTGCCATTTGTGTAATGAGATGTGGGAATACATATACATGCATGAAGCTGTCTAATGTCCGTGTATTATCGCAAGTAGTGTATATGCAGCTATGCAGCAGTTCATTTAAGTATTTTATTATTTATGTATTTATTTTTATTATTTACGTTATTGTTATATCATATGACATGTGTGTCTTTTAAAACAATCCACATTTCAATCAATGCAATCAATATTTGGAAATGTCGGAAACAATATAGCCTACAATATGCCTACTGAACAACATTGCTTCTCCGCAGCAACATCCTTGTCTAGGCCTAATCCATCCATCCTCCCTCAAAGACGCCTAAAGGCACAGGCAGAACCAGGAGTACGGATACGCTGATGTTAATACCACAGATGCCAAACGCAATGCTCGCTCGACAATATGACGCATTATAGCTTACGTGCAACATTGACCGCAACGTTGTCTTGGAGTGGGTATTAAAATCAGCTTGGGGTTCGACGGGAATCCTCTCTGCCTTTGGGCCACGCCCCCCCGTGACGGTCTATTTGGGACGCGAAGCCGCACGGTCGGGCTGACGCACTGCTCAGTCATCAGTGAGTACAGGCTCAGCGCGCTCAGTCTAAACCCATCCAGCGGACTTAAAGCCGTCCAGCCTCGTCACGTCATGGCCTCTGAAGAGCTAGCGAGAAAGCTGCAGCGCAGGTTGGACACCGAGCAGGCTTCGGCACCTGCGCCGGACGCCGCCGAGGCAGAGGTACCGGCTAAATGCAGCGAGCAGCCCCGGACACCGGAGACCGAGAGGGCTGCGGCCGCCGGCGACGACAACGCCGCCGCTGCTGCGTCTTCTGAACTCAACGCGAAACTTACCCGGCGGCTGGACATCAACGATGGCATCGCTGCGCCAAAACGCAGCAAGGTCTTCAACCCCTACACGGAATTCAAAGAGTTTTCCCGCAAGCAGATCAAGGAGATGGAGGCCATGTTCAAGAGGTAAATCGTGATAAACGGTTGTGTTAATGATATAGCGATTTATTCCGATGGTTCGTGCCAATATGTTGGCATTATGTTGAAGAGGCCTGCGCAGGAGGGCATCATCTTTGTTGTGTGTGTTGGGAAGCAAACGGCCGACATGGGATTAGGATTATGTTGCGACACGTGAGTCACTGACAGGTGGAATAATTGATCTCCGATTGCCAGTTGATTGAATCAGCGGCCTGCACGTTACGAGTTTTTCTCTTTTTTTTGTTGAATTATGTGTCTGTTAAAGTGGTTTATTGGCGCCGTGGGCTATCTTTGTCTAATCTCCTAACTACTGTTGGTTCGTCCAAGGTGAACCCACAAACACCCCGGATCTGTGAATCCAGCAGTGGGTTCCCTCGAGTGAGGAGGACATCCTATTATTAAGATGCCCACAATTTAGTGTATTTTCTGGTCATGGAACTGTCGGCTCGCAGACATTGTGCCGGTGTCATGTTCAATAACAGATGAGGAACACCCATGGTTCCTCCGGGCCCCCTCCCTCCAGAACCCCTTCCTTGGCTGGGTTGATAATGTCCTCTTTGTGTGTGGTGGTACTGGCATGCCTTGGAGCAACTGTTTTGACTGTATAAGAAAACATGGTTTTTGGCACCGATTGTATTTGTGCTTTGGGTAGGCCATGTGAATTGTAGCCCTGCTGTACCACAATTGTGGTATCGCAAAGTTATTCCGCAGGATACAACCGAACCGATAAACACAATGAACTGTATGCACCCCAGAAAGCTACACTGGCTGTGTCAATGGTGTTACACATTTTGTGTTTATTTTTCCCTTTACATATTTTTCTAATTTGTTCACTTTTTTTTCAAAGTCAAAGTGCATTTGAAAAAATTATAAATTATCCCCCCCATTGCATTCATTATCTCCACATTTGCCACTCTGCTCTCTTTCTCCCCTGTTCGTTTTGGTTACGCAGTAATTCCTTCCATGGCCTGCATTGTGCATTTCCTCAACACAAGAGTGTCACATGCTGCTTAAACCGTCCTCCACACTTTCAATAATGCAGGAATTGACTTGAAGTTGACTTGGCTTGGCATTGTACCACCTCAAACAACAATATGGCACTGTTACCCACTATTTTGTTAAATTCTGGGGCAAAAACAATGAATTGCCATTTAAAATCCATGTATCATTTAAGAAAAAAAAAAGTAAGCATTCTATTCCAAATGCATATTTATCACTCCGAATTGTTATATGCAAGCATGTCACTATGCTAAACGCTATTGGTATGCTATATTAGTATCCTCACACTATATTGGTAAGACTAATACAATACAAACTGTATGAATATGTGTGTTTGTTTAAATCCAGGTCTCAGTGCAGCATCGTATTGCGTAGCCTGCATGCAGAGCTTGGGTTTCAGTCCTGACACCTTAAGTGGTGCAAGGTTAAGCATACTTGGATGGGTTGAGCACCCCTCGCCTCCACACCACTCCGTAAGGTTTCAGCCCAACTCATTTGCAAAGCGTTGTGACACTCTGGTCCAGCCAGGTGTGTTGATTACTCACCCACCCACTCATTGGCCCTCCCTCCCTCCCCCACAGTGGCGTTTGTGTCTCTTCTGTTTCATCCTTTCTCTTGTGAATGCTTTATCTGTCCCACTCGCCTGTTTCACTTTACCCGGGGGGCATTCACCACTCAGTGCCCGCTCATGCTTGAGTGACCTAGTTCTCTTCCATATGTGAAGGAACTGATTTTTAAAGGGATATTTCCTTCTTTTTTTTTACATCACAAATCACACATCTCACTGTGAACACGATTATGTATACATTAATAATGGGATCTGTATTTTAATTTGAGTCGTCATAGTGGTGCATATATCCCAGGTGGTATGTTTTTTTTTACTTTTTGCATATCTTAGAATCTTGCCGTGGTGATGAAATTGGCCTTGACTTTGGTGCAGGGCCAATGTGTGGATACTCCATTGGGAACTGTAGCTTTAGAACCAACACCCAGCCAACATTTAGCAGAGAGAACACTCAATGTGTACATACAAAAGA
This sequence comes from Urophycis tenuis, assembly GCA_036785325.1. Taxonomy (NCBI): domain Eukaryota; kingdom Metazoa; phylum Chordata; class Actinopteri; order Gadiformes; family Phycidae; genus Urophycis; species Urophycis tenuis. The sequence goes on along the minus strand of JAXIVH010000061.1, from coordinate 596,989 downwards.
AGAGGTCAGGAGCGAGAAAGAAGGGAAAGCCTGGTCTTGAATTTAAAAAAAGAAGTGGCCTTGGCGCCGGTTACTTCCGCGTCTACAATTAACAAAAGGAATTTTGGGAGAGTGAGGCTTGGCTCCCGCTGAAACAGAAAAGCTCTGCCATTTGACCACTTTAAGACTAGTGTTCAACTCCAACCAAAACCCTTCATGGTGTTCAACTCCAACCAAAACTCTCCATGGTGTTCAAGTCCAACCAAAACCCTTCTTGGCAGCATGCATCAGTTTTACACTTTGCAATAATATTATAAATATCTATAATTTTTTAAAAGGAGTATAACATGTATAAAGGAAAAAAATGGTGACTGACTTCCAGGCAATCTGCAAATACATCAAGTGGCCCATTGGTTGAAGGACATCTGCTGCATGGGCGACAACTTTCAGCTGTGATGGCTGCTGCTTGGTCCACATGTGATCAGTCTGTTGGACCATCTCAGAGGCCACCACGCTCAGCTGTTGGAACAGTTGTCTCACTGCTAACATCAGTAGCAGTTGTTACATGTACAAGCAAAATTTGATCTCCCAATTTGTTATTGTTTGTGTTCGTAAAGTCAGATTTTGAAAAACACTAAATGAAAGATAAATCCGATTCAGATTTCTATCAAATTGGATGGTTAACATGGAAGAGCAAGTAGTTGAGATTAGGTGTTTGGTCCGTAAATAATGGTGGCTTTATCTGGTAGTTCTTTGAAGATTAGTTTCAGTGGTGTCACTGAGCCTGTATCCGCTCCTGAGGGGGGTGACCTAGAGTTTCACTATCACGTTTTGGTATTCTTTTGTACTGCTGCTCAAATTAGATGTTATCTTAACCCAATTGTTAAATACTTAATAGTGCTATAGAAGGCTCTTTTTTGAAATGGAGACCTTTGAGGACTGGGGCAGTCCTATTGGCCTTTTTTGAAGTCGTCAAATGAAACAATGGCTTCCTTTCTGGTGGGGAAGAGATTGCGCTCCCTATGTGTGTGTGTGGGGGAACCAGATTTGCTGGCCTGCCATCAGCTGGTGAATGCCTCCTATAAATAGTCTTTCTATCAGACATAAGCCTCTTTGTGCTTTTCCTATTGGGGGGCAGGTGATAAGAATTGAGTGATGGGCAGGATGCACTTGAAACAATGACATGGACAGATGTGTGAAGTGATAACCTTTTAAACTATGAATAGGTATTTATATTATTTTTTAAATTCTTATGACAACATATGTCGCACCATATCATCATGTGATATAATATGACTTAATCCCTGAGGGGGAGCGCTGTAGTGGGACTTTCCAACATGTCTAAGCTATGGGCTCTCGCTACCTTCTGGTTGTATTTTGTGACAGTGTCCCAAAATAACATGTACAAATTGTACTTCAATGTATTTCTAATCTAGGTCATTTGCATAGAGCAATACAAATGTTGATGACTTGATAATGCAATTTTAGTGGACTATCTCTTTATAGTCTATATTGGTTACCACTACACTAATGGTCAATACGTTCAGTATTGACTTACCCACAAGCTGCCTTGATCCCTTAAAGCCACAGCCCAACCAGGTGTCACCAGCATTCACCGCCCAATCTGACCAGTTGTTCAGGAATGTGTGGGACCATTGGCCAACAATGAAGCCAGTTTGGTTGAGTTCTGATGCATGTCAGGGAGTTCTGTTGGAGTGATGGAACCATCACTTGTGGATATTTTCCTATATAAGAAAGTACTTGTATGCGTACTTACTCATATGCATTTTGGTCTGCAATATCAACTGATTAAATCAACCATTGATTCATTTGACTGGGATTTGCATTCTCCATTGGTCCTACAATGTTTAATCACAACATGGTTCTACTGTGTATGAAGCAGTACCTTCGTATGTTGGGAAATAGCTTGGAGCGTGGGAGTTTCCCTTTAACAAACCCTTTTACAAACATTAATTGATCACAATATGACAATACATTTATAGGCTAATGGTCATAATATATGACATTAAAGTAAGTCTTTAATTCTTCATCAGTTTCTCGACAATTACTTTAATTCTACGAATCCTGCACTCATTACATTGTCATGTAAACAGCATTGATGATCATCTGCTCTGCTCTTCCCCTCTCCCCACAAACACAACTGGCTGACAAGCATCTCTTTTTTTTTTTTTTTTTTTTTTTTTTTTGTGGTGGCAGGTTCGACTCCGGTAAGGATGGCTTCATTGACCTGATGGAGCTGAAGCTGATGATGGAGAAGCTGGGAGCCCCTCAGACCCACCTGGGCCTCAAGAACATGATCAAGGAAGTCGATGAAGACTTTGACGGCAAACTGAGCTACAGAGAAGTATGTATTCATTCAGAAGTTCCATGTAAACGTAGGCAAACACTTCCTTATCAAGCAAGCATAACGGATGGTAGTTCTACATGCTTTCCACTTGCACTAAGAGATAGTGACATATCTTAAATCACCTGATAATACACCCCTGGCATTTGCAATCATACACATGACAAAAATGGCATGCCAAATAATATCATAAAATGACTTTACTAAAAGGATGTATGGCATCAGACTTGGATGGGAATGGATCAGCTGCTTTCAAACAAGACGTGTAGGTATCGAGTAAAGAAAAACATGATAAGTGCTTCTGAAACTGTGCGGGACCCTGCAAATTTAATGGACCTGGGTAGCTTTTTCACTACTGAGGAGCCTTGCACAAGAAGTGCCTGGCTTGAGGCGTCCTCAGTACTGGTGCCAGTACTGAAGACCCAGCATGCAAAGTAGACCATAGTGAATGTAGGACCTGCCTTGTGACAGGATACAGGTAGATGCTGATCAATTGAGTCACGCTCATTATCTGCAGTTGGGAATTGATGCAGGTTGTTGCATTGATCTAGTGAGGGGAAAATCAGATGTCCAGCAGAAGAGCTGATTAGATGGCCCACATTGGTAGGCCAGCTAGTGTGGCCTTGCAATTGTTGTCATACGATGGCAATTGCCAAGACAATAATATCTTCTGACTAGCAAGACCAAATGAGCTAGGTGGGTTGAGTTAGAGAGGACAGTTCTACACCCAGATCTTGGTTGTACTAGTAAATTCAATGTGACATTGGTCATCTTATCCCGCAGGGTCCCAGTATCAGCTGTTTGGGTTGTTTACTGTCCCAGATCACAACGTGGTCACAACTGGGGCCAGACATGTCTGTAAAGCGTGTTGGAAAATGTGCAGTGATTGCAGTGTCCTCTGAGGGATAGTAGAATTGGATGTCATCAGCATTGCATTGATGGTGACTGTGCAATTTGAGGGATTCTTACCACTTTGTGAAGTGGTGAACAGTGAAAATGGAACAACATTCTGTTGTTGGTTAGATGCATTATTTGACCTATAATGAATTTGTCTATTTATGCTGTATTTTGTGTTTATATTGCTAGTTGTGTTTGCTCTGTTTGCTCCATCTACTTGCTTGGGCTGAGCGACGGTAACATGATTCCCTGTGGGATCAATCAGGTCTTTGGTGTCTTTAGGAGGGAGCCAAGCGTTGGCCAATCCTCTCTAATCCACGTCTTTCACTGGTGGGACTTCTCCAGGGCACCCAGGAGGGTATTGCCGAGAGGCATGGCTCGATACCATCTGAGCTCAGCCCCGGGATGCTTTGGGCAGGTGGCAGCTCTGGCTGACTGGCTGTCATAATTGGCACCTAGATGTGAGTGAGTTGAGGAGGGATGACAACAAAGGGATGGGCTGCATAATGGCATCCACCAGCAGAGAAGAAGTCGTCCACTATAAACGTGGACTTTGGATTCGGCCCAGAGCCTGGTAAATCCTCCTTGATGCTGTAGCCATACGGCGTATTATATTATTCAGTGGCTGGGGGAAGAAGGTGGCTGAGAAGGTGGCAAGCTTTGGCGGAACATGGAACACTTTCAACAAATGGCCGTTTCGAACCCCTCTCTTCAGACGCAGGACTCACACAGTGATGACTGCTTAATGCTGCTGGGCTGACCGAGTCCCGCAGAGGCTCCAGAGCAGAGAGGGTTTCTTGCGTCAGCTCAAAAAAATGCACTGATGTTATTGCAGCACCCCTCCCTTTTGTGACCTCAGTTGATTAAAATTGTGGTAAAGAAAAGCTTGCCGTGCAATTGTGATCGGGGATCTTAAAGGCATTTTAAGTAGGCCATTCAAATGTGTCCATTGGATACTTTATGGCCTCCGAGGATAAAGTGTCAATGTGTCAATTAATATTTTTATTTGGTTTCAAGAGACTTATCATAAACTTGAGATTGATGGCCTGGGAAAAAAACAAACTAGAAAAACATAAATCATTGGTAATGAATAAGCTTTCTTTGTGTCTGCCCTGTGGAACAACAACATCATGATTGATTGTTTGTGTACTGTATGTAGTGTGGGCCCTATTCATAATGCATACAAGGATAGTTTTCATGAAATGCATTATTTTATTTAATAAAGTCATTTTGTATAACAATACAGATGCCCCCCCCTAATGTGGATTGCTTGGTTTCTGAATCGTGGTGCCTGGTGACTCATCCATGCCCTTAACCCCTCTCCTCCTCCTCCTCCTCTAGTTCTTGCTCATCTTCCACAAGGCAGCAGCTGGGGAGCTGGAGGAGGAGAGTGGCCTGATGGCCCTGGCCCGGCTGTCCGAAATAGACGTCTCCACCGAGGGCGTGATGGGAGCCAAAGACTTCTTCGAGGCAAAGGTGTGTGTGTGTGTGTGTGTGTGTGTGTGTGTGTGTGTGTGTGTGTGTGTGTGTGTGTGTGTGTGTGTGTGTGTGTGTGTGTGTGTGTGTGTGTGTGTGTGTGTGTGTGTGTGTGTGTGTGTGTGTGTGTGTGTGTGTGTGTGTGTGTGTGTGTGTGTGTGTGTGTGTGTGTGTGTGTGTGTGTGTGGTTAAATGTGAAAAGGTCTGGCATGTCAACACTTTCTGTTGGCTTCAAAGTGTGTCCTCAAAGTGATAACTGTATCAGGTTTTGACAGATATGATGGATTAAAAACGCAAGTATGGCTTTAATTGATAACACTAACAGCCTTGTATATCGTTTTTTTAATCACGATGCACTCGTGATGCTATGAGGTCGCACCTCTTGGCACCCGTGTCCCTGTGGTGTAGTTTTCCATCAGTAATGCTGTGACCTGCATTCTTATGTCCTGATTGTCATGGACAACATGGGATGTGGATTGGCTGGGAGAAGCAGTGGGATTCCTGGGAACAGAAAGCACTTGTTGTTGTGAAACGGGGTATGCTGGGAATCCTGTCACTGAGCCAATGTTCTCCTCCTTGTCCCCTCCTACTCCCAGATGCTTGCGTTACTAAAGTATGCCCTCTGGTGGACAAACAGAACCTCCATTTGATTTCATTGTGGGCATTTTGCTAGCCTGGCACAGCCAGACACAGTCCCTCATTAAGTCTGGGAATAAAAGTCTGATGATAGTCAGCTGTGGTTGGACACACCCGATTTTAAGTTTGTATGTTATGTTGTGATATGAATGTAATGTATTTCATGATATGAAACATTAGTATGCTTTGACAGTTTCTGACCTACCACAAGGCACAGGGTCTACCCGAAACTACCCTGTGAACTAGCATCCATCCTTGGCCTGGGGTTTAGTGATGGCCTATGCTGATTTGGACCAACCCATGCAATGTATTGTTTCGGCCCTAACAGATGCAAGCGCTCTCCGTGGGCAGTAAGTTTGAGGCGGAGATCCGGGAGGAGAAGGAGGAGCGCAAGAAGCAGGAGCAGGACAAGAAGGAGCGACGGGCCGCCTTCAAGGAGCTACAGTCCACCTTCTGCTCTTGACCTCCGGGAGGAGCGCCCAGCCACACGCAGGCACAGGTCATCTCGGCATGCACAATCATCTCATACGGAGATCCTAACAGTAGTTTTGCAATGCACAATAATTTAGCCTAGCTAGCCCAACCATGAGGTTAGCTCTTAATGTAACTTTGATGTGTTCGGGCTTAAAATGATCTAATATTTTGTAATGTTCGTCACACAAAGCCTTTTCCCTAGCTGTTTTATGATGTAACATGTTCTGACGTGGGAGTGTGCTATTTATTAAAATATGATTTTGATATGATATGAGTTCAAACATTTAGTTCAAACAATGAGATGAGTTACAACATTCTATGAAACTACAAGTTGACCTTCCTACTTCTTGTCGATGGCTGCTCCAGCAATCTTAAAGAGGACATAGACCTATCCAGGGTGAACAATGAGGGTCCATTTAGTATAGCGTTTTAGTTACCTTTTTAAAATGTGTGGTCGAATCGTACAGTAGGGTTGACCCCCAACACGGTTTGTGCCATTGCTACATCTGTTTGGTTTGAATTGGGGATCAAGTGGGGTCACTTGTGAGCAATAGTTTCTACGGCAAATGACATCACGGGCCAACGAACTTTAGCAAACCAGAAACAAATTGAAGTCTGTCTTTCAGGGGACAGAGGGTGCTGTCTCCAATGTTTTGATTTGTTTTTATTTCTGATGATTCCTATCTTCTTTATCATTCAACAACTATTGGCATGCACACACACACACACACACACACACACACATACGCACACATATCATTTGCTACTGGTGGCAACTGTGTTTCTGTGTTCCTGAGAACATTAGTGAATGGAGGAGAAAAGTCGATTCCATCTGTGTGGACTCTAGTCTAGGGCTGTTGGACTGGCCACTTACTGAGCATTGTCCTTTAGTTACTGACAACATTTACATTCTTCATGTCTCAGAGTGGCTGATGTAACTGTCATGTCTCGTGGAGTCATTTTAATATTTTGGATCAAAACTTTAATGTGTGAAGTGTGTCAAATAATTGTCTCACTTGTTAATATTGTATGTGTGTGTACACTTTAACTAAAATTAGGTTTTTTGCCAACTTTATTGTGACATAAAATTATTGTTGTTAAAAAGGGCATGGCGGCATTTAAGCCTTATGCAATCTTAGATCGTTTGCATTGACTTTTGGAAGCACAGGCATTAGTGTCTTGCTGTAGGCCAAATTGTCTGTAAAATTCAGCTGCTTTTACAGACCAGGGCTTTTTGTCTTCATTATTAATGATTACATGACATTACATTAATGAACTACTACTTTAAAATGTCAACCACACCCATGTTTCTAGGAAAACCATTCAAACTCGTAAGACTAACTGAAAAATGTGAGGGCATGGACTGGTCCCTTTGGTCACCATGTTTTTCTTTTATTTCATGTATGTTATGTCACAAAATTACTGTTTGTAAAAGTACCATTTTTATGTAATGTATATGTTGCTGAGATTAAAATGATGTATTTTTTCATATATAAAATAGGTATTACATTTAATCTGTTGTAATGCACATGCATATATTTTGATGTACCTACCAAAATGAAGGGGTGGCTAATATGAACTGCTATGATATATTTGATATAGTAAAAATAGAAATGATCAAATAAAGACTTGTTGAGTTGCATTGTGTGTGATGGTGGATACTTTTTAGTTTTACATTGAAGCTGGTTTATTAAAGGTGTAAATATTGTCCCACAATCAAGATTCTTGCCAATGTCCATGTTGGCATGAACTTTTAGAAAATATAATTAATGACGAAAATCGGTAAAAACTCCTAACTAAATGAAGATCCCTTTCACAGGAAAAAAACGAGTTCAAATGAATGAGTTGGCCAACCCGAGGTCACTTAAAGTACACTAGAGGGAGCTAGAGGACTCCCACAGCAGCTGGCTTGACCGATGAATGATAACATGTTTTCATTTAATAATGTATGGAAAAGCATCGCCATACATTGAAATGAGTCTCATGACAACTCTGGGTTTCCATCTAAATATTCTGATTGGGTTACCAGTTTAGCACTGAAGTGGATGTTCTTACTGATTACAAATGTTGCACTTTATTGTAGTTGACTTTTAACGTAGTTGTAAAAAAAAAAAAAAACTTATATGAGAACATAACAGGAGTCGTTGTAGGTTTGTTTAGAAAATATTTATTTTAATGTAATGTACACTGTACAAGGCACTGAAGTATGTGTGATACATTTAGATCTCATCCCTCACAATCAAGCTTTTATGGTACAATTCTCTTGTGTCTCTTACGTTACTTTACATGATTTTTAAAGCCATATACTGTAGATAACACAGTGATTTCACTCTTCACGTCAATTAAGTCCAAATGAAAACTCCAACTCATGTACGCCAAACAAACACATAAGTTTCAACTAGGTTACTATCGGTCCCAAAGTGCTAGTCTAGTCTAGACATTTTTCGAAATACAAGCTGAAAACGTATATTTAATTTTTGGTGTACATAATTTTTTAATTTATCATAATTTACTGATCTTCAGAAGTGAATAATTTTTTTTTTGTATGTTTGTGTTTTTTTTTATTAAAGCGTAATCAATACAAATCAATTAAATTAATGAATCTATCTTATCTTTAATCTAATTTATATCAGACATAATGTGATTTGTTTCGCTCATGAGCTTTCTGTCAGTCTAAAGTTAAATATCCCCAATTTCAGGGAAATTTATACATGTATATCTGTGTCCCACACGCTCCCATTGGATAACCCTGCAGCTTCATATGACAGTGGAACTTCATGCTGTGTGATCCTGTTGGATGGCCCCTGAGGCCCGTGGCCCCACCGTCCACCCAGCCCTCCTCTAACACTAGCCTATGAGTGTCATTGGTAGACGTCGTCTTTAAGTAATGGTGAATGCCCGTTGATAGGAAGAGTGAAAGTCTCATCTCTTTCGGTCCCTTCTAATAAATGCTCTTTTGTAAGACCTGCCAAATTCTTGCGCCTAACAATGAAAGTTGATCTTCCTTCACATTCTACTGTTCCTTATGACGGCTGCTCACTAACAGTCTCTCCCCGCTAACAGCCCTGTGTTCCTCAAGGCCAGAGGTTTCCACTGCTGTATGATGGACATTGGCCAGATGAGCCATAGAATTGGGCCCTGACCACCAAATAGGTATAATTCAAGCACACCTGCTGATGAATGATGGGTGAATGATGAAAATGAGCATTGAATACCAGTTGAGGATTCAACCCTCAAATTACCCTTTAGCAAATTAAAATGATCCAACGATTAAGAAAACAAATCATGAAATGTGTGGTTTTCTTTTGGCAAAACTGTCAGTGTATATATTTCAAGAGGTTTAACACATATTTGCAAATAATGAGTACACACCATCTTCAGCGGTTTCTTTAGCTAGAGGGTTAGGCGCTCCATTCTTCATCCACCATCTTGGCTGGCCTTTGGGACATAAAAAGTGTGTGTGTGTGAACCGCTGCTCTGGAGAGAAGCGGTTAATTCCTCGGAGATGGCCTCACCTAACGACCGGCCGTCTTCCTCTGCCTCCTCCTCTCGGTCTTCACTCCATCCGGTCACTCCCGTCCCCGTTGATCTGCACCACACAGTCCTTGGCCAAAGGTTCCCTGGAGTGGGTGGTGTCAAACTGCTGGGCGTTCACCGTGTAGCGGCCCAGGCCGTCCAGGCCCATGGCCGGGAGGAAGCGCCGCTCAAACTGGATCTCCTGGCGCAGGTAGGAGGTCCTCTTCTGGCAGGTGTCCCCCGTGCCCTCCTGGGACGCGGAGAGGAAGACCACCAGCTCAAAGTGGGAGGAGCTGCCCTCGCAGAGCGCCGGGTGCAAGGGGCTGCGGCGGTCCAGCAGGTGGTAGAAGGTGAGCGGGAAGATGAAGAAGGGGCAGGGCCTGGTGCCCAGGTGGTCCAGCTGGAAGTCCAGCGAGGTCTGGTGCAGCGTCTGGCCCTCGCACTCCTCGTAGAGCACGGCGCTCACCTTCACGTCCACCAGGGGCCGCTGCAGCACGTTGGTGGCCCGCAGCATGAGGCATGTTTGGCCCTGGTGCTGGCCCACCACCGCCTTGGGGCTGAACTGAATGGCTCCGGCTCGCTTCTGGGGACGGGCGATCTTGGCCACGAACGCCCCTGGATGTTGGACACAGTGGGGGTAATTGAAGCATGTTGTTATTCTGTTGTGTGCTTTTTTGTCGGCGTGTTTGTATAGGTCATTTTCTCCTGGGTCGAGTTTAACTGGATCTTTTCGAAACAAATGAAAGACTAATGGTCTTGTATTCTGGATTTAAGCTGAGATGGAACACATTTAACAGTTATTGAACATAACCTTAGCAGTGTAATTGCAACTAATGTCTCATTTAATTAAAGTGTTTGAGTACATAATGGACAACATTTGTGAGTGTGCTGCCACCCAAAGGTTGAAATGTACTACAACACCTTGATACAACCAGGATTTTAAAACATATATAAGAATGAAAGAATTGAGGATTTGTTTAATCAACGGACCGGATCCAATAAGTGTGGTTCATATTTTGTGGAAACTAAATAGTAATATATAGTAATATAATATGTATATACCTTGCCTCAAGCCAATTGTGTTCGATCCTGACTATATCTTCTGTTTTTTTGTAGAGTGGTACTGTTCCTCTGATGTAAGCACAGCTGTGTTTTTCCATACATGCTTACATCAAGCTCAACCTAGCATGACCAAACGTTTCTGACTTTTCCTTTTCCATGGCCAGATGGAAGACAATGAGGAGCGAGGAACGGTACGGAGCATGGCGGCTAATTATTATTGTTTGTTTTTTCCACACCTATCACCACACTATTGGCCAGGAAATGGGGGCCCATCCCTGTTTGTGTTGATTTCAGACATTTTGTAAAGAACTACACTTCTTACATCAGGGAAACAACAGATGACAGCTGTTCCCTGGAAGAGCTTGCTGCATCTCCCTCAGTACATGGCCAATGAAGCTGATGGGATTTGAACATCTGCCCCAGAGTGTGCCAAACCACACACAAAGTGCACATCCTCGTGCCCTTTTTTAATTCATTAGATATGTGCGACTTGATCCGCACTGTTTCTGTCTCAGTGTTTATTATTGTGACATGGTAAAAGAAAACCACGTTCTTAGTTTAGTCCTTAAATGTGCAACCCTTTTAAAACACACAAAGACAAAATGTGTTTTAAACTGGGGGCCCCAAAATTAGGTTAGCAATAACCATGCTAACTCACAAATCTAGTGTGTGGTTATTCTTTAACATGGGCATGGGTTGAAAAGGTTGTCCCGAGCAGTTACCCATTCACCGTCCTTTTGTTTAGCAACACGTGTGCGTCTGGAAACAGCAACACACCGAGGGCCGCGAGTGGGAAATGCACGCGGTGCATCGGTGAGGATGAGATCCCTCAGGGGGATTGGTGAGAGATCGGTGAGAGACAGGTGAGATCCCTCAGGGACCATTAAACTATTCCTGTCTGTCTGTCTGTCTGTCAGATTCACGTCGCTCAGCGGCCGTGTCCGTTTGAATGAACGATCAGAAGGCCTTTTTCGCGGGGGGGGGGGCCGCCACGCTCTAAACGCGGTACGCATCGTCGACACCCTGTGAACGGGGGGGTGTGGGGGGTTACCTGTGATGAAGGCCTCCAGCATGAGCCCCAGCAGCATCTGCACCGCCAGCAGCGCGATGGCACTGGGGCAGTCGCCGCTGGGGAACATGGTGCCGTAGCCGATGGTCAGCTGGGTCTCCAGGGAGAAGGAGAAGGCGGCGGTGAAGCTGGTGATGTGCTTGACGCACACCACGTGGCCCAGGGGGGGCGCGTCGTGGTCCTGCACGGCCAGGTCCCCGTTGAGGTGCGCCAGCAGGTACCACAGGCAGGCGAACAGCAGCCAGTGCGCCAGGAAGGAGGCGCAGAAGGCCAGCAGCACCCAGCGCCAGCGCAGGCCCACCACCGCCCCCCACAGGTCCTGGAAGGTGAGCAGCCAGGCGCGGCCGGTGGCCCAGGGCCACGGGCCCGGGGGCGGGGGCGGCGGGCGCAGGGTGCAGTGCCCGTCCTTGGTCACCAGGCGCTGGCGGGTGGGCGTGGAGAGGAGCGGGGAGGAGGAGGCCTTGCCGCCGAGGTCGTTGTTGTGGGATTTGGTTGTCATGGCGATTCGGTTCTCAGGGAGGGCGAGTCGACGCGGTTGACGGCTGCGAGTCCTCTGGAAATAAAATGCAAAGAAAATGTGCAGGAGCTTTTTTTTTATCAAGCCAGCCTGATTTCGGGCGCTCATATTTCGGATGGAATTGACGACAAACGTCACTCATTTGACAAATATAAGCGCCCATTTCTATGTACTGTATGGCTGTGCGTGTGTTTGTGTGTGTGTGAGTGTGCGTGTGCACGCATTGTAGAGACACACTAGCATCCAGATGTAGCCTCGAGGGTACTCCTGACAGCTAGCTAGAGTCTTGTCCTTTCCAAAGTTTCTATGTCAATATTGTTGCCAGGAGATTAGAGCAGGTCCCAGCGGGGGATCTGTCTGTGCAACACAGCGACATGCAGGGTAGGAATGTGCCTTTCATCTGTGGGGAGTTTTAAACTTACTGCACTGGTTGTATGTCTCTTTACTTGTCTTCTTTAAGGGTCCACTGTGCAGGTTAAACACCCTGTGTTTATCTATGTCTGTGAGAGCCAGTCATAAGATCACATTTTATTTGTCCCCAAAAGGGAAATTCAGGATTTTGAATGATGATTTGTGTGGCATTGCATGACACACCGTTTTTGGAAAAGCACATATAGCATTTCATAACTTATTGAAAGCATACAAACCATATTTCTATTCAACCGTCTATTCTAACTTTGACCAACGTATTCGGGCTGAATCCGTTCCGGACTATAAACGATAACTCGCTCCTTCGCTCCTTCACTGCAGTGCGGGTTATTCAACATAAAACAGCCTGATAGCCTTCAGCACGAGTTCAACGCCGTGGTGTCAGAATGTAGACTCCGAGCTCTTCCTCGGAAGCAAGAGAACGAGGGACATTCACATTTACAATGCTAAAAATAATGTAGGGTAAGGGTCCTCGTAGGGCCTACAAGAACCACGTCTTTGTCCTCCTCGGCACGGGGGGATCCCCGCTGCACGCCAGGCCGTCACATGAGGGCCACGGAGGCCTGCCTCAGTACCGCAGAGGCCTGCCTCAGTATCATGGACACCGGTCTGCAGTCGGACCTTTCTGCTGCACGGCTATTGGTGTCAGGCGTCGTGATCGCTGATTAACAGGGAAATGTGACGCTGGTGACTTTTTTACAAACGTAAAAAGTATTTAGGTTACTAAGGGCCTCAAGGGCTGAACGTTGGGGACTAGTTGGGTGGTGGTGGTGGGGGGGTACATTTTAGAATTAATAACTCAAGCCCCTCTGAATATGGCTTTATGATGCATCGCTGATGTGAAGGGAAATACTGTACGAAAAATGTGCATGTTCATTCGGAAGATAACTTTATCAGCGAAATGATGCAGCCAAAATCCTATTGCAGTCACTCTAAATTCAAATTGTACACGCTCAAATGAGAAGCAAGACAAAAACATGGACAGCTTTTTTATGATAGGAAGCATATCCGAAAAAATTGAATTGGCACTATCTGTGACATTTACTTCTCACAATGAAAATAGTTCCTCAGCTCATGACCAGGGTGTCCGTGTCACTTGCACTCATGTCAGGCCTTCTTATAACATGAATTAAACTTGCAAGGCTCCTTCAGTTCATGTGAAGTAGTGGAACAAAATACACCAACCTCATGTCAACCACCTGGTTAAAAAGCATGAACCATCTTTAGACTCAAATCAACATGGTCGGCCTTTCTAGCCTTTATGTACTGTAAGGTATTGTTACCGCACCTGAGACAATCAAGTGTTACATTACCTTACATACATGGAGCCCACCATTTTAGTTCATAGCCATCCCTCTCGCTCTCTCTCACTCTGACTCTCACTCTCTCTCTCTTTCTCACTCTCACTCTCACTCTCACACTCTCATTCTCGCTCTCACTCTCGCTCTCTCTCTCTCTCTCTCTCTCTCACTCTCTCTCTTTCTCACTCTCACTCTCTCTCTCTCTCATCATCATCCGTGCACACATGAACCTTGCAGCAATCCCTTTGGTTTTCGACCTGAGCATCTCTTCCACCCGGTCTGGCTGGTCAACTCACCTACAGGTTACAGGTGGCGGACGCGACCTGTCTCACCTGGGCCTTTCGCTCCGAGATCCGAGGGCGGCCGGGCAAGAAGGGGGGCCAGGGAAGGGGGGCCGAGGGAAGAACAAGGGGGGGAAAAAGGTTGCCTCCTGGTTCCCGGGGGCGGACGAGCGACAGGGGAGGTAAATCCCGGAGGGTTTCCCAGAGATCCGCGGCCGAAAGGCTGTCACACTCCGGGGACTGCTTTCCACAGTGCGTGAGCCGGACCGCGAGTGCGAGCTCTTCGCCTTGCCTCTCCGTACTGCTGCTCCCAGGCCCGGGCCGAAGATGATTCGATTGGTCACATTACTCTGCATGTAGCCTATTAGTGTTCCCGGAAGGCAACAGAGAAAGGGGGAGGGGGAAAAAAAGAACAACACCTTGTCAGAGTTCATTGAAAGAGCTGCTTGTGGGCTGGTGTCCCACAGCTGCTTGTCAGAGAATGTGTATGGGGGTAAAGGCAACAGGTCAGCGTGTGTGTGTGTGTGCGTGTGTGTGTGTGTGTGTGTGTGTGCCTGTGTGTGTGTGTGTGTGTGTGTGTGTGTGTGTGTGTGTGTGTGTGTGTGTGTGTGTGTGTGTGTGTGTGTGCGCGCGTGCGTGCATGTGTGTATCCTAAAACATACAGTACATGCACATATTACATACATACATATATGTTTTATATACTGTATATATATTTATATGTTTTACAATATTGACATATATACATGTATTATATTTGTAGTGGTGCCCGTACACATGTGATTGCATGTGCATCTGTGTAAGCATGTGTGTGTGTGTGTGTGTGTTTGTCTATGTGTGTCCGTGCACACATGTGTAGGGGGCACACATGCTAACTGGGCCGACCCAGGGGACAGCATTTTGCCGTTTGCCCCGGCTTCACGTTCCGCACTCCCATCGCGCTCGGTTAGGCATTCATACGCGAGAAGGAAAACAAACACACGGAGAACATACATGTACACACGGGTTGAACTTTTTCTTCCAGCCACGACAACACGCTCATTGATTAACAGGAGAGGGATAACCGCTTATCCAAAGATAAGTTTTGTGTGAGTTAGCGTCAAGGGATGCTCTGTGTTTGAGCCTGGATCTGTGCGGAGAATGCCGTGCTGGCGTCCTGCTGGAGATACATGTGCTCTTGGGCAACCATCACGCTTCACCCGGCCTCACAGGGCTCCTTTTGTTTACTCTCATAGTATAGCATAGCCCTATGACTGAATGTCAAGGGCCAACCCCAGGAGACAGATGTATATACAATCAATTGTATAGAGAGAGGAGGATGGTGGTACGCATATAGGGGCCCCGACATGACAGCTAGCTGTAGGCCTATCTGTTGTCAAAAGGAAAATACTTTTAATTGCTCAGGTTATAGTCCATATATCTAAACGTACCTTATATACGCATATACATTTACACTGACAAATTCCAATTACCACCAAGTGTGTGTTTCTGTGTGCGTTTCTGTGTGTGTGACAATAAAAATATTTAAACTTTATTTAAACTTTAACAATGTGTGAGAACTTCCAGTGTTCTTTGGAGTATTTGTTCCTTGTCAATTAATCGCATTAGAACATAGTTGGACCTCTCCTCCAGCAACTGCTTTCTGTATAGTCTGTATAGGAGAGAAACATGTAAAACACACTCGCTAACCTACTGCCCTCTCTCCAATAGCCCACATTGACTAATGTTCCCAAGCAAACCCTCACATGTCTATGCTTAGGCTTACGCATTCACACTGCACTCATTCTAACACCAAAAACAGAAATATCCCTAATTTCCTGTCTTGGATTTATGAAGTAGGCCTACTTGCTTGTATCATATCTTATGAGTTGGGTGTTAGCGCGGCTGTGTTAGCTTGTGTAAGATGGTCTTTACCACTAGAGGGAGCACACAGTTCATAGTTTGATATGGTACTTATCTCACTACAATGGCCTTTAGTAGCCTGGCACACTGTAGTACTGTTCACTATGGTGATTGGTATACTATGATATGTTATGGTACTTGCCATGATACATGGTAGGCTAACCCCTTAACTTAAAGATGCAGGTTAAAGCAGATTAAAGATGTAGGTTAGATTTAAAAACTATTATTTGAGTGTAATTTGTTAGAAATGGCAAAGCCATCCGTCAGCCATTAGTGAGTGGAATGCCCTGAATGTAAGAATATCTGTTCCAGTTGACATTGCCTACCTCTGTATCTAGATTTTAGACCGATCCCAGCTCATTTCTAACAATCAGGAGCATCTCCTCCGTTATTGGTTTGTGGAATTCTTCTTGCCTGTCAATCCAACCTGACGAACCAGCGACGCAACCTTGTGGTTACAAGTCCCTCTAAATTGGACATGTGTAGGGAGAGGTTTCTTGGGGGTAGTCATCTTTTGTCAAAACCTTGCTATGTCCCGCTCCTTTCTGCTTCTCTCTCTCTCTGCCTTTGCAACTTCTTGATTTGTTGTCTACAGCAGCTTTGAGAAGGCTTCCAATAGGCTCACAGCATCTGCAGGTCAAAGAGCCCTCTTATTTGCGGAATGTGTAGACTCTTTGGAGTCTACAAATTTGCGGTGTGGCCCACCTCCTCGCCGGCCCCCTCTTCTCATTCTTGGTTCTCTTTTAGAACCAGGTCAGTGGAACGCCTCTGGCTCCATCAAACACCGTACCTCACTGCCATGGACTCCCCTGTCAGGGAGCAGAAGAGAGGGAGAGAAGCAGCGACATAGAGAGAGAGATGTGTGTGAGTGTGTGTGTGTGTGTGTGTGTGTGTGTGTGTGTGAGAGAGTGTGTGTGTGTGTGTGTGAGTGTGTGTGTTGATTAGCACTATCCTTCATGGCCGTCGTTCAGGGAAGGCGCCGTGTTCTTAAAAGTGTTGTAACAGTTTTCAAAGCAACAATGAGTGAAGACTGGCCATGGTGGAAATACATCAAAATCCCCTTCTGAAGTGGTTCTTTTGTGACATGTGGGCAACAGTGCCAGGCTTTGATCAACACATGACTGCAGACGGCAAAGCTGAACATATATGAGAGTGTTGTTGATGCATCACAGGGAATCCTTGGAGGTGACCGCGGGAGAGAGTGATGCTCTCTTTATTGTGCTAAGGGCCTAACTTGCATTGGAAGGTAAAGCAGTGAAGTCAAAGCAGATATACCACACACTCACACATACAGATATTTTTTTCCTGGTTTTGAAATGCATACTCATGTGGCTACAATTTGCTGATGTGATTTTTAAATGTAACCACCTTGAGAATGGCTGTAGCAGCTTTCAGGCGTGTGTGTGTGTGTGTGTGTGTGTGTGTGTGTGTGTGTGTGTGGTGTGTGTGTGTGTGTGTGTGTGTGTGTGTGTGTGCGTGCGTGCGTGTGTGTGTGTGTGTGTGTGTGTTTATGTATGAACTTGCCTCTTGTGGTTGTATGCAATGTGTCAATTGTATTATCTATGACCAAAATACTGACAGTGTTTTTCAACAGCCAAAGCTAATGGCAAAGAGAATAGGCACATTCAGGCTTCTACATTCTCATTACCCAATAGCCTTGCATGCATTCATTTGAGGTTTATTTCATTAGGTATGTGTGTATGCACACATGACCATGACTGGACCATTGTGTCAAAGCATGGTTTCATTTATTGATCCACATACTTCCTGTGTTTGAGTTTCTGAACTGTACCGAGCAGATTGTGAAAAGATGCTCATAAAATGCCCTGTTTCAGCCCCCTCACTCTCATGATTATGTGGACTGGACACAAACACACACACACACACACACACACACACACACACACACACACACACTTGGTGTAATTTGGTCCTGGTGAGAGCATTTGTAAATGTGGTTGTAGTCTGACCCAAGGCGTTGGTTTTGCCGGTCTAGCTCCCTCACTTCCCGTTGCATCAGATTTGTGCTGGCAGCAGCCATTTACCCATCAGGCTTCCAGTTCCGCCCTTCGAACCACGGCTCAAGCTCCACCCGATTGGCCTGCAAAGATTGTTAGATCTGAGATCTTCCTCCAGGCTTTCTCGTTCTACAAGAGAGCCTGGATAAAGTCTACAGTTGTTGTGGTTTCACACTTTGACATACATATCGAAATATGTTATTCGCCCCTCTGAAGACTATCATGTTTTTATTGCTTTTGGTGGAACTATATAATGGCAATATAATGGACTTCCATTAATGGGTTTGATGTCACCCAAAACACATGGATACAGCACATGCATAACCTTTCTGAAAAATCACCTCTGAGGAGTGATAAAAGAAAAGCTGGCAAAATGCTTTTTGCATCGTCCTCATCGCTGGCTTTGTTTTCGCAAACCTCTGGCTCTTCTGGCTGCTCACTGATCATATGATAGTACGTCATTCCTTTCATGGTTAAACTATTATACTGGCAGTTGGATATTGTTGTCTGGCGAGTGGGCCTTGCCCAGTGTCTGATATTAAGATTTAAAACTCATTAAATCAATTTCACTTTATTTTCAAACGTGTAGCCGAATAATAATAATAAAAACCTATGTATGTATGTATGTATGTATGTATTATTATTAGTATTATTATTATTAGTATTATTATTACTACTACTACTACTACTACTACTACTACTACTACTACTACTACTACTACTAATAATAATAATAATAATATTAATAATAATAATAACATTATTTAATATGAAGTGGACCTCTTAAACAATGTCCTTGAGGAACGAATTATTTGGCAACAATGTCATGTTCAGTTTGAGCCACAGCCACATAACACAACAAAGCGAGCATCACTATTTTTTTCCAACAGCAGCTGGGGGAAGATAGACTGTAAAGGCTACTGAGCCAGTTGGAGCCTGTATGACTGTCAATGTTTCTGGGCAGTGCAGTTATGTTTGAGGAAATGTGGAAAATAAACATTCAGTTACTAAAATTCACTATATCCTCATAAATGACCACCTACTGATGCCTTGTAATGGAAAATGTGCATTAGACATGGAGGTTTCAAGACACAAGCCTATAAGGCCTCAGTTATTATCATAATGTTATCATTCTGGAGGGGGGTGGCCTCAGCTGACAGACATTTAAACCAAGGTTGAAAGCAGTACTTGTATTCTTATCTGAAGTCATGCAGATGTGATCTCAAGGTTTTCCCTCTGCTGCAACACGAGACAGTGGCCACCATTCAGGGCTCAGACCCTCTAACCTGTAGAATTATTATTGTGTTGTATGTGCCTCTCTGCACAGAGACCTATTTTATGCTCAGACATATTTTAAATCAATCAAGCTTGTGAATCATCAATACTGCTGCGAGTTTCTGCCACACACTTCAAGCGTCACAAACAGGATTCCTCAACTGGGGCCCACCGGACCTCCTGAAGGAACCCGACTGACTGATCACCCCCCGTCCCGGGCCTTGTGACCTCCTCGACAAACAAGAGAGCGGAGGAGTCCGGACCACCCGGGGGTCTCTCGCCGCTCCAGCGCTGGAATCACAACACACAATGACTGGTGAGGAAATACCAGGATGGAGGCGTCCGGCCCCAGATGGCGAGGCTTGCGCGGTGTACCGACCATGGACCCTGACACACATAAAGGGTCAGAGGAGTGTGGACTTGGTGGAATTCTGCCGAGAGAGTTCCAGCCAACCACCCATGAGTTCCCATGAGACGCCTCACGCATCACGTGGGCGCGTCATTCGTGGAGATCGCCGCCGCAATGGCTGGATGAGAACCGAGCGCTGAGGTCATCGACACAGAAGAGTACCACGAAGTGCATGTGCAGCGTCAGCTCGACTCAGCGAGCTGACGCTGCACATGCACTTCCCGTGGCACGTAGACGTGGAACCAGGTAGTCAATGGAGCCGCCACCCCCCCCCCCCCCCGGTGGGAATCACATCCTTGCCATGCGCTCCTGAAGGGGATAAGCCCACCACAGCGGACCACATCAAGAAGCGACCGGCCGGGGGCTGGGGGACGGCGAAGCTCCAGACGGATGAGACGCGAGCACATCATGTTGAGAGGAACGCGCTGGACAGCAAGAGTAGGAGCGAAGCCCAGGAGAGAGATGGCATCACGCCACGCTCTCCATGTTCCGATAACAGAGGGGAAGGGGGTGGAGGCAGAGGAGGAGGGGACGATGGATGCGACCGTCGATGGCAAGATAAGGGGGGGGGGGGGGGGGGGCGCCACACCCGCGCTGATGATGAATGATACCAGTGTGGTGAGAAAGGACATCGGGGCAGTTACCAGAGCAAAGGGGGTGCCGCCGCATCCGACTGACACACAGTGAGCGAGGGCCGTGGGAAGGGGAAGACCACCGCCCGGATTCACCATTGACCGGACAGAGCGGAGATGAAGACAGCAACAAGGAGCGCTCGACTCCTGTTTTCAACAGCCGGGAGTCATCGTACCATGCGAGGGGTCTCCGGTACCATTCGTCCGGTGACAAAAATACGTGACATGGACTTGGCGAGGATTGTGGGAAACTTCCCGGCTCACCGTTATTAATCATACTGCAGCAGCAGACGGTACCGTTCTGTCCCAAACGGTCTCCAGAGCAGGGGCCTGAACCTCCTCACCCGCTGTTACACATTCCACGGGCTCCCAGGGCCGTCCCCTGTCTGCTCTGTCCGTCAACAGCATCCCTGGTACGGACGTGTATCAGGCGTGCCAGCTTGGGGGCGGCAGTAGCTCAGTAGGTAGAGCGGGTGGATAGAGCGGGTCGTCCACTAACCGTAGGGTCGGCGGTTCGATCCCCTCGATCCCCCTTCCTCCTCCAACTGTCCACATGTCAAACCCCACAAATGTACTGGTTGTAAGACGCTTTGGACAAAAGCGTCTGCTCAATGCCCCCTTTACCTTTGTGTACTAGGTGGTGTTAACCCAACTGTTCACTTTTATACTGATTCCTCAACAAGCGATGCCATTTTGCCCTTTGATGGTCATGAATCCCAACGAGTATGGTTTGATACAGATAGCATTGTCTAAACTAGAGACACTTGGCATCTAAAAATGGAAGACCATTTTCCTGACAACGTTAATGGCCATTATTGCAGTTAGCACCTTACTGGCAGTGTGTAGATGCTGCACACTTTGTACCCGAGGCCTGACAGGTACAAAGTGGGCGGCAGTAGCTCAGTGGGTAGAGCGGGTGCACAGAGTGGGTCGTCCACTAACCGTAGGGTCGGTGGTTCAATCCCCTTGATCCCCCCTCCTCCTCCAACTGTTCACATGTCGAACCCCACAAATGTACTGATTGTAAGTTTTCGGACAAAGGCGTCTGCTAAAAGCCCCCTTTACCTTTGACGGTTAAGGCCAAGGAGGCAGGAGTGTCTCAACAAATGGCCCAATATCAACCCTCACCTCCAACAGACCCTGGTGATGATGACCGGATGCCCTGCTTCCACCGGTGATGTATGATGATGTATTGGAAGCACTGTGTGAAATGATTAATTTGATAATTCGTACTCTGTGTTTGTTTTACAAGATATTTTGTTTATGTTTATTTGCATTTTACAGATCAGTGTGATATTTTTTTTGCTATGTTGGTGCATACTGTGTTGATTATGATCAAAAGGGAGTAAATGTAATGAGAAATTTCTATTAGACAAGGTGGTCTCAAGACATGAGCCTGATAGATCTAATTTCTTATGTTATTATACACAACACTTATCACCCTGGGGGAGGGGGGGTCCTAACTGTTGAGTTGTGTTGAGTGTCCTCTATGCACAGAGACTATTTTACGTTGTCAAATAATTTGGTCAATTAAATCAATCAAGTGTGTGAATCATCAATGACGCTGAGTATTTCACAGTGTGTTAGTTAAATGCGAACCTGGAATCTTATGCATTTTGGCAATAACCGATTCATAACCGATTGTCCTAACTCATCTTAATGCCTAAAAGAGGTCTGCTGATACAGATTCTGGTCATTAAACATTAGTAGCACAATCTAAATCTGACCCTCCACAGGGAATACATGCTATTTTAGACTTTTATTGAACACTTTACGATTCCACTTGATTACTGTGTCTGGTTTTAAAGACCTGGAAATATTCAACCGTGTGTTTGTGTGGTGAGATAATGGATTTTATGCCTGTGTATATGAGTGTGTCTCTAAGTGTTTAAGAGTGTGTGTGTGTGTGTGTGTGTGTCTGTGTGTGTGTGTGTGTGTGTGTGTGTGTGCATGCATGTGTGTGTGTGTGTGTGTGTTTGTGTGTGTGCATGTCCGTGTGTGTGTGTGTGTGCGTGTGTGTGTGTCTGCCCATGTGTGTTTGCGGCCCAGACATTCCAGTGGACACGTGCAGCAATCTGTCAAAGGAGAAGACGCAGAAAAACAACTGAAGCTAAGTCATCTGTAACTGATCCCAGTAATGAATGAGTGGAAACACTATTTGTGGCGAGAGAGGAACAGCCACGGCTGCTGGCATAGCTTAGCCACGGCTCCATGCGTTTTTTTTTTCAGTGTGTGTGTGTGTGTGTGTGTGTGTGTGTGTGTGTGTGTGTGTGTGTGTGTGTGAAACATAGTTTAGACTAAAAAGAAAATCCGATCCACAGGCGTGGGTCGGTGAGCACAGAAAGGCAAACCACAGAAGTTACCGACCCAAAGAAACCGCTGGGATAAGAGTGGGCTGCAAACCAAAAAAAGAAAAAGAGGAGACATGGCTAGATGGCTGGACGGAGTGGGTGGACAGAGCAGGTCGTCCACTCACTGTAGGGTCGGCGGTTCGATCCCCTTGATCCCTCTCCACCAACTGTCCACATGTCGAACCCCACAAATGTCCCGATTGTAAGTCGCTTTGGACGAAAGCGTCTGCTAAATGCCCCTTTACCCTTTTACATGGCAAATCCAAATAGAGAAAGAGCCTGTGAAGGGGAGTGAGTACTGCAGAACAGCACGATTTGCACCTCATGTGAGGTCACCCACCCGCGGTAACCCAGGGTGCACGGGTGGGTGGGTGCACATGAGACGGAAATACCGTACCGTTTTTTCCGACGCTACGCGTACCACGATTTCCCCCCGTGGGGCTCCAGAGCGATCCCACTGACTTCAGCCTGGGGTCCGGAGCCGCTCCGCCTGTGACGACCGCCCCCCCCCCCCCTCCGCGCATCTGGTTGTCCTGTATCCTCTCCCAGTGTCCTGGCCATCCAGCCTGAGGGCCCCTGCTCTGTCCCCGCCCCCTCACCCGGGACAGTGCCCACCTGGGGCTCCCGGCTGGACCTCTCAGCCCTCCAGGCCCCTGAGTCTGTGACAGCTGCTGGGGACATTTCTTGAGGGGATCATTATCAGAAGTTTTTTGTATTTATTTTTTCCTGACATTGTGTGTACAGCCTAGAATAATAATAATAATAATAATAATAATAATAATAATAATAATAATAATAATAATAATACATTTTATTTATATGGCACCTTTCAGGACACTCAAGGTCACCTAACAAGCATAAAACAATAAAAAAGACACAGATTTAAAAAGGAACAGAGCTTGCAGCAGATTTCAAGTCCATTTGTGAGTAAGCCTGCCTGAATAAATGTGTTTTGAGGTGGGATTTGAAGGTGTGAGGTGAGTCCATATTTCTAATGTCCGGGGGAAGGCCGTTCCAGAGGCGTGGGGCAGAGCGGCTGAAGGCTTTTGACCCCATGGTGGACAGACGGGCTGGGGGGACGTGTAGGTTGATGGAGGAGGCGGATCTGAGTGACCGGGTGGGAGTATAGATTTGGATGAGATCAGACAGATATGGGGGGGGCAAGGTTGTGAATGGCATTGAATGTATTGAGGAGGATCTTGTACTCAATATGGTGTTTGATAGGGAGCCAGTGAAGTTGGTGTAGGACGGGGGTGACGTGACAGATGGCAGGGATTTTGGTGATAATATGGGCAGCAGCGTTTTGGACTAGTTGGAGTTTATGGAGGAGTTTGTGGGGGAGGAGACCAAACAGAAGGGAGTTACAGTAATCCAGGCGTGAGGTGACTAGAGAGTGGACCAGAATAGCGGCGCTGTTGGGAGTGAGTGACGGGCGGAGGCGTTTGATATTTCGGAGGTGAAAGTAGGCGGACCGGATGGTGTTGTTGATATGGGTATGGAATGATGTCGAGGACGACACTCTTAACCTCAGGGGAGGGGGAAACTGAGGAGTTGTCAATAGAGAGGGTGAAACTGGGTTGCTTGGTGAGTGAGGATTGTAGAATGTGGTCTAATAAAGAAAATGATTGATTGATTGATTGATTGATTGATTGATTAATTGGATAGTGCCAGTGCATTACACAAAGGGGATATCAAACAAACAGTTTACTTTTTTGACTTTTTTGAGTCAAAGCCCCACCACAAAAAAAAACATTGTGTAATTTGTAGGCCTTTACTTGTAAAAGCTAAGAAGTGCCATGGTATCCCACAGCCCCCCTTCCTCCCAATGGAGTGCCCAATGGAAGTCGACTGAATGTATTTCTGTTGAAGATTCACATCACCAACGATTTGAGGTCTCTCCAACTTCCTCCTCTGGAAGTCCGGCCAACAATTAAATCGAAGGCAACTGGACTTGTCGGATTTGTCTGTGAAGACGTTTCGCCTCTTATGCCAAGCGGCTTCATCAGTTCATAACGCATCAGTCTGACTAGTCCGCACTAGTCTGACAGACAGTGGAGTTAGACCCAGGTATTTAACCTCAGTGGAAGTGTCCACCCACCAATCTCCTAAAACAATAGATCATTAGTGTAGCTTCACCTGACCATTGTTTGGGGTCTGTGAGTCATCTTGGTGGATGATGGTCATTAGGGGTGGGTGGGGCCACTGGAGAACAACCATCGTTAGGTATGATGTGCAGTTACCAGTGAACGACAGTCGTTGTGTTCGTTAGAGCCACTTGAGGTTTTTTTTGGGCAGCCTTTGTTGTTCCCCCTCCTGGGAATGGCTGAAAGTGCAGCATTGTAGATGGGGGATAACTGATGTCTCAGACCCCCTCCCCTGTTGAGAGATGGCTTTTCCACTTTGACATAGATTGCGTCTTTTACCCCTCTTTCAAACCATCTGTCCTCCCTGTCCAGGATTTTGGATTTCTGATACTGGACCTGAGGAGTTTTCCCTTCTGTGTTGGACCATGCGCTTGTTTAGAGGTTGTTTAGTTTCACCAATGTAAGAGTCCTTACATTCCTCACTGCATTGGACTGCATATACCAAGTTACTCTTTTGTGAGTGTGGTAGACTGTCTTTGGGGTGTACCAGTTTCTGCATGAGAGTATTGATGGGTCTGAAATGGACAGGGATTTGGTGTTTGTTAAAAATTCTCCTGAGTTTTTCAGATACTCCGGAAACATAGGGTATCACTACGTTGGAGGGTGAACAACAAAGGCTGCCCAAAACAAACCTCAAGTGGCTCTAACGAACACAACGACTGTCGTTCACTGGTAACTGCACATCATACCTAACGACGGTTGTTCTCCAGTGGCCCCACCCACCCCTAATGACCATCATCCACCAAGATGACTCACAGACCCCAAACAATGGTCAGGTGAAGCTACACTAATGATCTATTGTTTTAGGAGATTGGTGGGTGGACACTTCCATTGAGGTTAAATACCTGGGTCTAACTCCACTGTTTGTCAGACTAGTGAGGACTAGTCAGACTGATGCGTTACGAACTGATGAAGCCGCTTGGATAAGAGGCGAAACGTCTTCACAGACAAATCTAAGTCCAGTTGCGTTCGATTTAATTGTTGGCTGGATTAAACATGACCTGGATGAATGAGAACATTCATAGACTCTGGAAGTCGGTTCAGAGCAGAGGTAATGTGTTGTTTATCACTTGTACCTTAGGGTTGTGACCAGGTTTCCCAATTTTCACAACACTGTGCTAGTCTTCTTTTGCAAACGTAAAAATGTGCCATCTTTGATGATGCATTCTTTTGTCATTGTCAATACAGTATTGTTTGTGTGTTTTGAGCTACATTTCAGTGCTATATTGCCGATAGCTTTCAACATGTATGTAGGCTATCATGTTTTCATGTTTCAGCAAGTGCTGACCCCCCCATGCTGATAAACTCACAGTTTGGTTATCAGTTGGTTATCACGATGGGAAGGCAACGATATGGAGAGGAGTGATTGGCAAACCGGTATTTATATATTGCAGACTGATAAAGACTGGTACATTGTTGTCTGGTGTGTAGGCGAAGGCAGAAACAGCGCCACCGGCCACCACTGGGAGGCTGAAGAGGACGACGTGACAGCGGGAATAACGCCAACATCCCGTTGGGCGCAGGGCGGCTCTGCAGACTGTGCGTGTCATGTAGTAGGCACGTCCTGTTGTACTAGTGCGTACCCGCACTAGTACAACAGGACTTGCTTTAAATAGAGGCATTATGTAGTTAATTAACTATGGTCCTGCTCCTTTTATCCACAAGGGTGTGTTCATCCTATGATGAAATGGTGAAAAGGGGTCACAGGCGCTGCAAATTGCATAGAGATCTTGTGCAACTCAGTGGGGACGCGGCTCGAGAGGTGTACAGTGTGCTGGAGAGAGAACCGCACTGCAGAGAAGGAGACCATAATGACAGGATACCGAAAGAGTGAGGTAACTGCACATCATACCTAACGACGGTTGTTCTCCAGTGGCCCCACCCACCCCTAATGACCATCATCCACCAAGATGACTCACAGACCCCAAACAATGGTCAGGTGAAGCTACACTAATGATCTATTGTTTTAGGAGATTGGTGGGTGGACACTTCCATTGAGGTTAAATACCTGGGTCTAACTCCACTGTTTGTCAGACTAGTGAGGACTAGTCAGACTGATGCGTTACGAACTGATGAAGCCGCTTGGATAAGAGGCGAAACGTCTTCACAGACAAATCTAAGTCCAGTTGCGTTCGATTTAATTGTTGGCTGGATTAAACATGACCTGGATGAATGAGAACATTCATAGACTCTGGAAGTCGGTTCAGAGCAGAGGTAATGTGTTGTTTATCACTTGTACCTTAGGGTTGTGACCAGGTTTCCCAATTTTCACAACACTGTGCTAGTCTTCTTTTGCAAACGTAAAAATGTGCCATCTTTGATGATGCATTCTTTTGTCATTGTCAATACAGTATTGTTTGTGTGTTTTGAGCTACATTTCAGTGCTATATTGCCGATAGCTTTCAACATGTATGTAGGCTATCATGTTTTCATGTTTCAGCAAGTGCTGACCCCCCCATGCTGATAAACTCACAGTTTGGTTATCAGTTGGTTATCACGATGGGAAGGCAACGATATGGAGAGGAGTGATTGGCAAACCGGTATTTATATATTGCAGACTGATAAAGACTGGTACATTGTTGTCTGGTGTGTAGGCGAAGGCAGAAACAGCGCCACCGGCCACCACTGGGAGGCTGAAGAGGACGACGTGACAGCGGGAATAACGCCAACATCCCGTTGGGCGCAGGGCGGCTCTGCAGACTGTGCGTGTCATGTAGTAGGCACGTCCTGTTGTACTAGTGCGTACCCGCACTAGTACAACAGGACTTGCTTTAAATAGAGGCATTATGTAGTTAATTAACTATGGTCCTGCTCCTTTTATCCACAAGGGTGTGTTCATCCTATGATGAAATGGTGAAAAGGGGTCACAGGCGCTGCAAATTGCATAGAGATCTTGTGCAACTCAGTGGGGACGCGGCTCGAGAGGTGTACAGTGTGCTGGAGAGAGAACCGCACTGCAGAGAAGGAGACCATAATGACAGGATACCGAAAGAGTGAGGTATTGCACAAAAATAAATGAAGTTGAAACAAATGTGATGTAATGGAAGGTGCAAAGAGAAGACACAGACGGTCCTCCAACATTAATGTGAATGGCGAAGGTGTTTCTGGTGCCACTCTATAATGATTGCCAGCAATGAGTCAATTTCCTTTAGTTAGTAATGAATTTATCCTTAACAAAACATTAATATTGATTTGTCGATGATTAATAAGTACTGAGCCTTCCAGTCTTTCTAGTGGACTGCCAGCTGTTAGGCTGATCTATCCTTCATACATCTGGGCACACACTCCCATGTGACGTCACTAGAGAGTAGATTTTTGCCGCGTTCAACACAATTCGGAATTAGGAAAAAAATAATTGCATGGTTGTCCTACTTGGATTACAGGATGGAAATGCGGGTGTTATTTCAGAGCTCCAAGTTGACGTCAGTTACATACGCATATATTATAGCAATATGTAGATAATATGTTTTACAGCAATTGTCGCCTACTGATTAAAGTATTAGTATTATTAAATTATGATCTTCGTTATATGGTAGATGCAGAAAATTATAAAGGGTTTTTATTATTTGATTGGTTGCTGTCATGTTTGCATGCGTCTGATCTTTGGCAAGCGCACAATGTGCTCGTCAGGAGGAAGCACCGCTAGGGAGAGAAGATAGGCCCCAAAATGGTCACTGGTATGCAGGAGTGAAAGAAGTGTTTATTTCTTCTCTAGTGACCCATAGTTCATTCACATTCACTATAGGACTTCTCACTCTAGTACTTTTTATCACACTAGTATATCACTCTTTCATCCCCCTGTATCAGTTTTTGATTAGAAATAAATCATTTCCACAACAGTCATTTTAATAACGTTTTTAATAACAGTTGAAAACTATCTTGAGTTTTCATTTTGGACATTGGACACAGAACAGTGGAACAGAAAAGAAAAGTGAAAGTTAAAGTAAAACACTTCAAATAAATTCCAAAGAGGCTTGAGGTAAGCCTAGCTGTCCTCATCAAGCAAGGTGTGTTGTCATGCTGAAAGTGCAATTTCTTTAAGAGGCAGTGTGTTTTTCTTTCCGGTACGGCGTACCCCCTCCAAATCTTTTAGTGGGACGCCATACCGGACAGGACTGATGAAGAAAGGAGAACCCATAATCCACATTATTTTATTCCACAATACTAAACAACTAGTATATAAATAACATGGTTTAAATAAACTAATTTTAGTGCAAGATTTTTAAAGAAACAGTACAGAATATAATGAAATGAAATTAAATGAAATGAAATTAAATGAATAAATAAAGAGACAAGATTGAACCATCTATAAACTATTTAAGTTGTACAGTCTGTAAACACATTCGCCAACAGCCTTGGCGAACTAGCTCAGGCAAAGCAGCAGTCTGGCCTTAAATTTGCAATAAGGGGAAAGAAAAACACAACAAAAGTCAGTCTCATCAGCTGACAACATACCTCAGAGGGCATGACCCTCCTACATTACCATACTGGTTTTAGTTACCTTGTTCATGTGGGGCTCTGCTTAAAAGCAATGCAACAGTTGAAAGACTACTCTGGCTTAAAAGGGGAGAGGGAAGAGCTGAGTCTTTGCCTGAAGAGATTAATCATATTAGTGATATGTCTAAAGTTGAATGAAACCCCAAAGTTCACTGAGACATACCTCTTCAGCACAGGGCTACAGAGCATGCTCAGTCTGGATCACTCAGAACAGTCACATCACCACTAATTATACAAAAAATCTCATTAGATTTCTAATAAGGCAATATAACATCTTTCTCCTTCACTCTCCCTTACCTGCATGACACAGCAATCCTGCCCCACAACCAGGCCTCAGACAAAGAGGCACTAGGTGCCCTCACCTGTCCTCATGAAGGCGGGGAACTACCTCTGACCCTACCTAACAGGGCGGTCTTTTAAAATTAGATGCCAGCCTTCACATACGCAAGTTTGTGCACAGGACAAGCCAGTAGGCCTAATGCAAGGCCTACATGGTGAAGCCAACATGAAATTGAACTGCGGTTTTGTGGGACGAATGTGTGCAGGGATTAGTCTGTGTTCCTCAGTAGCTATACAAGCTACAGACCACAAGTGGGTGGTAGCCCCCAGTGAAGCATTAAGCATTAAGCATTTCTAAGAGTGGTTGTGGCTGCAGAATTGTCAGATGTAAAAAAAATCTTGTATGGTCATGTTTTCCTCTGTACGATCAATACTGCCTAAAGACAGCCAATTGAGAGTCCCACCTGAGTTGTAGCTGATGCTTTGTCTGTATTCCCTGCTCTTGGAGAAAACAACTTTTCAGCCAATAATATCTATGTACGCATTTACACACATTTTTCTACTCATTTAGAGGTCTATGTTTTATCGGTCTACAAATCAGATTACACTATGTATTAAGATACAGTTACACAACTTTGATCATCATAAAAACTGTATCGGTTAAAATTTAACTTGAAGTAATTATTTATCAACAACTGTTTAGCATCAACAAGCTCGAGCAAAGTCTACACTCCATACTCATGAACTCGGAAAGCACATACTGTTGTCTCAAAGATTCAAGACAACAAATCTACTGTATCTCATTACCATGTATCGCATGTTACTCAAGTAACATGTTTGCAACAAAATATGGGCTCTCTCTTGGACAATCTGTCCTCCATTTTCTTCGTTTCCTTTATGTTCCTGGCAATTTGGCAAAATGGTCCATTTTAGATTATTCTAGATTTTGATGGTTACAAATGCATCTCATTGGAGGATCTGTACAATGTAGCAGCACTAGTGATACATGTTTCTGAAGGGAAAATGACAAATGCCTCTCAATGTATCTGTGGTAAGATAGGTGATGAAGGTTATATCTTTAATCTGGCTCCTGTCTTTCTTTCTCTCTCTCTCTCAGCACAGTGCCTGAGAAAGCAGGCGCTGTGCTGAAATATGAGACATATAATAATAACAACAATAATAATAATAATAATAATAATAATAATAATAATAATAATAATAATAATAATAATAATTAGTGATGTCCGATAATATCGGCCAACCGATAATATCGGCCGATATTAGCCTATTTTTGTAATATCGGTTCATATCGTTATCGGTTTTACCACTGATAATGTGCTTGTGCACAAATATGGCACTTTTCCATAAGTTGAAATAGTGTCCTTATTTTTTATAGACAGTGTTAATTTGTGAAATGCAATCTAGTGAGGCATCACAATAAAAGTAGATGATGTGTTAATTCCACAACAGGAGATATGGGACCCAAAATTAGTCTGGGCGAAAATAAAAACGCCTGTATATATCGGTATACCATATCGGTTGATATCGGAATCGGAAATTAAGAATTTGGACAATATCGGCTATTGGATATCGGCAAAAAGTCAATATCGGACATCCCTAATAATAATAATAATAATAATAATAATAATAATAATAATAATACCAATGCATTTTATTTAAAGGTGCCTTTCAAAGCACTCAAGGACACCTTACAGACAAGTTAAAAAAAAAAACAAGTAACAAGTAATAGTGGCATACTTTGTCAGTGTGTGACAGAGTATGCCACTCATAATAAGTGTGTTTTTAGGCGTGATTTAAAGATGGAGACAGAGTCAGAAGTGTGAGTTTCTGGTGGGAGAGAGTTCCATAGGCGGGGAGCAGGTCGGCTAAAAGCTCTTGACCCCACGGTGGATAGGTTGGCAGATGGAGCTGAGAGCTGGATGGCAGAAGAGGATGGGAGAGGGCGTAAAGGTGTGTGGATGTGGATGAGTTCAGAGAGATACACTGGTGCCAGGCTGTGCAGGTATCTAGTAGATGAACCGAGCGACCAAGGGAGTTTGGCAGCTGGCGCACCTGGCAACTGGCGTCTTCATCAACCAATCAACCCCTACAATACATATACTTCAGCTCTCCTTCCAGACTTGTCTGATTGTCCGTCAATCCTAGTGGTGGATACACTCTCAGACTCTGGTTTCTCTTCCTTGCTGTCGTTATCTCCTGTAAAGCTCTGAGCTGCTATGTCGTGTTCCTCTTTACATTTTCCCTGTGTTTCCAGTACCAGCTGCCAACCTGCCACTCCTGAATTACCTGCAACCTGCCTACCACTCCTCCACTCCCTGTCTCACCTGCTACCTGCCCTTGGTGCATCCTTTACCTTCATCCACCCGGAACCATCCGTCATTACTCTGTTCTGATACCATTAAAACTCTGTTCACTTCTCACTACTCAGTTTGTCTGTGCTCTGCATTTGGGTCTCCACAACCCTGAAACACTAACAATGTGTCTTTGATCGGAATCATTCGGAACCCTGGGTTACTCTCAATGCAGCACAGCATACATATACATGTACACCTTCTGTCTGCCTTTCTTTTACATTTACATTTATATTTAGGGCATTTAGCAGACGCTTTTATCCAAAGCGACTTTTGGGCTCCCTTTTTTGCCCAGGAGCAGTAGGCCCTTACTAATAAATACTTGAGACCTTTTTTGTTGTTGATGAATTGGTGCCATAAATACCAGAGCCACCATCAGGTTGGGAACCACTGGTCTAACCACTGGTCGCTACCAGCTCCTTAGTGACTTGTATCTGAATTAAATATCCAACCCCTACCCACTCCTTAATGACCTGTATCTGAATTAACTGTCTAACCCCTACCAGCTCCTTAATGACTTGTACCTGAATTCACTGTCTAACCCCTACCAGCCCCTTAATGACTTGTATCTGAATTCACTGTCTAACCCCTGCTTAATGATCTGCATCTGAATTTGACAAGGTCTGCTAAATGATGGCTGAGATGGATGAGATGAGAAGAACGAAACGAGATATCAAACACATTTCTGAGTGAACAAAATGTTACACAGACTGCATATAATTCAAATTCACAACACACACCACGTCTTTTTTCCCACTGATGTGACTGTCCGTTGGTATACCGCATGCTAAATTGATTTTACAGCGCACACCTGGGTAAATAGAACAAAGAAAAAAGTGGAAAGGACTGCGGAAAAAAAAAGTCTTAAGAGGCACACTCACTTCACAGCCTTCCTCTCTGCAATCACTTGCCCTTGAAATGAGTGATCCACATTGGACAGCATGGAAGCTATTCCCGTCATATGAGCAGAGCTTCACTTCAGTCTCTTTTCCTCTCTCGTTCTCAGTGGCCCAGCCAGGGTAAGAGGATGCTATAATTAATGTGCATTCCTGTGAGGCTTTTGACAGGAGAGACGGAATCAAAATGGAGCGTCTGCGAAATCCTCCTTTTCGGGGACCCTGCCTACAATTCATGACCATGGCCGGCGTCCCGGCTGTCACCCCTGGGCTGTGGTTACGAGGCCCGGGAGAACATAAACAAAGACTAGGGGAACGCACCCCCCCCCCCCCCCCCCCCCACACACACACACACATACACACACACACCCACACACACACACACACACACACACACACACACACACACACACACCCACACACACCCACACCCACACACACACACACACACACACACACACACAAACACACACACACATATACACACACACACACACACACACACACACACACACACACACACACACACACACACACACACACACGGAAGGAGAGATAGATCAGATGGAGAGTTGCGGACCCAAAACCGTTTGTGTTGCTGCTAGTTTACTCATGAGGACATTCTCATTACATACTTGCTAACTAATCGTTCATGCTTAAGTGTTGTACAGTGTTCATTTTCTAGGTAGCCTACTTTGAAATCTAATTTCAGAGCATACTAGATTGTTATGTCTACTCAGAACCTCAAAAGTAGGGTTGATCATTAAATGATTGAGATATAGATTCCACATTCCATCTTCAAAAATGAAATAACTCATCTCCATTCATCTTGTTTTGTACATTTGTACCCACTGAGGATAATTTATATAACATTTATAATATTTAGCAGACACTTTTATCCAAAGCGACTTACAAAGAGCACATTTGTCATGAGAAGGTGAAACATTTCATCGCTGCTAATACAGTAAGAAAGTCACCAGAACAAGTTTCAAGCAGTTCAATTGCTAGATTAACCATTGCTAGTATACAACATCTCTAACCATCGCTGAGGATGGATGGATGGATGGATGAGGAACGACCTCTCACACACCAGGGGTCATTGGGTCCGGTGACACTCCAGGAGGTATCTTTGACTTGTTGCGAATGGTGTCAAACG
This sequence comes from Urophycis tenuis, assembly GCA_036785325.1. Lineage (NCBI taxonomy): Eukaryota > Metazoa > Chordata > Actinopteri > Gadiformes > Phycidae > Urophycis > Urophycis tenuis. The sequence goes on along the minus strand of JAXIVH010000061.1, from coordinate 563,056 downwards.
TGTTGGTGTTTTCAGGAATGGGTTATCGGCTGTGTCATCTCTCAGAGTGACACAAAAACCAATAACTAAGAAATGTGTGGCAGCACTGGATGAGCTGGGGTTTGGAGTGACAGCCGGCTTAATAATTAATCTAAACCACCTGTGGGACCTTCCTCCGTACCATAACACCAAATGATGGTGTGGGCAACTGGTTTAGTTAGATTATTAGATTATTATTTAAACTTAATGACACCTGAGCTGGTACTAGTGGGTGGGGATCTCCCTGTGTGTGTGTGTGTGTGTGTGTGTGTGTGTGTGTGTGTGCGTGTGTGCGTGTGCGCGCGTGCGTGCGTGCGTGCGTGCGTGTGTGCGTGCGTGTGTGTGTGTGTGTGTGGTGACGGCTGATTTAACATGAGCACATTGATCAATGGTTAATTGGTCACTGTACAACAAGTGTGCATCCTCTCCCATGCATGCCCCACATTCCAGTCAGTCAGTCTCAGGCCCCATTCATTCACTCATAATTAATTAAAAGCAGTTAAAATGTACGTTGGTATGCACGCATGTAGAGAAGTTGACGTAAAACATATTTCCCCCCCTATTTCTGCACTCACATCCACCCAGCCAGTGAGTCTACATTGGAGTCCTACATAGCTGCTTATGTATAGGCCCTGAGTCCCAACCCAACCCAATTTCCTTATGTTAGATCAAGTATAAGATAAGTAGATAAGACTTTATTAATCCCCTAAGGGAAATTGGGTTGCCATAGCAGCTAGGGTACATAGAAATATACATACAATGCAAAAAATATAAATAAAATAAAATACCCCCCAAAAATACAATTTAAAAAAATGCAGTATTGTAGAAATACGATATAGAATTGTAAAAATACAATAGAGTAGCGACGGGTTGATTGAATCCAGTAAAAGTTGTAAAGTCTTATTGCAGTGGGAAGGAGCCATTTTCTGTTTCGTTCCTTTGATATAAGGGTGTATACACCACTGATCAGAGAGATATCAATTCGAGCAGAGGGATCAGGGCTGTGACGACAATGACCTAGCTCCGATGGCTAGGATGGCTCCTAGGCTGGAGCCATCCACCCGCTCTCTCTGCCCCCACCACCACCCCCACCTCAGCCAGCTCCCTCTTCTGTGGGCATGAAAGGTACGTTTTGTGTGTGTATGTGTGTGTGTGTGTGTGTGTGTGTGTGTGTGTGTGTGTGTGTGTGTGTGTGTGTGTGTGTGTGTGTGTGTGTGTGTGTGTGTGTGTGTGTGTTAGCGACGGGAAGGAGGGTCAGACGGGTTGATTAGCACAATGCTACGCTCACCCCTGTCAGGGTGACTGCCATGGGCTCAGTTTACGTCTCTGTTGAGCTGGACAAAGCAGGCTTTTGTGCCCCCGCCCCGCCGCCCCCGCATATAAAAAAAAAAAAAAAAAGAACACCCCACAAGCTTCATGTCATTACCTCTCGCTTCCATTACCACAAGGGAGCCACACTGACACAGGATTATCAGGACTACAAAACAGCCCTTCTCTCATTCTACAGAGGAAGGCCTTTCTGCTTGGGGTGTGGAGGTGGGGGGGGGGGGGGGGGGGGCGGCTGGGGCTGGGGGTGCAGGGGACAAACTACAGATATCTTGTAAGAGTCTTTAGGTAATCGCTATGTTGGCGCCTATGTGCGCAATCATGGCAACGGCCAAAATTAGATCATGGGGAACACCCAAGGTCCAGACTGTGGCTCTAATTTGGTGCTGGTTTGGGGCCACTATTAAAGTCACGTTGAACACAATCCAGTTTTCCCACTGGAGGGATGCTGGCAAAAGGGCCCAGGCGTGGCCAGCAGTGCACTCTGAGTAAGTAAGCGGGGCTGCAAGATGGTGATACAACTGAGTCTGAGCTGGCTTGCGGAAAACAAATTGCAATGTGTAAATTAGCACAAACACGCACACACACACACACACATGCACGCGCACACACGCGCACACACACGCCCACTACCATACCTCTGTCTCATCGGAGAGGGAGAGAGAGAGAGAGAGAGGGGGGGTGGGGGGGCGTTCTGTAGATCGGAGTTTGGATGGGGACGGCGCGGTTGGAGGACAGCCCGAGACAGACGAGATGCCACACTCACCAAGTAATCCGGTTTTGAAGAAATCGCCCTCCGATTTAACGTCGTTCATCTCATGCGCTTCGTAAGTAGACCGCTATTTTTGTTTTTAGAAGAAACAAACCGATTTAAGAAAAAAACTATTCAGTGTTTAATACTACGCTATATTTGTACTAGTTTTCTTTTATACAAAATACACCATGTTTCTCATAGTCCCGAGTGTGGAAATAAATACATATACATGTATATATTTTTCTTTTTTTTTGAAGTAATATATTATTGATGTGTGGAACAATAGATACGACATTGCTTAAAGGCTTCTTTCCAGCGCTACAGACTGAACCTCCTTCCTTGCCTCTGATGATTCAACAGATCAACAGTTGAACAGCAAATATGCACACGATGCGGACAAACAGTTTATTTGCTGAGCTTTCTTTACTTTTCTTTACTTTCCCCTCGGTGTATAATGTGGTATAATTACTTTCTGATAGGTCAGATACATATCAATGGCCTTGTCTTTGGTTAACGTAGACAAAAAAGTAGACGTGCTCTTGTCATTGGCTTATTTTCAACGAAGCCATATAGCCAAAGTTACTATAAATCATGTTTTTAATTATATCAAGGACAGAGTACTAATGTCTAACAGTTTTCAGTCTCACATATTGTTTCCCTGCACATTTCCAAGCATAATGGCAGTGAATGGCACTTCTCCAACTAAAAGCGCTAGATGTACACTCCGACGCTGACCTGTGTGAGTGCATCTTTGGTGAACGACGGGTCATAAATGACCCAACCTGTATGGCGACCTGGTGATGCTGGTGGCCCTACGCAGCCTGTTGTTGCACGCCACGGTTCATCACTCTACCTTGTAATCCCACACCAGGCCAGGTTTAGACGCCAACGGGTAACCAGCCCAGTATCTGTTCCCTGAACCCAGATCGGATTACGAGGTTCACTCAAATGTAGTCTGGTTTCCTCGTGCCGAAACACTGATTTGAAATTCACACAATACAAGCCTTCCCCCCCCCCCCCCTCTATGATTTATGGGTTGAGAGGGGGGCTGAGCGGAGAAGACATGCTCACACCTGGCCTGCAGTAAAACCACAGAGAGACGAGAGTCGTTGTTGTGGATCGTCAGGAAAGTTTACGGACGCGGTTAAATGCCCACAACAAAAACGCTGCTTTGTAAAATGAGCGGTCACAACACTGTTCAATGTTGTTCAAGAAAGAGTATAGTTGTGTCATCCAGTGTAATTTATTATCCAGTGTCAGGGTCATCCAAGGCTATCCTCAGAGAAATGTACACAACAGGAACACCCCCGGTGCGTAAACAGGCCAGGTGTCTGGAAGGGCAGAGATAAATGCAGCCCGTACGTTACTACACTCCAGAGCAGGTGACATTGTGCAGGGTCTAAGTCACTCTACCAGAGGTGTTCCTAACTACCTCTTATCCCACCTTTAGTTGGCCTTGCATGTCACATAGACTGACTTATGTCTGAATGTTTGGTCTACATCTCGTGGTGTAGTATTATTTGGTGGTGGGGGTGATGGTGAGGGTGAGGGTGACAATGATTCTCAGTGTTAGTATTCATCATAATTATTCATTCATTGATCATTATTATTATTGATTAATAACTGACCCCTATTCCAGCCCATATTTCCAAAGGTAAAACAAGTGTTATTCTTGATTTGTTAAAATGTCTGGAAGGTAGCGGTAGACTTGATAGAGACCGGCACAAATGATGGAAAATCCATTAGCTGCCGCTTTGATATCTTGTTACACCTTGAAGCAGGTTGGAATAGTGTTACACTTTGTTGTCTGCATCTTGTGCCCTCAAACTCTTTCACCTTGATTGTCAATATAACACTAAACAAGCCATTTTATGTTACGTGATGTGGGTGTGTGAATTGTACAGTATTGTCATGTTAGGTTGTTGATTGTGCCCCATTGAAGGTTATGTCGGTCTGTCATTCATAATCTATTATAGTACATGCTTTTCTTTTGATAAAAGCATGATATCACAACAAACATTAAGGGGCATTTAGCAGACGCTTTTGTCCAAAGCGACTTACAATCGGTACATTTGTGGGGTTTGACATGTGGACAGTTGGAGGAGGGGGGGGATTGAGGGGATCGAACCGCCGACCCTATGGTTAGTGGACGACCCGCTCTGTCCACCTGCTCTACCCACTGAGCTACTGCCGCCCCCCAACATATGTGTAGCAATGTCCTTGCTACATGGACCACATTGGTGGCTTCTATAGACCTCGCACACAACTTCCGTTTTTTTGACCGGAAGTACGCAATAGTTGTGATAACCTTCTTCCGCTCCGGTCAGGGCGACCGGGCAACAGGTAAACAAATGGCGCAAGCAACGAGCAGGAGTTGTTGTAGCGTACCGGGCTGCTTCTACTGTCCAGTACAAGGACACAGGGTGGTGATGCTGTAAAGCAATAGAGTCTGATGGACGATGACACATGAGCTGGGGCTCCACGTAGCCATGCAGATGATGTCCCTGAGGGCCTGTGGCTGACGGCCGGTTGGACCTGTGTACATTGATCGCTGAACGCATAACAGGTGTGTAGCCCCGCCCAGCCCCTCAATCAGTCTCAGGCCAGGTGAGGCTGCTTAAACAGAGACACTATGGAAGGAGGAGACACATCACTCCCATTGAAATGCATGGGGAAACTTTGTGACGCCAAGATGGCAGTTGTTTGCACTTGTCCCGCCTCTTCCGGTGCCATTGCTCCAATCATACGTGGTCATGCTTTTTGGAAGTTATTTTCACTCATCTTTATTTATCCAAACAGACATGGCCCTTAAGCCGTCAATACCAAATCAGATACAGGCAAGGTTAAAGTTAAGTTTATGATCTCTTGCTTTATCCAAAATTGCGGCATGATCTGCGATAGCTGACCGTGAGCGATGACGTCTTGCTGTTAGTGCCGGTGTTGTTATGCCGTAGATGAAAACAGTGTTGTGAAGCATTGTGCATGCGCAGTCATCATTACCTGTAAGAAAAAGTGCTTTAAAAATGTTAATTCGATACAAAACTACCAAACCCTTTCAGTGATTTTAGTCTGTTTTTCATCGTGATTTCAAACATGTGTTTTTTATGCCCCTTAGACCTCGGGAAATGGAGATACAGCTCTCCCTCTATACATTTACATAGGGCCCTGGTCTTGCTAAGACCAAATAGCTGCCCAAAAGGCGTTGCCAATATGGCCGCGAGTGAGAGGACTTACCTAGAAGGACTTCGGCTTAAACCAGCCTTCATCCACACACATGCCACACTATGCTTTCCACAACTTATCTACTCTGACTCACACACACATCACACATGCACACAATCGCACAGGAATCCATGGCAATATCACAACAGGGTTGAATGTCATTAACTTTTTATTGGATAATGAACACATGTTTTTGATTGCTATTTAAAACTCAAAAAAACTAAATGAAAAAGTGACATTTATTATGATGTTCGTAAGAGTAAGTGTAACCTAAACTTGAAACAGAAATGATGCTAAGATAAGATAAGATTAGATATTCCTTTATTAATCCCCCTTAGGAGATTGACCAGCAGTACAGGGGACAGAGGAGTGCAATAGAAGACCTGAGTATAGACTGTATTGCAATCTGTATTGCAACCTGCTACAGCTGATGGCGTGTTATGTATATTATAATTGTGTTGTGGCTGTGTTGTGGAACTTATTGTCAGAAAGAGAGCCTGTTCTCAATTAACTTGCCTGGTTCAATAACGGTAAAAAAAAAAAACTACAAAAAGGACAACACACCTTGTCGGTTGCATTCAAGTATGTGCTTTGACTGCCCTCTGCAGGTGCTGGCAGAGATTGCGGCGGTGCCACCATCGAAACCTGTGGGTGGCCGTGATGGCTTTGACAGTGTTCTGTCTGGCCTTTCAGTACATCGAGGTGTTGCTCGATCTGCAAGAGAGCAGGTATAATCAACGTGCATAATCGAGAAACCATAAAGGAAATATTGTCAATTCAATATCAATATCGTCAATATCGTCCATTTAACGTCAGGTTGACAGTCTGTCCGGGCCAACTGGCAGTGACAAATTTTGTCAACGTTGTCAAAATCGGGGTCTCAGGTAATTGAACGTGTCAGCTCATATGATACTGACTATCTGTGTTTCTTCCCCTCCAGCAATGGCACGGGGAGTGGGGGATTTACCTTGAAAAACCTTGCACCAGTAAGAGAACAGCATACGACTAAAATTCATTGCCTTTGAGCTGATCAACTGAAAAGCAGCGAGTTGAGAGACATTTTGGACACTTACAAAGGTTGCGCTAACCCACCAAAAACGTTGTTTGTTTGTTTTTTTTCAATTCCCAGACAGAGAGTTTCCATGCTGGTGACAAGCAACAAGGGACGCCCAGTGAAGAAGCCCTGCCCACAGATTCCAGCCTTCTCATCCCATCAGCCGCCAACAGGGTCTGTCAGCCCAGGAACCACATCGTGTTCCTGAAGACGCACAAGACGGCCAGCAGCAGCATCGTCAACATCCTTTATCGCTACGGCGACACGCGGAACTTGACCTTTGGCCTCCCGGTGAAGAAGTACAGCCAGTTCATTTACCCTCACCCGTTTGAGGCCTCCTACGTCGAAGGTGTCCGCACGGCCAGCGTGAAGGATTACCACATCATCTGCAACCACCTGAGGTTCAACAAACCCGAGGTGAGCTGTGTTGAAAAATAACATTTACATTGAGGGCATTTAGCAGACGCTTTTATCCAAAGCGACTTACAAAAAGTACATTTGTCGGAGGAAGGTGAAACATTTCACATTGCTGTTGATACAGTAAGAAAGTAATCAGAACAAGTGTCAAGCAATTGCTAGGTTAACCTTTGCTAGTATAAAACATCTCTGGCTATGTGCCAGCATAACAAAAACATATTTTTATGTGGTTTTGAAACAAACAACACACCCTTTACCGCTACTCTTAAGAAATCATGGATTTTTCAAGGAGATCATAGATGGACGATAGATACCATTTCTCCAAGTTGCATATTTCTACATGTCTTCTAAAGCAGTATGTTCCACTACGCTGTATGCATGCTCACCACTATGAAAAACACTCCAGAACAATCTCACCTACGTCCGTTTCTGTCACCTCCCGCAGCTGGCGAAGCTGATGCCCGCCGACACCTTCTACTTCTCCATCATGCGGCACCCGGTGGCAATGTTCGAGTCGGCCTTCGTCTACTACAACAGCATCCAGGCCTTCCACGGCTCCACTGACCTGGAGGACTTCCTGGACCGCGGCCGGCTGAGCTACAGGCCCTCCACGGTCAACAACCAGTACGCCCACAACAACCTGGCCTTCGACCTGGGCCTCGACCCCGAGGTCTCCCACAACTCCACCGACCTGGAGGAGCGGGCGCGGGCCGCCGTGGTGGCCGTGGAGCGGGACTTCCACCTGGTGCTCATCTCGGAGTACTTCGACGAGTCCCTGGTGCTGCTGAGGCGCGCGCTCTGCTGGTCGCCCGACGACGTGGCGTCCTTCAGGCTCAACAGCCGCAGCGAGCGGGAGCGCCGGCCGCCGACGCCGCGCCTGGCGCACAAGATCGCCCAGTGGAACGCGCTGGACTGGCGGCTCTACGTCCACTTCAACGCCACCTTCTGGCGGCGGGTGGACGCGGAGGTGGGCCGGGAGGAGATGGCGCGGGAGGTGGGCCGGCTGCGGCGGCGGCGGGACGAGCTGCGGGCGCAGTGCCTGCAGGAGGGCGGGCCGGTGAACCCGGAGCGCGTGGCGGACGCCGGCCTGAAGCCCTTCCAGTACGGCAAGGCGGTCATCCAGGGCTACAATCTGAAGGCCAGCCTGGAGGGCCCGGCCAGAGCGAAGTGCCAGAAGCTCATCACGCCGGAGCTGCAGTACTCGGACTATCTGTACAAGAAACAGTTTCAGGGTTGACTGGTGCGTGGTGCTTTTCGCAGCAAAGCCGGGTCCAAACTTATCGCTCGTATACAGGTTTACAGGTATACAGGTACTGTGAGATACTGCGTGCTCTGTGTTAATAACCAAAAGGCTCTAAAGTGCCCTATTTTGAAATACATAAAATGCTATGTAACATGACACAGGACAATAACAACAGAAGCCTATGCCCTAAATAACTATTTTCCAGATACTATACTTGAATTGATCATGAGGGCCGCGGTGGAGGTGTGTGGGCAATGGGGATGAAGCTAAGGACGAATCTCTCCCAGCAGACTCAGCAAATTACAGATGAATCTTGAACCAAAATACTTTCATGGAGTGAGCTGTGAAAAATTTCTAGGGACTTTTTTTTATTCTCGTGTATTGGCACAATCCAGGGGCAAGATATGTGTTTGACTTTTAAGAGTCTCAGGGCCCTGACAGAATAGAAGACGTATGCGCCGAAGGCATCTACATTCAGATGACATGGCTCAAATTAAAAGACAACATATCCACTCAGTCATGTGAATCATAAACACAATCCAGTTACAGTTGAAATGGAACTAGGGCGCAATGTGATGAAGTGCAAAATAACCTTTAACGATAAAACAAATAACATGTAGGGAATGAAAAAGGGGTCTTAGTAGATTTGAGGGGCGGCTCACTGGTCCCTGCTTTGCTGTAGCGTTTAAGGGCACGCCATCATGGTCATCACAGTGTGTCTTCAGGGCCCAGTGTGTTTGACTCTTCACAGTGCCTTCTGCAGGGCCCTAAAGACCCGTCAAGTCCTAACTCTCAGAAAATCTGAAATGTGACAACTTTGAATACAAAGGTTGAATACAAGTTGCTTTTGGAGGACTGCCCCCATTTACTAGGGCTACGAACGATGTCCGAAACCTTTTTGCGGGCAAATCGTTGTTGGGATACCTCATCGTAGACTTTTCATGAAAGATTTATTGATTTTCTTTGTTTGATTTGGTGAGCAGTAACGCATTAGGACTACACACTGGGTAGACACACATAGGATTCCCTGTTCTTAGGAGCAAGCAGGAGACAGCTGATGCTTGTAGCAGCTATACATGTAATTGTGTTAGTAGATAAGGCATTCTATCTATAATCAAATTATCTATTACCAAAAACCGAATTTCTCAATTATAGAATAATCAACCCTGTTAAAATGAAAGCACACACACAAGTTCTAAATGCTGGGGCACTTTTCGAATAGATAAACGTATTTAGATGTAATGGGATAATTTATCTTGTGTTCAAGAAATCTTAATATATTTTTGTTTTTGTACTATTTTCTGTGATGAATGGTAGCAAAGGGCACAGACTGGGTTAATAAAGGGCATGGTGTGTGTGCGTGTGTGTGTGTGTGTGTGTGTGTGTGTACGTGCGTGCGTGCGTGCATGCATGCGTGCGGGCCTGTGTGCGTGTGTGTGTGTGTGTGTGTGTACCGTAACCTAACCATGCACACCTACGCAGAATGTATTTTTGTATGTACAATGTATGTATCCACAAGGTGGTGGAAAATGATTCATCCGACCAAATGAGAGGGAACTGAATGCCATATATCTTTGGACTGATAACTCTGGTGAACAGGTTGAGGGAGCCGCAGGGTCTTGTATTTGCTTCATTGTTCAAGCTGTGTTCTGGTTTGTCTCTACATAAAACAGAATCCCAAGCCTGTTCTCTGGTGTCCCTTTTTGAATCATTTGATGCTCATGATATGTCATGCATTGCGTCTTTGATTGTCTGAGTGACATTTTACGAAAGTTTTCTGTACAAAAGGCCAACATTAGCATACAGAGAAGAACAATGACCGGCGAGATTTAAGATGAGTCTAATGAGTCTATTGTATGAGTAATTTGGTAGAAATGTCACCGCCATTAGCTGTTCATCTGCTCTCTTGTGGTCCTCTGGTCTGCTCTCTCTTTACGACTAACCCAATACCCACCCCTTTCATCCTGCTGTCTCGGAGTTGCACACGTGGATCTAGCCCCTCAAGGCGTTCAACAAAGCTCCTTAAAGCATCAGCGATCCAAAGACCTGCTGAAAGGCAACAGCACTGGCACTGCTGCCGTAATACGGTTTGAAACATCGTCCCTGGAGCTCCCCGTTTTGTTTAACAACCTTGATAAAAGTTGGACCAAACTTGCACATCTGAGGGTCCATGGTGAATGAGGCGGGCGCTATACAGAGAATAGCACGGCAGCACACTAGCACATTGCTCTTTCACATGCTGCACTCATTCATAGTTGTACAAAGTTACCAATGCACAGGGGTGATGCTATGGCTTTGAGGAGGTTCAGGGCTCAGCCCGGGCCTCTGTAGTCAGGGATGATCCCCCTGATAGTTGTTTTTTGAGAAACTAGCTCTGTTTTTATGCACTCTGGCACCTTATTAACATTCGAAGTGCTTGGCTTTATCATTGTAGTGGATTTGCTGCTTGAAAACCCAAAAACGTATATTTGCCTTTTTGATCAACAATGTAATTATTTTTGCATGCTTTAACGCATAGATGAGGGGATCATTTTATTGTTCCGATTTTTGAGATCTGAGGCTATTCATTAAACATTCAGGGATTGAACCTCAGACGCCCAGGGCTGTCACGGCCCATGCTAATGCGTATGCAGAATGCTATTTGTTCACGCAGTTTAGATTTTGAGTAATTGCAGCCACATTTATATGTGCATTCACATAGTACACAAGGTAAAAATCTGACATTGTTTAATGTTTTGTTTTTTTCCGCCACATCATTTGAGGTGAATATTTCTGAAGTTCAGTTAATCAATCAACGATACGCTTGAATCAGTGTATGCAGAGTGTGTTGTTGAGTTATTATGGGAGAATGCATGACAGGAAAGAACAATAATTCTGCTGCCATGGAACATCGATGATCACATGATGGTGGAGCAGACCTGAGAGCAGAACTTCAGCCGGCCAAGGTGCAGGACTTTAAGTTCAGTGGTCTGGCCACTGTTCTTATTCTGTGATTCACACCCTTAAACATTCAACAGAATGCAGTCAACACAGTCTCAGGGACTGAAGGATCGTGCGGCGGAATAATGAGCAACTGCTGACATGGACAACTTATTCATACCACTTCAATTCATCCAATTCATATTCATAAACAGTCGAATAAAACAGTTACTGTCTAGGTATAACCACACAAACTGCAATAAGTGCAACAATAAGAATACAGGCATAACCCACAATGGAGTATACAGACAAAGGAGCATGATTCAGAGATCATACTGATACTCTGCGTTCCATCAAGTCTGCTCTTCAATCAGAAGGTAGATGAGCACCACAAAGACCACTCCACAGAACCCCCAACTGGTCCAGAACGCTAGCCCCAGCCCCCGCAGGGGGGTAGTAACCAGTTTATCAGTGCTAGCAGCCATTGCCAACGGTAACTGTCGATATAATAATGAAACTTAAAAAAAAAATACGTTTTTCCATACGTTTTTCTAACTATTTGAAATTAAGCCACCCTGAAGCTGTGGACCTTATTGGGTGTTGTTGTTGTTTGTTGTTGTTCCGTAAACACATTCTGCTGCTGCTCACGCCACTGGCTTCCTATCACTTATTCTTTCAATGCAGAAGATTGTTTGCAGTCTGAGCCCGCAGGATGTGTTAACCAATCAGGTGGGACTTATACTTTCATTCCACATAAAATATATAAATATATACACATATAATCTCTCTGCATATATGCTGATATTTTGTATAACGCAGACATATACGGAGATATCTGTAATATATATGTCTGCATTTATGTCTGCATAATATGTGCTTGCGGATTTCTAATGTATTGATTTTCTAAAATTTTCTAAAATATGTCATGTATAATATAATAACCCATAATAACTCAACAACACACTCTGCATACACTGATTCAAGCGTATCGTTGATTGATATATAATATAATATAATAATATAATACTTATTGCTTTTCTCATCAATTATTAAAATATACCATTATGAATAATTATGAGGGCCCTTTCTTCTCAGGGCGTGTCGTGGAGGAAGATGGAGGAACACGTGAGATGGAGGAAGGTGGAGGAACACGTGAGATGGAGGAAGGTGGAGGAACACGTGAGATGGAGGAAGGTGGAGGAACACGTGAGATGGAGGAAGGTGGAGGAACACGTGACCTCAGATCGGCTCATTCTGGGGATGTATTGCCGCCACGCAAACACTTCTTCATTCTCCTCTTTCCCATCTCTCCCCCATCTCATCTCCCCACCCCACTACCATCCCTCCCTGTCTCTCAGTCTGCTAGTCTCTCCTCTCTTCACCTCCTCATCTCCTTCTCATCTCCTTCTGTCACCCCTGCTTCATCCCTCACTGTTTCCCATTCTTCCTGGCTCTCCTCTCTTTGCCTCCCCCCTGTCTCTCTCTTTCTCCTCCTCTGTGCCATTAACTAGCATGTCTCCTTCTCCCTGACTCCCCTCCTCTCCCTCTCCAGTGGGAAGCCTGGATGGTCCAGACTGCATCACCGCCAGCGGCAGTCTGACTGCTAACGAATGATTAGGTGATCAAACGGAGCCAACAGAGTAGCATTGGATTCACAGCCCTTTGGTAATGACGCCATTATGAAAGTCATTTGATTGCCAAAATGATTTAATCAATGTTTGCAACATTGAAAATTTTCACGCTGTCAATTCCAAACATCTACTCACAGGCCCTGCTTGAGCTTGAGTGCATGTCTGTGTTTCAGCGTCCCTGCAGGAGCTGGGAGTGAAATCTGCGAGGAGGAGATGACTTGGCCTCCTGCTGTCTTAGCAGGAGGCCAAGTCATCTCCTCCTCGCACGGCGGACTGCTTAGTACACTTCATGTCCCGCAAACAAACAAATGTCTTCTCCGTCATGTTGTTGTGCCCTCAGACTTTACAGAGCCATGTGGTTCCGTATATCTGGAGCGGTGTGCTGGACAGGAACAGACATGTGTTGATCTGCAGCGATAACATTCATCAGCACAAGACCAGCTTACTACACATTAGGCAGATACGCATGAATGCATGAACACATTTTCCTATTACATGATCACTTTCTTCCATGTCAATATTTTTGTTGACATCAAGATGTTTATTGCCAAGTAGGTTTGCACACAGTGGGGAACCCTCAGGGCCTTCTACACCTTCAGAGAAGACCTAACACAATTCTGGACCAAAAAAATATTAAATAAGAAATAATAATATATATATATATTTTTAATTTCTGTCTTATTTAATTTAATACAATATATTTAATACATTTTCTCTCATCTATTTTTTAAAGTTCAGTTTACTGTCAAATTCACATCAGCAATGAAATGGTTACTGTCCCTAAAACATGTTATCCAATCAGAATCGTCCGTCTCTATCAAGGCCCGGTTAGCTGGCTCATTAATTGGTTAGGACTTCACAAATCCTGCAGAAGGCCAAGCTTTGTGCTTTGGTTTGGAGAGTGAGGGGCAGATTGACCAATCATGGTTCGATTTCAAGTGGGCGGGACAAAAAAAAGATCGGACGTAGGCCTTCACGATGTCCTGGCAGAGATGTTGAGTCTCAACCGTTCTCACCACTCTGCCGCCTCTGTCACAGAGGTCAATCTTGGCAGAGTGGTGAAGGTGGTTGACAGATTGATATTAGGAGTAAAATGGCGGTAGAGGAGTTACGTTGAATTATGGCTAGCTTGATCGGATTGCCCTTTTCAATGCGTCCTTTCACAGAAAAACTTTAAATAATATAAAACGGAGGACCGACTCCAGAACTGGAATTAAAAGAAAAGTTTAAGAAAATGGAAAGGCATTTCGAGACCGAAATTTATCAGCGATATCCATGGATGGCGGGCTGTAATAAAACAAACAGGCTGTACTGCTGGAGTTGTTTGCTTTTTACAACTGAAAAGTCATCCACCTGGGTCAGCGGCGGATTTGTCATCCTTACAAATCTGACAAAGTCAGCCCACCGACATCAAGGTTCTGCGGCACACCTGCAAGCGACGGTCGGTTTGAAAACTTTTGTGGTGATGAAATGAGCTTCGGTGTGTCAGCTGCGTCATGGGGTGATACTCATGGTGACTTCATTTTTCTTCATTTTTTTCTTCATTTGTTTAACCCTTTCAATTCATCGTACTGTTTCTTTTTTCCGTGAGGATTTATTTTCTCAGCAGTGATGGCTGAGGTGAAGGCCCAGCTGTAGTGCTCACGGTTCGCCACTGGTTTGCACCTACGAGGAATTTGTCTTGGTGGTTCGTGCGGAGCAGTTAACAATCAACAAACAACAATAACAATAGGCAATAACAAACAACAATCAACACAATGGACACAATGGTGGGCCTAGTAATGTTTAAAGAGTAAAGTTGCGGTAGCTGGTGTTTTACAGTGTTTACCAGTGTTTTAGAGTGCAGTAGTGCAGTAACGTAATGTAAGTAATGTAAAAATTCTGCGTTATTGTAATGCAGAATACAGTAAAATGAAATACAGTAAAATAAAAATAAATATTCCAGGGCGGTGAAGGGAGAGAGTGCAACAGGTGCAAAGAGTCAGTGGGGGAGGGGGTGAGGGGGGTCCTGGGACTTGTTCATGATCCCAACTGCAGCAGGGAAGAAGCTGCTCATGTGGCGGGAGGTTTTGGTCCTGATGGACCGCAGCCCCCTGCCAGAGGGGAGAGGGTCAAAGAGTCTGTGACCGGGATGGGAGGGGTCGGCCACAATGCTACCTGCACACCTCAGAGCCCTGGAGGTGTGCAGGTCCTGAAGGGATGGACGGTTGCAGCCAATCACTTTCTCAGCAGAACGATTGATGCACTGCAGTCTGCTCTTGTCCTTAGCAGTGGCTGCAGCGTACGTGATGGAGGAAGTGAGGAAGGATTCGATGATGGTAAAGTGCACCATCATCAGCTATGGCAGGTTGAATTTCTTCAGCTGCCACAGCAAGTAAATTTCTTGGTGAGGGATCTGATGTTCAGATACCATTATAGGGCCTGGACGATGATGGAAGGAAGCAGCAGGACTACTGGGGAGCCATATAGGATGATGGGGGCGGGTGGGGCTGGGTTCCTCCGAAAGTCCACAACTACCTCCTATAGTACACAGGAGCAGTGCTATTGTCAGTGCCCCGGGGAGCAAGTTGGGGTTCAGCGTCTTGCTCAAGGATGCTTCGACATGCGGCCCGTTGGAGGAGGGGGATCGAGGGGATCGAACCGCCGACCCTACAGATCATGGACGACCCGCTCTCAATATGAGCCACTGCCGCCCCATATTGTTGTCTCTCTCAGAAACATAATTCTTTACAATATACTGTATGCTGGCATATTGACCACTGTATGTGTTTTCCTGCCCCCACATTGGAAACAGCTGCTTGCGGCCTCTTCTCTTGAGACAAGTAGAGAGCCAGACCCTTAGCCCTCACATATTCGACTACAGCTTGGATGATTGATTCGCTGCCATATTGACTGCTCCACTGGTACAACAGGAAGTATACTAAATGCATTTTCTTTTCATGTACTTTTCACCAGGTATTCGCGGGTGCCTTATAAGTAGAGCTCCTACAAAGGTCAGCGCTGACTCCACTGGTCCTTCACCAACAGTGTGGCAGAGTTCAACAAGGAATATGAGGATTACTGAGCAGGTGCGACCGATAACTCCAGCGTTGAGCTCTTGAGTGCTGCAGGACTGGAGTCGCAAAGACATTGAACTGACAGGATACTCAATAGTTCCTGCAGTGCTTCTCCATGAGGATGAAGATGGAAGGTGAGACACTGCAGGAGGACCTGCACGTCAAGCTACATTTGAAAGTCTCCAAAGTCAGCACACAGTTGTGTTGAGTACATTAGATTACACTCCCCCTGGTACACTGATCGCTGGCTTTGGCTAAGATGCTGCGACCGTGATGCTAACAGTGGCTTGATCCTCAGCCTTCAAAGCTGGAGTACACCTGCCGACAATGGTCTTGTTGCCAGGCAACAGTGGCTCGGCATTTCCTCGCTCTGCCCAGGTGAGACAAGAACTTTAGTCTGTTGTTTACGAGGGTGCTTTAGAGTAGACTCTAGGTATTCTATGTAGCACTCTGCTGATTAGCCATTTTTGTCTGTCAACAGTGTGTTAGAGCTTCCCATGAAGCACTTCCACCTTGATGGTGCATGAATGAGAAATGTCCCTGGAATTCTCTTCTTCGAGCTCAGGGTGGTGCAGCTGGGACGGGCACACTGAGGTACGTTGTTATGCTACATATGGAACAAAGGAGACACATCTGACGTTAGACCCTTATAGACGCTACGCATTGACAACACACATGACTGCATCATGTGGATGAATGAATAGATATGATACTGAATGTCTCATGGATTTGGGGAATGTGAATTATTTTCTTCTATGACTTTAATATGCCAGTTGTGATCAGGATTGTTGGTATGTTTCTGAGCACCCTAGGGATAATCTTGAGTTCAGGGGCCCAGGAAATGTATGTGGTGAGAGAGAGGGATGGGGTGAGAGGCTATGGTAGGAGATGCAACAGAACACGGTTGTGATTCAACAGAGAAGGTCCTGTGTGTTTAGGTAGGGAAGAGTTAGGGTTGAGTTCTCTGAAAAATTGATCATTTTTCTGTTTTCCTAGGCCGCTGTTACTTATGTCTTCTCACATGTCTTACTTACTACCTCTGTATATTTGCACATTTTGTATTTTGTATTTTGCACACTTGCTCATCTATTTTGCCCAATTCTATCTGCACATCTATTTTTTATTTTTTAATATCGACACCACAACAGGACTCAATTACCAATTGCACTGTTCATCTACTAATTGCACTGTTCATCTCAATGATGACTGCTATGTATGTCCACCTACCAATTGCACTGTTCATCTCAATGATGACTACTATGTATGTACAGTATATAGGTTTACATTTTTTTCATCTGACCTGATTCTAAGAGCTTGCATATAATTTTATCTTAATTTAGGTAAATCTATTTATTGTTTAGTGTTGATTGTCTATACTCAGGTCTTCTATCACACTCCTCTATACCCTTGTACTGCTGGTCAATGTGAATTTCTCCTAGGGGGGATTAATAAAGGAATATCTTATTTTATCTTATCTTATCTTAATAATCCTTCTCTAGAGAAGGATCCCAGTAACCAGACCGCCTCTCACCTTGGGGTAACCAAAGCATTGTATGTAAAGAAACATGCCTCTGTTCCTGACATGCATGCAGATGACACTAGACACATAGTATTATGGTAATGGGGTGTCATGTCCCCCCACCCCCAGGTCACTGCATCAGTGACATCATTGGAGGGCTCACCCTACATGACCCCCGTGTGACCAGGACAACAGTGGGGACAACAGTCCTGCAGGCTGTAGAGGAGACGGCCTACATTTTGTTTTACATCCTCAGGACATACATAAGCATAAAGAGGATGTTTTATGCTTATGTAAAACCGGACCGATTTAGTCTTTTTGAGGTTGTGTGGGTGGTGAGGGCCTGAGGACTGTCTCCTGGATAAACACTGTGTCTGAGTTGTCTTCAAGAATAGGAATAAATAGTACAGTATTGTCTAAGTATAATGCATGTATCACTTACTTGCATTATAACATTTGGTTTAATTGGCATCTCACATATAATAAGAATAAATACTTGTTATCATATTGTATTGTTTTGAATTGATAGTATATACTTACAGTATATATATATATATATATATATATATATATATATATATATATATATATATATATATACTGTAAGTTGTCTTTAGTGATGACAATTATTTAATCTAATTTTGGACTAGGGCATTTAGGCCACAATTCAGTTCCTCGCACACGCACGCACACACACACACACACACACACACACAGTTGAAGGAAATCACAAAATTATTTGCCGACATGTTGCTAATAGTCAAACAGATTCTGACTAGTGTTTTGACTTTTCTTTCTTTTGACCGACGTCTTCAGCATGAGTTCAGCAGTAGATGTGAATGGCTTGGACTTCCTTAGTGAGCACTATGCAGTACAATACAGTGTAGGGGGGATTTGGTGCTTCCACGTGAGTGAGTATTAGTCTGTTTGTCACATAAACAAGCGTACATATTTAATATATACATCTATAATATATATATTGTATATCACTCCGTGACAGCTAATTTGCATAAATATTCTATATGCAGAATAAAACGCTAATAAAAGATTGTTGATACAAAAAACGTTATTAGATCAATGTCGAGACTGATAGATTGGAGAACTTCAGTGGTAACATATTGGATGATATAGTGACTCCTTGTGGCCAGTTAGAGAAACTAATGGAAGCCAAAGAAACGAAATGAACAGAATCCTTTTTTTAAATTTTTTTACTACTACTCTTATTGCATTATTGTATGAGTTAGTATGTTGTCGCTCTCGCCCAATGTGTAATGGATTATGAGTGATGGATTGTCAGTGTAGTGTTTTCTTTTCTAGTGGATGCAGCGTGTCTGCATTGCCAATGCAAATGTCTTCTATATGGGTCCGGCAGCATGTGCATGGATGGGCACAGTCATGCTTGAGGCCGTTCGATGCTTTGCTATGTTATGCCAGACAGGGCTATGCTATTCTATGCTACACTATGCCAGGCTGTGCCCTGAACTAAATGAATGATGCTTCACATGTCGGGATGTCAGGCATGCTTGCTCACACAAAAGTATATATATATATATATATATATATATATATATATATAGAGAGAGAGAGAGAGAGAGAGAGAGAGAGAGAGAGAGAGAGAGAGAGAGAGAGAGAGAGAGAGAGAGAGAGAGAGAGAGAGAGAGAGAGAGAGAGAGAGAGAGAGAGAGAGAGAGAGAGAGAGAGACGGGCAGTACTACAGACTGGAGGTTGTACGAAGGTCAGGCTCGGCTGATCAACTCCCATTTTGTTGGACTGCTGCTGGTCCTCTGCCAGCGCCGCCCTTACAGAAGACTGAGTCCTCGCGGTCTGCTCCTCCTGCGCAGCACTCACACAACCATGTACCACTCTCCCTACAAGCTGCACATCTCTGGTGGTGCATGTGTGTGTTTGAAGGAAATCACATTCTATTGGAATGATAACCCCCTGGGAGGGGCCGTCACGTTTTCAAGAGGTACAGAGGAACAGATACTTACAAAGAAACTAAACAGTGTGTTAAAAACTGTGTGCCTGTGCGCGTGTGGTTGTGCGCGTGGGTGTGCGCGTGCGTGGGTGTGCGCGTGGGTGTGCGTGTGCGTGGGTGTGCGCGTGCGTGGGTGTGTGCGTGCATGTGTGTGTGCATGAGTGGATTTGCTTTGCTTTGCTGGTTCTTTTCAGAGGTCCCTGAAGTTTCTGTCTGTTCTGCAGACAGAACCCCCCCTTTTCTCTTTCTCTCTCTCTCTCTCTCTCTCTCTCTCTCCCCCCCCCCCCCCCCCCCCCCGCTCTTTACAGTTTAGAGACAAAAGGGAAAACTCATGGGCCAGCTTTTAAACACGACATCGGTTTAGCTCAGGTCAAGCTACAACTACACACAGGCTAGCATTCGGGGCAGTCCTCTGGACCCGCTTCGGCCCAAGTCCCCTCCCCCCCCCCCCCCCCCCCCCCGCCCCTGGGTCCCCAACCGCCCTCTCCGGTCCACTAACGAGCAGTGTCTGGAAACTCCCTGCAGGCAGCATAAAGCCCGGTTCAGCCTCTTCTCGTGTGGGGTACCTCGATGATGAGCCGCTCTTTGGGTACCTATAGCTGCCTGCCTCTGACCATGAGGCAGAATCCCTCCCCGGCTTCCAAATAACACCACCGAGATCCACTGCTGAGCACGCCTGACTAACTGACTGTGTCGGCCGATTCACGGTAAATGTACGGTCTTGAATTTACGCTGGTCTTGGCGTGGCAAGAAAAAAAAAAAAAATCATCACCATTGTAACACAGAGAACCGAAAACGGTAAAAAAAAAAAAAAAAAAGCTGACCTGAGGATAACGCAAAACCTGAAAAAAAAAAAAAAAGTTAAAGAGAAACATGCAAAAACAATTGAATTTAAATGAGACCGACCATATGCTCCAAAGCTCCCTGCAAATATCAGTTTGTGCTCCTGCATTGTTTGGGCTGGGCTTTCGCCGGACTGGCCTGAGCAGATAGGGGCATTGTAGCACTAATCTGTGTTTGCTATGCATCCTTATCCAGGATTGCCAGATTAACGTGCGCACGGCTCGCTGGACACGTTTGGACTGTTCCACCCACTGAGCCTTGGATTTTGCACCTCACTGCTCGCTCACTGCTGTCTTCCCTCCCTCCCTCTCTCCCTCCCCCTCTCTCCATCCATCTATCCACCACCTCCCTCCGCATCCTTCCCTCCCCTCCAATCATAGAATTCAGAGTGTGCACATGTACCTGCAGACACACTCCAACACACACACACACACACACACACACACACACACACACACACACACACACACACACACACACACACACACACACAGACACACAAAGTACACAACCACAGCTATCTTAATCCTTCATAAAACAACTCTTTCTAATATTTGTATAGACTCCCCCATGATCGGGTATCGCGGGCTCAGAATTAATTGACCTCTCAAAACCATGTGGCCTTTCTATTATATTTCTCAATCGATAGGCTGCTGCATTGTCTGAAAGATCATGACAAACGACCCATGCCTCAAATGTGGTTCTCGGTTTACCGGGGACCGCGTCACGGAGCCGGTGGAAATAAGGGCCACACGCTGACTGTTTTTGCGTTGTTACAACGCGCAGCTACACGCTCGTTTGTTTTTCGACCATTCGTTCCCCAGCTCATGTCGGACTGCGTGGCGGCGGCACCGCCTCTCTCTGGGTACCGTGGGCTGAGCGAGCGCGTGTGAGCGCTCAGCCGTCGTTGCGCAGTGTCGTCTGGTCGAGTTGTGCGATCAACTCCGTGAACTGCCTCGCTCAATGATGTACAACTCATTAGCATCCCTAAGCTATCAATTTACACAGATGTGATTATTCAGATTACTTCTTGTTCTTGGTGAAATGCAATGCGACGCAATCAGGAACGAGTCATGTTCTATGGCCTGCAGACAGGGGGAGAGAGTCAGGCATGGAAGGAGCGACCAAAAACCTCTGGGTGGCTTAGCTTAGTTCTCGGAGACCGTGAACACTGCCCTACTTTTGCAGGTCATTCGTTTCCCATTCCCTCCTTCGCTTCGACTGTGTCTACACTGTGTACAACAGACACAGGATTCAATGCTCTTTTTGAAAGTAAGCAAGGAAGCATTATTGTTATTGTTGTTATTATTGTTGTTATTATTATTATTATTATTATTATTATTATTATTATTATTATTATTATTATTCACACATTTTCTTTGAAGCTTCATATACATTAAGCTGACTTTCAAGTCAGAGATCACACAGCTCACAGACTTTAAATCAAAAACAATCTTTTGACTTTGTGTGATATAGTTTGTCATGCTTACCGCCTCAGTAAAGACAAAAAGAGGCAACACTGACTGCATTTTAGGAATTTAAAACACACAACGATTAAACCTGCTTTTTAGATGTATGTCACAGTTCTTCTGTGTGCGTTTGTGTAGTCGTTCTATCATCCCCTAGATGTCCTCAGTTATTGTTTGTTCATGATCCTTCATTTTGCTTCACTTGTGCTGAGCGTTAATTCTTTCCCCCAGTGTATTTAAGCAGGGGCAAAGCTAGACCTTTTTTGGCCCACCCAAAACTTGCCTTAGCCCACCCTATCGTTTCGCCCTCAAATCTAATATTCTACCTCTAGACTGTCAAAAAATATACAATGTGTTGGATTGATAGATAAATAGATAGATTTACCCCCCTCCAGAATACCAGAATAAATGTATGATCTCCACCAGGTCACCCTTGAATGCAGCAGAATGCAGGAAATCACATTACAATATTCAAAATCCCCAATAACTGTGGTTTTCTGGGGGCCAAGCCCCCCCAAAAGTCAGAACCTATCGCCCCCTGTATTTAAGTTCTCAGTTTAGGTTGATCAGGTTTATCTGATCCTCATGTCATAGCTAGCTAGCATAGTTCAGTATCCTTTTTGTTTAACCTTAGATACATCTGGCAGTTTTCTGCCAGTTTTGTTGGCTTTCCTAATTGTTTTTATTTGGGTATACAACTTTGTTGAGTCTGGAATATTGTCCTTACAATACAGTACAAGCAAAGCACACAAAACACACAAAGCAAACAGATGGAGGTAAATGCTAAAAGCAAACACTATAAACACTGTGCAATTAAACAACCTTAACATGTTTGTATATGAGAATACATTCACTGCTTGAGGCTGTCCTAGATCTCCCCACACAGTACTCAACTCTAAAACAATGTTCCTGCTTAGAGTTCTCATTTTATCTGAAGTGATTTAAATGCTCAGGTGGCTGCAGAGCAGTAAGACAATTAATTATCTTAGCGTTTATGTCACTTGCTAAATTATTTCATTAACTTTTGCGGTTCTGTAAGCGAATACAACAAAGAGCAGGAAGAAATGAATGTTGCGGTGCTTCCAGTGTTCTGTTAGCAGTGGAGTGATGAATGGTGTCCCTCTCAGTACGGCTTTGCACTGAATGGCTTGTGTTGTAACATGACTAACACTGTGCAACGCAAACCAAACTTGTTTGTGTGTACTATGAATATGTAGTCTCAATTAACGCCTTGAAGAACCACAGTATCATCTGTTTCATATCTGCATTATGTAAATAATGTGTGTGTCTGTGTGAGTGTGTGCGTTCTTAGAAACGCGTGTATGCGTGTGCATGCATGTGTGCAATTGTGTGCATGTGTCACTGGTTTGATAATGATGCGGGGGGTCAAAGGGTGTTAACCATCCAGACATCAGAGCAGGGCGACAGTCTCTGGTTGACGGGCTCAATTTCTTCTTCTGAATAATTCAAACAGCCGTTTCTCTCATCCTATCAGCGACGCCAGAGAGCAGCAGAATTAACGTGTGGCAGCTATCAGGGAGAGAGACGTTTTGCATTTTGAGTGAAATGCAATAAGAAAAACAACAAAAGTCCTGTTTGTGGGCCGCTGTTAGCGAGCATGGGGCTATGGGGGTGCTGGAGTAATTATCGGGCCTGGGTGGCAATTTCTCTTGGGGACGCTCTGGTGTAGCAGAGGCTAACTTTGGTGAATGTGAAAAAAAAAAAGAAGCCATATTTTTGAAAGTTGTTCCCTGTGTCACAGCTTATAGTGAGAGCTCATGATGAAACCGCAGTAATGGTTTGGTTCTGCCGTGGTGGTCTGGTCATATTTCCCGTTGGATGGAGTCCGACCGAGGAGGTCATCCGAGCGACGTCTTGTCAAAGCTGTTGTTCTCACCCCTTATGTATTATATCTTCACCGACTAGTTTTCATGATGAGATCATTTGTTATGAACGCCTTTCAGACCGTTGACATAATCACAACCTGTGTGAATGGATTGTGTATGGTCCAAAAACAACTAGGCTGACACAAGGGTGAAGAAAAAAATCACTTTTAATCGCAAAGTTTGTTCAATCATACTATCATTATTATATTATTATTATTATTAGTAGTAGTATTTTATAAATATAGTATTTTATAAATATATAAGGGATCCCTTCTGGATTGTTGTTGACGATGTCCCCTCATCCATTTTGGCTTGGTAACTTAGTTGTACCAAGTCATGAAACACTACAAAGCGATTCACCCCTTGACACACACTGACACGAATTTGACTTCCACCGCAGATGTCGACTACGCACATTGGGAAGCACAGGGTTTGAACGCAGCCCTCCATGTATAATTCATTGTATGTGTTTAATAAACATGCAAATGAGCCATCACATCACGTGTTTGCATGGCTTGCACGTCTGAGAATGTAGTTTCACTATGTAAATGACCTGACTTTATCCCGCGGAAAGTAGACAGCAAATCCTGCAGGATTTCATGGCGTGCACCTGTTCTCATATGATTCATACGGTGGAATGTACCATCGTGCGTGGCATTCTTTCCTTGTGCTTTTGGATTTATTGCTTCAATTATATAAAGCAAATATCAATTTCTGCAAAAATCCAACTTTCTATATATATATACATTATATATATATATATATATATATATATATATATATATATGTTCCATGTTGCCCTTTTTAAAGTTACAGTATGCATGAGTTTTCTCTTTCTCACATGCGTATACACACACACCCACACACACACACACCCACACAGTCACACACACACACACACACACACACTCACACATGCGCATACACACCCACACAGTCACACACACACACACACACATGCGCATACACACACCCACATAGTCACACACACACACACACACACACACACACACACACACACACACACACACACACACACACACACACACACACACACAGATACAGACTCTGCTGCCCTCACAGACGATGATGTAAGTGACACCGCCTACCACAACGGTTCTTCCTGCTATACTTGTTTGGATATTATATTGGAGCATGTTTACACTCTCCCATACACTCACTCTAATTT
>JAXIVH010000061.1:528532-533532 GCA_036785325.1 Urophycis tenuis | reverse complement strand
CAACCGACGCTCCTAAAAAACAATGCGCCACTTTCCCAAGGCCCTTTGACTTATTGCTGGCTGTTTGAGGTGCATATAGTAGGCTTGTGTAGTGGAAAATACAGAGCGGGGGAAACAAACGAGGAGTACACATACAATACATGATGTACCTTGTATTTATCAGAGACACTTGGCTATGCAACATGAAGCGAATAGGTCAATGGCGGGAACAACCAGCATAGATGCAATTTGTTTTTCTGTGATTTGTTTTACTCTAAAACAAATCAGAGTAAATACACAAAACTAGGTAAAAAAAATAACATTGGCTATTTTCCTATATATTTTTCATATAAACTGCATACCGCACAGAATATGCCAATATCTACAGTGAAAGTGCTGGTAGACTGGAAGACTTGTCGCTTCGGACATTTTCAGCTCTACAGTCCTTGAGCAAACATCAGCTGTTACATCTAAATGGAAATATTGATCCACATACAATTGGGAATGGCAATGACAAACATCTAATGTGAACCCCTTGTGTATTGAAGTGTGAGCTCTAGAAGGCGTTGGATGAATATCTGAGCAGTTACAGACTCTGATGCTCCCAAGTTCCTTGATCCCTGTTTGTTCTGGGCATCTGCCTGTGAATTCACTGTGACTCTGGGTATATGTGATTAAATAGTGGTTAAAAAAGCAGGCCATCATGTGAAAGCAAAGGGGCCACAGTTTGGAAACATCCTGATATCTAATGGGTGCATTGTTTTTATGTTTGGGTGCAGAATATGTACACGTATAGACTCAAACACTCAACACAGGCGACGCATGAGGGAATTTAAACGTTCACATGCTATAAATATAAAATGTCCTCCCTTCATACTCCACTAGAATGAATTCCCTGTCAACCAAAACGAATGCTGTTCTCAGGTATATCTGTGGTTTGTACAAAAAAGTGTTCCTGTCTGATGAAAACGTATTTCTGGTGGGACACTTCTTAACTGCAAAGTATTTGTTTTCATGGAGCACCAGGAGACTCAACGGCAGCGTTAACCAAGCATCGCCGATGAGACGACGGATGTTCACCACTTTTATAGTCACATTGTAGGCACAAACGTTAGATTATCAAAGAAACTCAAACCAAAAGTGGCTCTACGCTGGGATCCTAGTCAATCGACAACACACATCTTGAAGACAGTGGTGATGCAAATGAAGAAGGAGACACTTTTCAACTGGAGAGAAGAAGAGAGCTGCCTCTAGATGCAAGGAGCAAGCATACACAGCGTAAAAGTGGTTACGCTACACGAAATAAGGATGCATTCTCCATGACACTGTGTCACCCTAACAATTATTGCACCAGCAAGACTGGAGCCAGCTTTCCAACCCCTGGTGTCCTTCGTCCCTATCAGCCACCGGTGCTTGGAGGTGATCATGGTGAATGGTGAGTGCTTGCAGCTTGAGCCTCCAGAAAGTGGAGAATTTACCAAAGTGGTCAGTCGAAGGAGACTCTGATTGGAAGCGCAGAGCCATCACCTTATGTGTAGACCCTCTTGGCCAAGAGCTGAATTGAATCACTTGTATTGGCTGTAATGATAAAGCATCACACACACACATGCACGCACGCACACACGCATCCATACACACACACACACACACACACATACACACACACACACACACACAACCACAGAGACACACACATAGGGAATACAACAACAGGACTGATCTGAATCTGGTATCTGTGGAAGTGTTGTTTTAGAAATGTGCCGTTGAGTGAAATCATTGTAGATTGACTGAAAATAAAAACACATTTTTATTCATAACATCAAAATATTATACTTTGAAAACAAAGTCATCCGAATGTATCCGTTTTGATTTCAGCTCTTTGAAATTCCAATATGGCATTTCACAATTTCAAACACAATTTGAAATATTTGTTTTCAATGTTCACAAATTCAGATCCAAGAATTCTATTACCATATTACCATATTAAAAATATGACATTCATTAATTTATTCAAGTCAAAATTACGGATCCGAAAATCGGAGTGCTGAAGGTGTTACCTGAAGTAACAGGGTAAGGACAGGCCTAAGCAATGGAGACTGAGAACTCCATCCAACAGCCTGACTGCTTGCCTGTCCGGGCGTGGCACCTTCGCCACGTCACCAGAGAAAATGGCTGCAAATCTAGTGATGGCCCACAGGGAGAACCGCGGGGCTGCGGTAAGCTGTCCAGTGTGTGTCGTTTAGGAATATTCAAACTCAGAGCTCAGTCCGTACTGCTGCACCACAGGACTGACACAAATGCGCAAATCAGCTTAATTAACATAATCGCACTTCAATTGCTGTTATTATGCAACACTATATGCATATGTGATTATGCTGATGTATTCGGACATGTCATTTAGGAGGAATTCCTCCAAAAAAGGGGGTGATAGTTTAGAGGTTAGAACCGCCCGAACCAATGATTAAATTGTATTAAGCCTGTTAGCCCCACAGGGAAGAGCTGTCATCATAACAGTTATGTTGTGACTAGAGGCTTTGTGAATCCCTCAACCCCCCCTTGCTTATTAAGTTAAGTTATAAGTTACAAGTGTGGATACACAGTGTGGATATACTGTACAGTGTGGATACACAGAGTGGATGTACAGTGTGGATGTACAGTGTGGATACACAGAGTGGATATACAGTACAGTGTGGATACACAGAGTGGATGTACAGTGTGGATGTACAGTGTGGATACACAGAGTGGATATACAGTACAGTGTGGATACACAGAGTGGATGTACAGTGTGGATATACAGTGTGGATATACACTGTTGATACACAGTGTGGATGTACAGTGTGGATGTACAGAGTGGATGTACAGTGTGGGTGTGTGTGTGGACAGTGGATATACTGACAGACAGAAATACCTTAATAATCCCAGAGGGTAATTGATTTGCAGTGCTTTACAGTGCATATTGCAGTACAGTGGATATACAGTGCGGACATTACAGTGTGGATATACAGTACAGTGTGGATATACAGAGTGGTTATACAGTGTTGATATACAGTGTGGATACACAGTGTGGATACACAGTGTTGATATACAGTGTGGATATACAGTGTGGATATACACACTGTATATCTCTCCCTGCTGGCCATCACTGGGTTTAATTCCCGCTCCCTGATTGGCCAGCGGGTCGTTCCATCGCAATTCAGGCTCCATTGCGCAGGCCTCTCCTTGGGGTGCCCTGCATCTTCAGTTAGATGTTTTTATCGCTTACATCTTCTGATCCATATTTTGACCACTCGATTATGCGTAAACATTATCTAGTTTTGAATATCTGCATTTTTATTAGTGAACATTAGTGAACTAGTGAATTAGTGAACATTGAAAAATGTCTATTTTACAGTAAAATTGTGTTTTGGAAATGGCACTTCGAAGAGGTGAATCCATGCACACCTGTTCAAAGCATAATGTTTCATTGTTATGAATTCGAAGGTGTTTCCATTGTACATACACAAAATTCAATGGCTTTTGCAATTTCAAACATTTTGTCAGTGATTTGCTTCCACAGGACTAAACCACTCCCTGAATCATCAGGCGCCTGCACACAATCCCAGTCCTGCACTGGCTGCCCATTACCAGACATCGCTGTCATGTTTCCCTTCTTCCCCCCTGCTGCACGTTAACAGCAATAGAACGTCGTTCTATTCTGACTGAGGCGGGGATTTCAACGCCTTCATTGGCTTCTCCTTGTGCCGAGTCAGGAGGCGTCTCAGCCCCGACCTCCTGTTGTTTGGCCTCCCTCCGTCACCACTGTCGTGTCGGCCCTTTTTTGTCACAGAGTCAAATAAGGCCGTGGGCCCTGTGAGCTGGTTTGGATTTGCACGCACAAGGCTGTTTCCAAAAAAAATGTTCCTTTATTTTCCAAAGACAACCAACAAGGTTCCAAAACAGTCACGAAAGTGTGGTCGAAAAAAATTTGTATTGACCCGCCACGAGACCCGACATTTGTCCTTCCACGCCAATCCTTCCTCACTAATAAGTCGCTTCCGCCCCATGCAAACAAGAGTGACGGAATCAAAAACCCAAGTGACAGCCAATCTGCCTAATTACCACCCAAATTACCCAATTACCAATTATCCAAACGTGCAAAAATGTGCAAAGGCAGAAAATTAAAGAAACATGCAGAAATAACTAAAATACCAGATAACAAAAATAAACATTCCAAGATATAAATAATATTATCTAAGACATAACAAAAATGATACCCATTCATACAAACTTCAGGATTTGGCCCAAAATGGCCACACCAGCGGTGTACATGTGATGGTGCTGGTGGCTCCACGTGAGGCTCAGCACACGCTAGCAGGCTGGAGTCTGTGACGTGTTTTTAATTTGATTTATTCTATCGGATGTGAGCTCCCGATTAGAGCTCAAGAATTAATCATTTTCATTCAATCAATCCATTTGTCTCGCCCCCAAAAATGTACACACAACATATCAGGGGAATGTAGCCTTCCCTGGCAGTTATGAATGACTGTTTTGTGTTGGTATTGTAAAGTGTAAATAATAGATGCCGGCAAACTGACAGGAGTTCAAAAGTAGCCTAGTTGTCAGGATACTATTTTTCGCAAGTTCTGAAAAGTCCAATAGTGTTCCCGTTCTTTTTCTCTGCTGCAAATCTTCTTGTGTAGTGGCTGGTTACTTTTTTTTTTGTGTCACAATGCCGCGTTTTGTTTTCTGGTGGAAGTTGGCAGGAAAAAAAAAGGCACACAGGTACATTGTTACACCGGGAATTGAGACCTGTGTGGGAAGACCACGCTTGCCTGGGTTTGCCGTGTGTGTATGCGAGGTGGGCACACGTTGTGTGTCTGAGTGAGCTGAAGTGCCAACCGGAGAGGCTGCACCCCTTTTGGGTGAGCGGTGAGAGCGCTCGCCTTCTGATGATGGCTGCTGGAGCCCCCCCCCCCCTTCCCCCTCGCCCCCCGCTGTGCAGCAGCATAACATCAGAGAACCGTCCCCTCACACAAACACTC
>JAXIVH010000061.1:518532-523532 GCA_036785325.1 Urophycis tenuis | reverse complement strand
ATGAAGGGTTCACGTCTTCTCAGTGATGGACCTCAGCAATCTCCACGCCTCGGTGCCTGGCCTTCAGCACTCAAAGAGCTGTATAATTGAGCATCAATATTGCACTTTGTTGTATAGTGTTGTTGTTGTTGTTGTTGTTGTTGTGAGGCGTAGCCATAGCATGCGTACTTGCAGCCCTATGGCTTGTGGTGGAACGCCCGTACATTGAGGCGTACTGATTGTAATTGTTTAATCGAAAGAATGGGAAAAGGGAGAGCCGCCATCCAGATGTCTCGTGGATTTGTTGGGATATGTTGCGATGGCTTGAGTTGCTTTTCTGAAATGTCTGATTGGACGGGATGTCTAATCAGTCACGATTCCAATCCGTCGAACTTGGCTATTGAAATGCTGAGAGTCCCGCATAATTGCACAGCCACCAAACCCTGTGGAGACACATTTGTGGCAATGTACAAATCAACACAATGGACGATGAGCAGCACGATGGTATAACAATGCCAGCTGAGCTGCCAAGTACAATAATACACTGCAAAGAAATAGTTGCTGAAACAACTAAACAACTAAATCTCAAGCAAGTTGCTTCTGTGGTACAATCTCACAGGCACTGAAAGAGTCCCCCCCCCCCCCCCCCCCCCCCCGGGAAAAGGGAGCATACACAGGAGAGCTTTGAGGAATCTGTGGGTTTGGTAGTCCGAGCAGGTAGTCTCTTCCCTGACACAGATGTTTCAGTCAGAGCACACGGGCCTCACTCCTTCGGTAATCGAAAAGCAGATATCTGTGGACCCCCAGTGTTGGCCTCTCCTCAGCAGCATAACCAACCTTTCAATCTGCAGCAAATCTGCACCACCACTTATACGTAAAAACGGTTAAAACAAAGCAAGCTATCGGCAGACATTGTCGTTGTATTGCCAGCCGCAATTCTCTCAAGGCAATCTTTTTATCTGGATGGCTGCAATTTCCAAAGTAGAAGAAAAGGTGAATGGGAGGATGTGATTTGCTCTGGGAGGAGGCCTTGCTAACTCTTTCACTTTCAAGTTACCCTTCACAAAGGATACAATTGGATTGTTGTTGCCTGAAATGTTTTATTCATATTACCAAAGAATATAGAATTACACAGAACATTGGACAATGTCAAGCAAGAACATTAAAGTGACATAATCGGAACTTAATCAAAACGGTGTTTGTTGATGAGTCCAACATGCTAGCATGGGGACATGCAAACACATGCATGCACATGCAGAGAAGCACACACGTATGTTTGTGTGTATGACTGTGTAACCTCTTCATAGAGTGCCCTGTCCCTGGGCTTCGTTCACATCATCACAACCCATCCTGGTTCCATCTTGGTTCTAAAACGCAGGCTTACTCTTGAGCCAAGATGGACGCAAGATGGCTGCTCGGTGAATCAAGCTCATAATTACCTTCTTTTTATTGATTAAACTGGAACATTGATTGTGCACAGCCTGCAGGGAACTATTCCCTGTGGCAGACTATGTGGCAGAGGCCTCACTTAAGTTTTTGTTAAAAGCTTTAATGAAGAAGTTTATGAGTTTTCTCAAAAAACTGGTATCATCCATCATTCCAGTCCTCAAGGTAACATGTAGGCCTATTTATCCTATTCTGTCAGTGCAGTGTAATTCAAGCAAGGCCAACAACCACATAACCAGCATCCACCTTCAAGAGGATATTTCACTTATACTCTGCTGCAGATATCATGAATTACAATATCTTTAGTAAAAACAAACTTTTTGCAGGAGGCTAACAATCAATGATAATGCATAAACATTAATTAAGCGCTACGTATTCTTCTCTATATTTGCATTGTCTAGTTGCATATAATTTATTTTCATTTTTAGTGCGCTATGCTACCATTTGTATTTTGTATATGCAGTATATTACAGTATATACAGACAGTTTCTAGTGCCTTGCTATGCAACTTCATATTATACATATTATGTTTTATTTTGATTTTTTGTATTGTTACACATATTTACCTTTTTCAGTGGACTTCCCGACAACTTTGTGCACCTGGAGTCGATCGTACGTAATATTGATAAAACAGCTTTGGACAAACGAGACGGTTCCACAACCAATAACAACCTCAATAAAGTGCAATAAAAACAAAGCTATAGCCCATTCTAAACAAAAAGCCCCCACAATAGGATGAGCTTTTTCACCACTTTATTGTTTTTGTTTTTTCTCATTTCCAACTGTCTCTCCTCCTCACCCTCTATCTGTTTCTTGCCCTCTCCCCCACTCCCTCTGCCTTTCAGGACATTAAATATGTATAGGTTATTATCGTGAGGTCATGGCTCCGTGCTCTCCCAGGCGTACGTGCCGGTCCTGTACTCTGTCCAGGGAGAAGATGAATCGCCACGGGGCGTTCACCTTCGCTCATATTGGAGACCCCAGTCCCTTTCTTATTTGTTAAGAAAGTGATGACACGCTCGTTTAGTCGGTTACGACTGCAGGAGTAGATGCAAGTAGATCCAGTCTCCTTCATCAAATGCCAGAGGAAAAAAATGCACCTGACAAAAGTGTGTGTGTGTGGACACGATGGGCCCCGGGCGTGGGTTTGGGTGTGGTTGAGACACCCACGTGTGTATCATGTCATTAGCATGTAAAACATGTGCATTTGGGCTTCCCTTATCCCTCCATTTGAAAGAAAGACAGTAAAACATCTGAAGAAGCCATTTGTTTATTTTCATCATGGATTTGTCATCATTATTTGTTTTTGTTCAGCCATTTTGTCCTGTGTGTGTGTGTGTGTGTGTGTTTGTGTGTGTGTGTGTGCGTGCGTGCGTGCGTGCGTGCGTGCGTGCGTATGTGTGTGTGTGTGTGTGCGTGTGTGTGTCGGGAGGGGGGGTAGGTTAATGCCTGCTCTTGAGTGTCCCTGCAGGCTTGGAGGGGTTATGGATATAATTAATCTCGGAGCACACCAGGTGGCTGATTGGGGACGGCTGGCTGTCTTTCCAGCTTGCTGGGCGTGTTTGAGGCTGGTTTGAGCCAGACAGGGCCTGCACTCTCCGCTTCGTCATTTGTTTTAGACAAACCGATGGAAACATTTCTACACATTCACCAGTTTGGTGAATGTGTAGAATTGTTCACCAGAACAGAACCGATGAGAAGTCTGTAAAACCAGGGGGAAACGGTCACTACAGCAGCTCTCACCGCCGACTGCTAGTTAGTTTCACTAGCAACAGTCACTTCACGTTTCCATAACGTGTGCTCCTCCACAGGCTATGAATGCTAATACGACACTAACGCTAACCTTTTGCAAATCAGTTGCTGCCGTTACAGCAACTGTAGATTTGCGTGAGTCTAAGATTTGCATTTGTTTTGGTGGAATGTGACCACTTGGAAAACTAATGCAAATGAGATGGAGTTCAACAGGCGTGTGAAGCCTTGGCGCCCGACCTTTATTGGTCCGTGAAGGGCCTGCAACCCCAACTTCTCAAGCCGCTGTGCATCCGCTTCCACAGACATCGTTTCTCCCCAGTCAGCAGCGGCCTGTTAAATCAGTCAGTCCCAGTGAACACATGTGCACGAATTGAACACGCATCATCAAACATCTGTCGTACACAAGTTATGTCCCGCCCCTCATATGCATATCAGAGCCAGAGCCCAAGGTTGGGCACCACTGGGGTGAAGCCATTGGGAAGATAATAAAAATAATGATAATAATAATAATAATAATAATAATAATAATAAACTTTATTTGTATAGCACATTTCATACAAGGATTGTAGCTCAAAGTGTTTTCCATCAATAGTATAAAGACAGTATAAGGCAAACAGCAAGTACAGTTCATAAAAGTATAAAACAAAAAAGTTAGAAATTTTAAAAGACATAAAAGATAGTATAAGGCAAATACAGTTCAAAGTGCTTTACATCAATAGTATAAAAGACAGTATAAGGCTAGCAGCAAGTGCAGTTCATACGATACCGGAGCTGGTATTTAGGAATTATGATGAGGATGGGTCAGTCAAATGCTTTGGTGAAGAGATATGTTTTAAGCTGCCTTTTGAATATATCCAAGGTTATGTTATGCTATGTTAGCTTCTCTGATATTTGTGGGTAGTGCGTTCCACAGTTTTGGGGCATATTTAACAAAGGCTGCATCACCAATCTTCTTATGACTGCTTCTGTTGATCTCTAATCGACCTGCACCAGATGATGGGAGTGATCGGAGTGTTCTAGCAGGTGTGTTGTGAGATGAAGGGAGCAGCGTCCTCACGTCTGACTCCACGTTCCCTTACACTCATGATATTCCATACCTGGTTCAGATCTCCAAGATAATGTCATTGATTGAAATTGATTAAAGTTTGGTAATCGATTCCCTATTTGTTTGGTGTTTCTGGCACACGGCCACCAGGAAATTATACACTCAGTGTGGCTGTGATTACGTCTAATTACAGCTAAGGACGCAGATTGCAAAGGAAAATGACTATAATTAGCTCCGGTTTAATTATTTTTCAGGCAAGTATTGATTATGTTTTATTTGTATTTCCAAAAAACTTTTTTTTTCTAATCCAGTTCAGATATATATTTTGCTGACATTTTACAGATTTCAGGTTAGCCAATAGGGCAATTAAGGTTTGTAATTGGAATATTGAAATTACAAAATGAGAAACAAAAATGAGTTCAATCAGACGCTAAGCCGTGATCTGATGACCTTTTGATTGCCAGCACACATATCAGGTGTTTTGGGCTTGTGACATGATGTTTGATTTGAAATCAACATTGACTACCAATTTCTGTTTTTTTTTTATTTCGCCTGACATTTTTTATAACGCCTGACATTCATTTCCATGGGAAGTGTTTCAGTGTGACTCTTGGGTTAGGTATTCACTGGCAATTTTATTTTTGTGTATTTTCGGAAATATTAAAATGGGAACCAAATCATTTAAATATATTAGCAGAATTAAAGACAACTTTGACTGGGCAACTGT
Organism: Urophycis tenuis; assembly: GCA_036785325.1. Lineage (NCBI taxonomy): Eukaryota > Metazoa > Chordata > Actinopteri > Gadiformes > Phycidae > Urophycis > Urophycis tenuis. Next base: position 518,583 of record JAXIVH010000061.1, on the reverse strand, counting down.
CACTCTTGTGGTGTGTGTTTGTGTGTGTGTGTGTGTGTGTGTGTGTGTGTG
>JAXIVH010000061.1:511032-513532 GCA_036785325.1 Urophycis tenuis | reverse complement strand
GTTGTTCCTTTGTTACAACCTAGCCCACTACAGGGGTTCGTTGTAACACATGCTGGGGTAGGTTGTAACAATTATACAAAATAAGCAAAAACAGGAGGCCACACCATATGATGTACTTTATTGAAATAAAAGAACAATGTCATGTATATGTATATATGTGTCATGTATAATTTCATCTAATATAAGTCACATGGTTGTATCTGCAATATTATAAGTACTAGACAAAATATAGTCTTGGTCCAAAAAATTACTTTCTTAAAGTAAAAAATCAGTTTTTTCTCGATAAAGTCTGCATGGATCGGTTTCTAGCCTAGATAATTACCATCGATGATCAGGGGGAAAGTGGGTAAATACTGTAATTCTTAAATGGTCATGTGACTCCTATCTTATCCCTGAACGGTGGAATTGGTGGTGTTACAACTCTCCCCGTGTTACAACCCATACCCGGTCTCCCCTACATATGAATGAAACTCAATGACTCTACATGAAATGATCAGTCTCTTGTATGGCCAAAGTATCATTACTGCTTCCATGAACTATATCTAAGTGGTGCCTCTTAAATAGGAACCACTCCATTATGTGACTGTTGACGTTTTCACTTCTGTTCAAATGAGTTACTTAATGCTTATAGAATATCAATAATTCATCCAAGGCTCCATACCACGGCTGACAGAATCACACTCTCTAATTCCATCAGGTCCCACCAGAGGCGGGAAAGTACAAAGAGAGCATATAACATAAAACAAGAGAGGCCTTCAAGTGTCCACCCTCACAGAGACACGTCGTATCTCTTGAACCGACTTGTACGTACAAAAAAACGAACCGTTAAACCGATCAGAGAAACCTTCTGGTAATAACCCCACTAGACCTTGGGCCGTACCATTCATGAAGCCTAACCTATAAAAAGTAAAGGGTCTGCTAACGGGCCCATTCATAGGCTGTTCCAACCCGCTCTGCCAATTAATCACCGCCCGCATTCAATTACCCTCCGGCAGAACCTGGAAACAATCTATTTTTCCCTATTAACGCGGCGAGTTATGAAAATGTGTGGCGGGCTGGTGGATTACTGTGTGCATTTATTTAATTTCCCACCATTTAATAGGTCCCAGGCTTGGGGGAGACACAAAGACGAAGGTTAGTGTGTGGGTGTGGACACACGACTCACAAAAAACACCCTCCACTGAATGATCGGAGGTAAATTAAGAAAACAACGATTCCTGTGTGTTTATGACTGGCAGGGGAAAACAAAGCACTGGTGCTGCTGCGCTGGTTCAAGACATGCTTTTTATCACCGTGTGGAATACGTGACGCACATGAGCAGATGTGAGCAAAATATTGCGATGAGAGCATTCGCATCCATACATACACATTCCCACACACCCACAAACAGGCATTAACAAACACACACACACACACACACAAACACACGCGCACACGCACACACACACACACACACGCGCGCACGCACACACACACACACACACACGTGCGCGCACGCACACACACACACACACACACACACACAGACAGGACACCGTAGCAAATTGCACATGTTGATTTATTCAATCCCAAAACCTTCTGGCACATGTTTATCACAACATTACTGGTGCTGCTTGGAGAACATGGACAAACTGAAAATTTAGAGATGAGGAAGAGGACACAAAGAGAGAGAGAGAGACTGAGAGAGAGAGAGAGAGAGAGAGAGAGAGAGAGAGAGAGAGAGAGAGAGAGAGAGAGAGACAGACAGACACAGAGAGACAGAGAAAGAGAGACAGGCAGACATACATAGAGAGAAAAGAGAGAGAGAGAGAGACAGACAGACACAGAGAGAGAGACAGACAGACATACAGAGAGAGAGAGAGAGAGAGAGAGAGGGGGGGGGGGAGAGAGACAGACAGACAGACACAGAGAGACAGGCAGACAGACATAGAGAGAGAGAGAGATAGAGAAACAGCAGCAGCGCTCTTTTAGACATTAGCACACTCTCCCTGCACTAGAATCACCAGACCTGCCCAACGGTTGCGCTGCTCGCGCTGCGAGCAAAGTCTGCAAGCAATTAGGGACGCGGTCCTCCGCTGCCAACATCTCTACTGTGCTGGCGCTCGGAAGAGGCTGATTGCACGCAGATGTGAGCTCACGCAAGCAAGACACACACGCAGTGAGACATGACGCCCTCGCACCGGCGTGGGGATCCAGGTCGTTACACAACCATGTGCGTTCGCTTCCACGTCGCGAGGTGAGCGCAGGGATGTATCGAAGCATGGAGTTTGTTTGCCTTCATCTGACTCATCGTCGGTCGATGCAGATGGATGAAGATGTGTTCAAGGTGAGCCGGGCAGAGCTGACGGTCAGAAGGACAAACTCCAAACAGGAGTTTAGAGGGTTTTTTGTTTTTTTTTTCTTCTGCTTTATCACCGTTTAACAATGGTGGTATTTTTTTTTTAGTAGACCACACTATTTGTAATATAACAAGGGAAAGAATGTTAATCTAATATGGAGG
>JAXIVH010000061.1:506343-510832 GCA_036785325.1 Urophycis tenuis | reverse complement strand
TTTGTTTACCATAATCATTGAAATATGGGAAGAGTAACAATTAAAGTATGGAGACCATATTTTGGCAACCAAAAGCTTTGCAGTCACGTAACGGAAAAGAGTGATGGAGATAAAGTTTGGATTCTCACACTTGCTGGAAAAGAAACTGACAGTGGATACAAATCATTCTTCATTTATCTAAACAACCGTTACAGTTGACCTATTAAAAGTGAAATGACATGCTAGCCATTATGGAGACCAAATGCCGGTTCTGATTAATGTTGCGTTATTGCAAAGGAAACACACACACACACACACGCAGCATGTGAACGTACTGAAACAGCTGCCAACCCTTGCCATCGATGGGATTATTCTGGAGAAAAAACAAAACAGCCTTACAGGAATAAACAGATAAGGCTTCACAAATGGGTTTGGGGAGATCCCAAAGGATCACCCCGTCTTTAACCACAGCACCAATACAGACTGCTCCTGAGGATTAACCCTCATCCGGATGGGTCTAAACCTTAAGAACCATAAACAAGAAGGGACAGAATGAGAAGGCAGTAAATTAGATACTATAGTGTCTCCCGCCTCTCTCTTTCTCTCTCTCACTCTGCCTTTACGATTACACACAGACACACCAAAGAGACATACACACAGACACACACATAAACATCCATCCATCCAGCGGGGCAACTGACAACATTGCAAGCTATGCGATCGGAGTGGCTGTGCAGAGAGGGGGAGACAGAGTTGGGCGAGGAACATGCGTGTGCCGGCTGGCTGCAGAAAGTATTTCCCCATTATGCGGTGCAACCATGGACAGAGTTAGTGGTTTCCTTTGAATGCGCAGCAACACATGAGAGTCTGGACCTGGGGTCTGTTGACCAGACCCGGGTTCCGATGGTTTACACAGATGGCCCGTGCATGTACAGTAGTGGACACCGCTTGAGAGTGGAAACTTGGAGGATTTCAAGTGATCCACATTACAATGCCATGCCGAGAGGACAAATTAAAAGGCCAATATGTAGTTATTTTACATGTTCAAGTATACTTAACACTACCACTAGTACCGTTTAGCTACTTAGCAGATGTCGTTGGTGAGCAGGTCTGGGTTGGGGCCTCTCGCTTTAGGATGCCGACAGCCACAGCCACTGCGGTGCACCGCAGTCTAGCTAGCCCTAGTGACGTCCATGTCTCCAATTAAGCTCAATAGTACCGAATCATGATAAACACATAGTCAGCTCGTTTCACTCATGGCATTTTATAGTGAGGTAAATGTTTGTGTTTGCACTCGCTTTGCAAAAAGAATGAGTCCCACTCGAAAAATCTTACATAGTCCTTCTTTAAAATGTACCAATGTCAATACTAGACCCTAGCAGAGACGGACAGGCAGCTAAATGGTGTAAGCACCAGTCCACTTCAAGAGGCAGCTAGTCAAACTCCAACTGCAATATCAAATGTAATAAAATATAATCATGGTAAAAATAATCTAGAATCTAATCCATCCAGCTCATTCATAATGAGCTACTGAGATAACACAAACTACTGTAAAAATGATAATGAAAATGAACGCCTGTATACACCGCATACACAGACATCCATCCATCTATCACATGCAGATGCATGTATCGCCTGCACGCTCTGCAGCCCGGTGGGCGGCATTGCAGCATGCGACAGCGAGGCGAGGCCAGCAGAGGCAGAGGGCGGCGGAGGCTGGGCAGGCTAGTTAGTGGGAGGGTAGGGCGGTAATCTATTTGTTCTGGTGAGTGAGTGGGTCCCCCGAGTCTGTCTGCCACGCCGGGCTCTCTCTCTGTCTGAGGAACCAGAGGGTGGCGGCTGAAGGGCACTCCAGTAAGAAGCCCTCGGCGTCTCCTTCAGGCAGAACGGGTCGGCGTCTCCTTCAGGCGCCCCGGCGTCTCTCTCTCTCTCTCTCCTCTCTCTCTCTCCCGGTCTCCCTCTCTAACAGATAGAGAGCTGCCTTCCAAGCAATGTTGCCTTGGTTGCCGCGGCAACACATTCCACAGAAACATACAGGCGACGAAGGAGAACAAACTGGTTTGCACCTCGGATTCTCTCTGCATATGTTCGCCGGCACACACGCGCCACACGCAGCACACACACACACACACACACACACACACACACACACACACACACACACACCACACACACAACTACTAACACACTACACACACACACACACACACACACACACACACACACACACACACACACACACACACACACACACACACACACACACTACACACACACACACACACAAGTACATAATGTGCATGTACTGTACATACACCTCCAAGCGGGTTTATACAAGCCAGAGTGTACTCACTGGCTTGTATATATATATATATATACAGCATATATATATATATATAGTATAGTGTGTGGAAGCCACTGATTTCATTCACAACTTGGGTGATCAGTGGCTTCCACTGATCACCCAAGTTATTACATTTGCGTGATTATGATCTGAAAATGACTACAAAACATACTGCCTGACTGATACTACATCAAATGCAAAAGTTGAGTAGTACTATCAGGGCTATTGAATAATCATGAAGCGACAAAACAAACAGTAGTGGCGACTCTAAAACATTCCCACACATGTAATCACTAATCAGCACGGCGAGGACTGTAACCCTGACCCCCACTGAGAAACCAGATACACAACAACAGGACACATCCGCACAGGGAGCAAACACTGATAATGAGTGCAGTCACAATATGTAAGCACGGAGCCTGGCCTGTACGCATGTGTACAACATCAATGTGCCGAGTGGGTGAGGAATGAGGGATGTGTCAACGGGAAGTTCTTCAGACGAAAAATGACCACATGTGCACATTTATTGGCAGATCATACACAACAGAGGCCCAGGAGGATACAGACTACAACGCAACGCACAAGCGGCAGCACATTGAGTCCTCTCTCTCTCCTCTCCTCTCTCTCCTCTCTCTCTCTCCTCTCTCTCTCCTCTCTCTCCTCTCTCTCTCTCTCTCTCTCTCTCTCTCTCTCTCCTCTCTCTCTCCTCTCTCTCTCTCTCTCTCTCTCTCTCTCTCTCTCTCTCTCTCTCTCTCTCTCTCTCTCCTCTCTCCTCTCTCTCTCTCTCTCTCCTTCTCCTTCTCTCTCCTCAACCCATCTTTTCCTTCTCTTGCTCATTCTCTCCACTACACTACTGTTAGATCTAGGAGTCAGCCATTTTAACACAAACATATTGTAGGAACAATAACTTAAAAAGAGTGCATGTCGTCATATCATTGGATTGCCAATAGTAGGCTGCTCTGGCCAGACCTAGTTTGGCCAGTGTTGTCATTACCCAGAATTCAGAGGGGCAACTCAACATCAGCAATATAAAATACATGTTAACATTGGTGCCCGGCATGGATGACTATATCCACCCAAAACAGCGAGAAACAAAGACGAGACTTTGAAAACCGACCTGAAACAGAAACCGTTTGAACAAAACATACGTTTGCTTGTAAAAGAGAATGTTTGTTTGTTTTGCGGGACACTGCAGTGTCACTGTGTGCTAACCGTGGCACACAGTGTGCACAGGGTGGGACAATAAGGACATGGTAAAAGATGAAACACTACAAGGATGTCCTCTGGTGTACATGTATGAAAGTCAAGGTCCCGGGGAGGGGAAGGGTACAGCCACCTGATAGCTCCGCCTGAGAAAAAGGATTAATAAACATTATCTCTGTCTAAAAATAGACACCCGCCTTCACCAAAGCTCAGAGAACGGGCTGACATGTGGCAAGGACGTAGCCGCGGGAACAGAGAGCATGCACTGCACAAGCGCACGCACACGCACACACACGCACACGCACGCGCACACGCACACACACACACACACACACACACACCGCTCATATCGCTGAAGGAGATGGCGACATGCTCGAATGGCCTCTGTGGCAACCATCTCTTTGTGTCACCTCAGCATCCCAATCGACGGTGACTCGCTTGAAATCACACTTCTTTGTGTGTGCCACCACTGTCTCAGATCTTAAAACACAGGCTCCACGAACAGGGATGAGGTGATGCATAAGGAGGTGATGGTGGCTGTGTGTGTTCCCCAACCCCCCACTGTACTCACCCGTCTCGTGTTGTCGAGGACCTTGGGGTCGGGCCTTCCGTAGTTGGGGGGGTTGGCATGGGGGTCGTAGCCCAGTCTGGCGAGCATGGGGGCGATGGCCGGCATGTCCCGCAGCACGTCGGTGGGGATCTTGCCCACCCACTTGGACAGGGCCTCCACGTTGACCGGCTTGATCACCTGGTCCGTGGACCTCTCCACCCTGCATGGACAAGAACCACACGCAATTTACCTACTTTGGGGCGCAAGAGTTGCATTGTAAGCGGAAAAAAACAAACAGGCGTCCCTCTTATACTTGAGAGTCAAGCTGAGCAGTAGCTCAGTGGGTAGAGCGGGTGGACAGAGCGGGTCGTCACTAACCGCAGGGTCGGTGGTTCGATACCCTTGATCCCCCT
>JAXIVH010000061.1:456343-501343 GCA_036785325.1 Urophycis tenuis | reverse complement strand
TGGTTATTGGAGCCCATAAGATATTTAAAAATCTCCAAATTAGATGTGTAATAATAATTGTAATTCCTTGAGAGATATGTCCCCGCAATCACTTAAATATTGCATAATGTATTCCAAACGAATAGGGTTAGCACGGGGACATTGAAGATGGGAGTCTTTGGAAAAAAACACAAAAAAAACACTGATGTCAGCCCTTTTTCAGCGGGACTTTGACTTGAATTATGGGGTCTCATCTTATCTGAAGGTTTGTAATCGTGAGCCTCACCTCAGATTCTGCCCCCATCAATCTGGAGCTGAAGCAGAGCTGAACCCAGACATTCTAACAAAACGGCGAATGTCCTGAAGGCTGTGCGACGCAAACCAAAAAGAAGAGGAAAGAATGTAACATGAGACCGCTGGTAACAATGACCCACATGAAAGGAAACACATGGAAGGAAGCAGTGGTATCCAAGAATCAGCAGCCGTTTTTAGTTCCTCCATTTCATTTGCATGTTTGATGATGGCACAATGTTGTTGACGTGCGCAATATACACTATATTAATATTATATTTCCAATGTAGGCAGTATCCTGTATTGCCACGGATAGCTGTGGCAAACACATCACATCGTATCAAAACAGCTGCAAGATTTCCAGACAAAACAGGGTCTTATCGGTTGCAACAGGAGGCAAGTGGTCTCCAGGTGGTCTTGAATGAACAGTGCTGTCATAAATAAGCTTAATTTGTTTCTTTTTTGATTGCGTTAAAGTCTCGCTTTCTGATGGAGAAGCAAAAATAAAAATAAATACGCTTTTAAAAATGTTTTTGTTTTGTTTGATTACATCACAATAGTTCATTCAAATTAAATACATTTTCATACTTTTCAAACACTTGGATACATTAGATTGGATGTTTGGATACATTGACCAATAATACTTATTAGATAGTCTTTTCTCTTTATAAAAGAAACTGATACTGCAAGACACTACAGGTTAGACAGGCAGTATCTTGGGGGGGGGGGGGTTCTTGACTTACTTTCCCCAATAAAGAAATACTTGGGACTTGCTTGAGACTTGGACCAAATGACTTGGGACTTCCTGGAGACTTGGACCTTGGACTTGAGTCACATGTCTGCCATCTTCCAATTCTCTACGATAAAAAATGTTTTAACTGTCTCTTTGAGAGAAAAGATAGTCAATAACCGCCGGCCGTTGGATCAGGTTCTGTTCTTGCGTAGACAATAACAGAACCTGATCCAAATGTCTCCGAGGGGATCAGGGGCCTTCAGAGCTACGTGGCAGGAGAGCAGGAGTGGGGGTTGGGCTGGGGTTCCCCGACATTTCCACAAAAACCATAGCGGACAGGAGGTCAGGGATACCAGGGGGGGCAGAAATGATGTAGGAATGTGCTGTGTGGCGCGGAGCCCTCTGGACTCATGGGGCTCTTGTCTACGCTCTGCTCACCAGGCTGTGGTGATTCAGGACACGAAGCAGTCAGCTGCAACGCTAACCACGCTTGATTCACCAACGACTTATCTGAAGAGGGCCTCAAACTCTCAAGGACTTGGTGGAAAAGGAACAGTTTACACACACACACACACACACACACACATGCAGACGCACACACACACACACACACACACACACACACACACACACACACACACACACACACACACACACACACACACACACACACACACACACACACACACACACACACAGGCATACAGACACACACACACACACACATGCACACGCCTACAAGCACACACACACACATGCACACGCCTACAAGCACACACACACACACACACACACACACACACACACTTTGGGTAGCCATACTGTGAAAGGAATATGGACGGGGATTGGGACCAGTCTCACCAGTTCACCAAGAAAATACCTGGTCAGTGAGGCACAAGTGGCAAGGGAAAGTACTCAGAGAAGGCTGCCCCATGTTCCACCTTATTGGGGTTAATGTTAAAATCACTGCGGATATTTTAGCACGTTTTGCCAACACATTGACCTGCACAGGTACCCTGTTATACACACATGCATCTCATTCACTATCACTCGATGATGGGATGATACAGTATGTAACACAATACAGGAAAGAACAATTACACAACTCTGCTGAATAGTGATGATGTTGTTAAATGTAAATGTATTCCACAAACTAGGGATGCACCGATACCGATACCAGTATCGGGTATCTGGCCGATACTTCATTAAAATACTCGTACTCGTATTTGTTTTTTTAATTGCCGATACCACGCACCGATACCACTATGCCAGTAACCTACATCAAACCGGCCGTATGCAGAGATGAGTTGTCCTACCTAACTAACTCGGGGGAGATGATGAGCAGAAACTCTGAGATTCTGCCAAAGGCTTGTGTGTGTGAAAGTTCGCTGCGAAAAGACTTCGTTTAACTAATGCTAGCGGCGTAAGACCGAAGCAGCCAACCTTATGACGTCTTGCAAAAGCGAGAGAAAATGTCCAAAGACAACTCACGGGCAATACAAATAACAGAGGCACTTACTCACTTCATGGCGCTCGATGACCAGCCACTTTCAGTTGTTGTTAATGTCGGACTTCGCCTTCTTTTAAAAGTGCTAGAGCCCATATATGAGATTCCCAGTCGCCTCTACATCACCGATGTGACGTTGCCAAAGGTGTATGATAAAGTGAAAGATCACCTTGACGTCATTTGACAACATAGTTTGTTGATTTGTTTATCCTTTCTGAAGAAACATGGGAATAGTGCCACATGGTTTGTGTACTTGAAAGAAGGATACTTTTGATAATAATAATATAATAATAATAATAATAATTTGAGAATAAATGTACAGGGATTAAATGGAGGACCGTCATTTCATCATTGGTAAGTAAGTGCGTAGTTCACTTCAAGTGAAAAAGGTTTATTTGAAAAAGGCTACTTATTTGGCCCACACTTGCTTGGGGTTTAAAGCTGAATGATTGCGTGCACCTTCCACTTCCTACTCTCTCTGATATATGTTGCTAGTTAAAAGCAGGCAGTTTATTTCCTTTGCAAAATCTTTCCCCGACTATACCACTAGAAATCAGCATTTAGCCATCTACAGTTAAGTCAATAAACAACGTTGACACAAAAAAGCAGCCATAAAAGTCCTACTTACTTGGAAAGTGACACTCCTCCGGCCTTCCCGATGAGCTCCTCGTGGTGGAGCACAGCGTCATTCCAGGGAATGTCAAGGAATTTCAGCAGTGTCCTCATCCACTTCTCAGGATGCAGGACCAGCTGTTCATAATGCACCGGCAGACACTTGTCAGATGCGTCCAGGCACTGAGTGTACATGGTCTCTATGGCCCGGTTCCACTTGGTCAGGCAGTCCCGGTAGCTGCCCAGGTCGAACCCCGCGATGGTCACCTTCCGCGAGATCATGGAGTGGACGGAGGCGCGTCCGTCGCGGATCATCAGCACAAACTTGGCCTGGGGGAAGATCTTGGCCAGGTAGGAGAGCGACTTGAGGGCAAACGGGTCCTTGTTGCAGAGGAAGTTCGCCGGCTCGCCGTGCTTGACGATGATCTCCAGGAGGAAGGCCTGCATGGCGGCGTCCAGCACCTCGTCCGTCACGCCCGCCTCGTCCAGCCGCATCTTCTCCCGGCCCGAGCGGCTCCACATCTGCTTCATGGCCAGGATGCGGGGGATGACGCGCGTCTCCTCGCCGCAGCGCACCTCGGGGTGGGCGTCCAGCATGGCGCGCATGAGGGTGGTGCCGCTCCGGGGCACCCCGCCGATGAACACCAGCGGCATGTCCTTGTTGTAGATGAAGGGCGTGCTCAGGTTCTGGCCCGTCCGCAGGGTGGTCCGCATGCTGCCCCCCAGCGCCGACAGCGGCAGGACGCCGCCCGGCTGGCCGTGCTCCTCGAAGCGGTGGTGGCACTCCATGGCGTGGCGGCCGAGGTAGAAGACGGTGACGGAGCTGATGACCAGGCAGGCCACCAGCATGTTCTGCTTCAGCTTCCCCAGCATCTTTTTTTTTCCTCTCGGGTCCCCCGGGTGGACTGCGCGGGGCGGACTGGACAACGGAGCTTCACCACGGGGTGGGGGGAGAACGTGGGACGGGGCGGGTGGGTGATGGACTTAGGGATGGAGGGAGAAGGAGGGAGAGTGTTGCAGGTTCCCACCCGGCGTCAAGGTTGGCTTCTGTGGACCAGGTGTGGACCAAGTTCCCTGGTGCACAACAGTCGTTGAGTCCCTAACTCCATGAGGCCTGAAGAATGACAGAAAAAAACAACAACCTGGTAAGCTTGACTGCAAATTGGGAATGTGCACGCACGCACGCACGCACGCGCACGCACACGCACACGCACAGACACAGACACAGACACACACACACACACAGACACACACACACACGTTATTAATTACAATCAAATGATGTAACTTCGTTCAATGTTAATTCTCTATGAAGGGATTTGTTGTGGCAAAATACTTTTTGGGGCAGGTATTTAACATGAGCAACGAACTCATGCTAACTAACTAAAAGTTCCATGCCCCAAAAAACAGGCTTATTATGGCAAGCACGAGATCTTGATATTGAAACCTTATGGGTGCTACATATAATACATTTTTTGTTACAGTACCATGTGGGGAATCTGCCTGCAGCTATGAGCAACTCATAGATCATCTCCGGCAGAAACAACTACGCAGTCTTCAGTCTCTAATTTGCCCATCGGCAAGTCAACTCTCCTTCTGAAGGAGAGTGAGTTGCATACTCTAACATAGCACTTAAAACCCTACTGTAAGCGCATGCCAACCACATTGTGTTGGCCTCGCAAGCTTTGAATCAGAGCGGGACTGTTGTCATGACCAGATAGCCGGGGATTAAGTACCTGAAAATGGCACATGTGACCCCAAGCCATTTCCTCTACACCAGAAGTTTGCAACAACATCCCACCAGAGCCAGATACTGTTGCATATACCAGCAATGATCACACACACAGAAAAAAAAACTTGTGTCAATGTCCCCATGCTAACCTCATGTATTTTGCATATTCATCAACCACATGAACTATGGTATGGAAAATGTATCACTGTGCAGATCAGTAATGACGAGATGCATGTATGTTGCAGCTGAAACAAGGGTGAGACCAGACCAGGTTACACGGCTAGTGAACAGGTTACTTCCCCACACAAAAAGTGGTTTGCAATTTTTATGTGTAGTTTTTCATATCTATCCATCCATCGCCTCACACATACATTTGTTCTTTCTGATTAGGAGGCTAACTTCCCATTTCATTTACAGTACATGTAGTTGACATTTTACAAATGCAGATGTATGCAAATAGACAAGGCTGTTGCTGCCCTTACTCACGAGCGAGATATAAATACACAGACATAACTACTGCCTTTTGGCAAATCTGTATGAAGCAGTTAAAGTTAAAATAAAAGCGGCACCATTCACTGCAGGATGGACAGTCAAAGGGAAGCTTCAACAGTTCCAGTTCTTCTATTCATTTTTCCTTGCAGCTTCTGTGTTCCTTAGCGACCTCCGCATGTCAACACAAATCTGTTTAGAAACCTCTTAGTTTAACAGGGTAAAGACTGCCAGCCTCTCTCATGACGATACGTCGTAACACAATGATTTTATGCATGCATTAGAAGACCCATTATGCATCCTCTTTCTACAAATGCACAGCTCCATGAAAGACCTTGGCCATCTTCCAAGTGTTGTTTGGTTTACTACTCCGTAACATCACCCTCTCCATCAATCAGTCAGTCCGTGTCATTTCAGCTTGCCGGTGTAGAAGCTATGGATCCCAATATTTTAGCCTTTTTTTTTTTACAGCAGGGTGACCACGACGTACTGGGGCGTAGTTACAATGTTTGAAAAGCACATTGAAGACATCCTCCCCCCCCCCCCCCCCACACACACACACACCGTCCCCCAGGTCTGGATGAAGCGGCCCGCGCTGGTGCAGCCTTCTGCTCACCGCTCAACCCTCAGCTCGTGAGCTGGCTCCTCCCCAGCGGGCCACTTTGAACAGGGGAGCCAAGTGGTTGTCGTTATGTCTGAGTAAACTCCTTCTCTCGCCTCCAGTCAGACCCAAACCCCCCCCTCCTCCGCCAAAGGATGTTTTCACAAGGTGACATCGGCGCACGCAGACGTATTTATCACCGTGCAGAGCCGCCTTCCTAGGAGTGGCTCATTAGAACGCTGTGCCCAGCAGCGGGCCGGGCCCTTTTGTCACAGCACTGTGTGGGGCTGTCCCGCTGCTCTTTTGAAGAAAAAAATGATATACTTGCTTTTTTTGACGTGAAAGCAGTTCTTACATTCATTTCCAGTGGGAAAGGCCTTTTGACACCTCATTTTCTTACATTATGATTGCTTCGGTCCACCTACGTCATCTCCCACCTTCTGCCATTTGTGGTCAATGACTAATTTCAGCAGAGACAGAGAAAAATCCCCCTGGTAGAAACAGTATAGGTTGCCATGAGGAACTGCACTAAACAGCGGCGGGGGGTTATATTTTGGCACACAGCATTGATCGTGTTGCAAATATGCTGTTAAAATAGAATAAAGGACACTACCCTGACAAAGAAATAACCTTCATAAACCAAATACAATGATACAAACACTCAATTTCAGGCACCAAAAACAAACAACAAAAGCCTATGACATCGTCACTGACGCAAGAAAGTGTCAGCAGCATCCTGTGCGTCCCGAGGACAGGAAGGCCAAGCAGCGCAAACAATGTTTCTGCTTTGCATCCGAGAAGTTAAGAGTGGGACCCTGCAGTGCTCTTATCGTACATCCATATCTGAATCCTTTCAGAGGCATTTTCCATTGCTTCAACTTGAAAAGCGACTCATCGGCCAACGAGGAAGGTGGGAAGGCCTAGCGCCACAGCCACCCAGCGTGCAGCATGAGCAAGCGCAGGACTTGGCCGTCGTCGAGGGTCTGCGTCAACAGAGACTACCGTCCCATTGGTCGATCCGCGGCGGTGACGTCGCCACCACGTACACCTCAAAACTCAGGGTTTTTCTTTCTCTCTTTCTCTTTCCTCTGACCTTGGACTGGAATGCACAGTACAGAAAAAAAAGTAAATAATGGCTGAAGAAGCTCTTAAAGCAGGGCCAGGCAATTTGGCCAAATCAGCCAGAGAAAGCTGGGTTCTGAACGGATCCAACTGCAGACAGACAATTTGATACATTGACTGCTGTCAAAATGTAAAAGAGACTTTTAACAAATGTGACAAAAAAATGCTTTGTGAATGCTTCTAGAAATGGCCTACCCTGGCTTTAAGAAAGGTGTACGTGTGAGCGTGCGTGTGCGTGTGTGTGTGTGTTTTGATAGCTGAACTAACGCAGTGGTTTTCAGATGCGGTTAGCGTTCGGCCACGGCTCACGTTACACCTTTCCACTGGGGGCTAAAATAAAAGAATGTGTTTGGGTTTAAATTAATTGAGGCTCTTCTCTCCCATCACTGATACTGTATCCGCCTCCCTCGCCAGCTCCTCACATGATATTTTTTCCATTGATCTGTTAGAGAAGGGAGTGTGTGTGTGTGTGTGTGTGTGTGTGTGTGTGTACCACATCAACACTCCATAATGAGGAGGAGGAGGGCTGAGGCTTTGCGAGGCGCCAGCGACTACGATAGGAACGGTCAGTGTGTTAGAGGAGAGCAGAAACACTGACACCAACACGTAGAGACGGTCTCCCGACGTCCCCCTAAATGCATTCATCAAATGTGCTGCGTGGCTTTGTTTCATACTCCATTCTCGTTGGTGATTCCACGGTCTGTAATTGTCTGCAGTTGTCTGAATAGCAGACAGCTGCTATGAATAACATACCGTTGCTATGGATGCTATGACAATATTTGTTTGCAAAATCAATAATAATAATTTGAAATGAATAAAACATTTGTTGTTGTCAAATTATAATGTCTTTTAGTAAGTAGCCATGTAATAAGCAGGATAACTTACATTGAGCTGGTCATTATTGCGAAATAAACCCAGAGTTGTATACAAGGCTATTCAAATACAACACACATTACAAGTGTTACAATACGAACAGACAACAACATCAGATCCCCACATTACACCAGCACACCCATTAACAAGTAACTCACAACATACATTCAAGCACATCAGCGTCCCCTAAGCCTTCATTAGGGTCCAATTGAGACTGATGATGTGGCACATTCCACAGCTGACCCACAACAGCTGGAGCAATCAAGATCACACTGAGCACAGTAGTGCTTAACCTGGACACAACCATTACCCACACAGGCAAAGCCCAGTAGAACCAAAGGGCCATGAACCAAGACTCTAACCAAATGAGAACTGAAGAGATAATGCTCACCACAGGGAGACCAAACAAAGGGTTGAGCAACATCACTATCTGACCGTGCATCTCTTTTCATACAACAAGCCAACATCCTCTTTCAATACATTCATCCTTGTGTGTTCACTTCACTGCTTCACCAATATTGGCGTTGCCCCTGGGGTTTGATTTTAGGGTTTAGTTAACCTTCACTGTTTTAAGTTAACATTGACAAAGCAAGCCAAAGGGAAAGGGAGAGGGACGCCTGGGAACGAGCAAAGATACTGATGTTACACATGTGTTCAGTAAAATGGGTTGCATGTATACATGTAACCTATTTTCTCTTTTTTGAACGCAGTGAGCTAGCTACCTTCTCCTGTGGGATTGGCTAGAACTTACTGATCAAATGTCTACTTTAAAACACAAGATTAATTGGTTTGCTTTACAAAAAGCAGGACGCACAAGATAAAATATAATGACCCCTCCTGACAATGCCCTGTGTGTGTCTCTCTATGCTGAATTAGCAGTTAATTACCATGTGTAGCACATTTCAGGATAGCATCCATGACATATCTAAAGTCCACAGCCCAATCAATATTGCACAGAAAGGTCATCCAGTACATTTAAACTAATACCAATGATCATTCCCGCTCAAGTTATAATTATTACTAATATGACTCATTATATTTGATGAAGTGAGTGGTGTATGCGGTGTCCATGTAGACCAGCCATAGGTTCAGCATATAGGCATGAGATTTGAATGGCATCATAGGCTGGGCATTCGGAATGAATAATACAGAGTAAACAATGTGTCATTTTAACTCGAGTTTCTCGTTGTTGTCCCTCGTTGTTGCGCATCTGAATAGCGCACAGTGGGTCGTGTTGGCCAAGCACTGAGACTGCACCACATCATAATTGTTTTATAATATTTACAATTCAAATGGCGTATTGTTTTTTTCCCTCCAACCAGGAAATTGGGGCAATCGTGCCAGCACCCAAAAACACGTCGGTCCCTGCAGCTGGAGAGCCAACGCAAATGTAGGGCCAAGCCTAAATGGAATAGAAAAAGGAAATCATCTCGACAAGTGGGACTTCTGTCTACATACCAACCACCTGCACAGAGCAGATGTGTGGCTCTCTGGGCCTCGGATCACCAACACACTGTGTCTGCAGCCCACAGCTCAGTGACCGCAATACAGGCTACTCTTCTGTGAGGGATCGGACTGTGATTTAAAGTGATGTGAAGTCCAGCGAAGACACATTGTTTATTTGCCACCTACAAAAAAACATCATTTGGCTTAAAAACCACGAATGAGCCAATCATAATAACCAAGCCCATGCCCGAGATGAAGGATTTGAAGTGAATCGTATAGGCTAACTGGTGACCATTATCCCCAGTTCTGTATGCCACGCATTATTAGGAAACTACCAGCTAGCGATCAGTTCCTTTAAACACGACACTGGGAACCGACCAGACCTGCAGATGGACTATTTATTAATACATAGGAAAGGTGGACCACAAAATAGCACACATCCTCTATGAGTCGACGCGACCAAGTATTATCCATTAATGACATTCATGTATATATATACTATTGACGCGCTATAGATTGGTCAATAGAACGCGGCTAGACTACATATCACCGCTGTTAAGATGACACATTTCTACACTCACAGCACACATGTGCTTCAGCATGAGGTATCAGTGTGGATCTCCGCAGACGGAGAAACCATTCGGTGTCGACTGAGTGAACAGCCTCCGTATAAACAGACCTCCGGAACGTGTGGTACAGGTTACATAGTCGCAGTTTGTGTCAATTGAGAGGAAGGAAAAGAGAGGGACGTTGCCTGTGAAACCCACCTAATATGACGGAACTGTCGTTGATTCGCAGTTCAACGTGAACCTTTCCGAAGAGCCCCGCGCCTTGGTCCAGTACATTCCGGGTCGTCTTTGGTCGTCAGATGCGTTGCATTGTCTGTCGCATTCACGCGATTCCTTAAAGGCTTGACGACTATTGAGATAGTTAATGAAAATAGCAGTAGTCCGCAAATGCCCTGCTGTTCTTGAGAGGCGCTATGGTATTGGACCATAATTCAAAGACCTGTCTGTGCCACGGCTACGGATTGGTCCAAAATCATATTGGGCGGGATTATAGCACATTTAAAGCAACAGCGAGTTGGGGTTGTAAATGACTTGGGTCGGCCTACCATGTTTTATTTAATGTGCCAATAGGCCTATATGGAACTAATATATTTAAGGCTGAACCAGCAGTTAGTTGATAGTTTCCCCACGAGTTCCAATTGAATTTAGTAAGACGCTTTACACAAAGTTTATATTGCAATACACCTCGATTTACCTTTCTACGTCTACAATTGTATATTAGCCTACCAAATCATCAAACAGCCTTTCTGTCTTTCAATAAAGGCTGCATCTCGTGTTGATGTAGATTTAAATGTACGAATCTCCAGGAAGTCATAGCCTCAATAAATTTGCCATTCCAATTTCTCCAAAGGACTCCTAAAAATCATAACCTCCATATGCAGTTACAACCTACAAGCAAAACCGCAATCAAGTCTTGGAAAGCTATTCTAAATAAGAATGTTTAAAAAAAAAAATCAAATAGAAACTAAATAACTACATAGCCAATATAATCAAGGCTAACTGTGATTATTGGATAATAGTCATATTGGACAATAAGAGGCACGCAAAATATAAATAGCATGACAGTTCAGATTTATCTTCTAAATATAAAGACATGCTTTCAACTATAAATTCATCCATTGGTATCTGAGTTCCAAGCATTTTACCAAAGTCCACAAGAATTGATCTCACCAGCAGTCACTGAGACAGTTTGACTCACACATTTGCAGTGTCCAGATAAGACAAATGACTAGGCCTACTCATTACATAATTCTGCAAAGATGACACTTCCTCCAAATGTGTTATTTAGCCTTTCAGTAGAGCGGGAAAGAAATAAAATAAAATCCCCAGGAAAGAAGAGTGAACGTCACCTTATTTACTTATTTACTTTGGGGGAAATGATAAAGGTTCGACAATCAACAACAGCCTGTGACTCACTTGGCGGTGGTGGGTAAATTGAAAGACTTGAAGCCCCAATACATTGTTTATCTATGTTGTCTCAATTAGAATGTAATCAATGTAACATATCATGACTGACGTCCTTTACTCCAGTGCATCCCGCTGTTGTCTGAATGCAGGGTTTGAATTACAAAGTGGCCCATTTTTTAGCGCTCCCCTGAATGTGTCAGGTCAGGCTTTCAGGGGAGCTCATGACCCTTCCAGGGGAGCCCAGCTCCCCTAAGCTCCCCTGTAATTCAAACCATGGCTACATGGTTGTTTTCAAACTCTAATCCTAAAATGTGTTTTTTCTCTCTGTGCAACTGTGTGTTGTGAAGCCGAGATCTGTTTTTTTTTACTATTTATTTATTTTAGTGACTGATGATCACATGTTAAACTTTTCTCATCAAAGAAAAAATTTTGGATTTCAACATAGGCATTTTTTTCACCAAAATGCGGTCCCGTTGACATATGACTGCAATGGCATGTCTGCTACACAGGCTTTTGATTATGTTGTCTTTCCCTGCCAGTATGAAATGGTCTGTAAAGTAAGATAGCATCTGAGCAATGAACAGAATTTGAAGTTTCCCATCTGGAAGAGATTGGGATTCCATTACATTTACATACATTGTTCATAATAAACGACTTGAAACTTGAAAAAGAAAATACATGCTTGATTTTATTCTGCACTTTCAGTCAGTGAGCTTGGACAACACGGCCAGCTGTTTCCTGAGGAGGGTATAGGGTGAGGACTCTCTGCTTCAGTTGCAAAATTCACATTCAAATATTCTATTCTATTCTTAGTCAGCACATTTCAGACAAATATTTGTATTTTTTTATCAATATATGGGTAACAGCAATAGAAAACGTTACAAGGTATCTAAGTATCAGTAGTTTTAGGATGGTGATTGAGATTGAAATGTCTCGTGTGGCCAAATAGAGAAACTCATATGAATAATAACAAACTAATGTCTATATTATATTATAATATTATTACATGAATATTATTTTGCTACTTCATCTCCTAAATGTACAGCTGCACCACACTCAATAATTCCAGGCGTACTGTTTATTACGTTTTTCTTGTATCTATTAAGACAAAATGAATTGTATTACAATGATTAAATTACAAGTGACCAGAAGATGATGTCAGACTATAGACTATACCACTGCTCATTCATCTGAAACAGTAAGTCAAAAAAAGTATTGGTCTTCAAGAGAGGAACCTGCTACTGCCGAACGACAGCTGTCACCCATCTCAAACCTCGCACAGCCCCAGATAAACCCACTCTGCAGCTCCTTCCATCTGTAAGGAACCGGTCCTCACTCTCCAAACCCACAGCAGATAACAATTGACCCGTATGGACTTGATTGGTTAAAGATGAGCAGACATCAGCACTGTCTGAAAAGAATGCTGCACATCAATCTGGGAAGAGTTAGAAGAAGGCACGAGGCACGAAACCACAACATTTAGAAAATCACCCAGAAACCCTCAGCAGAGACAGCGGCTACCTTTTCAAACAACACCATGAGCTGATAAGTCACGCTGCAGCCCCGATGTACCCCCCTCGGAGGGCTAACGAGTTGCTCTGTTCACATGCTTCCCCTTTGGTTCCCAATTAGTGGCAGTCCAACCGGGCTGATTATTCCACGGCTCACCATGCGCTGCCAGTTAAAGAAGCCAAAAACACCAGAGATTGAGCTCTTGGCATACATGCCTATTG
Source organism: Urophycis tenuis (assembly GCA_036785325.1). Taxonomy (NCBI): domain Eukaryota; kingdom Metazoa; phylum Chordata; class Actinopteri; order Gadiformes; family Phycidae; genus Urophycis; species Urophycis tenuis. Next base: position 488,249 of record JAXIVH010000061.1, on the reverse strand, counting down.
ATTGATTTAAAGTATTGCAGGGTGAAGTAGAACACCGCAAACACAAAGGCAAAAGCTAAATGGAAACCATGCCTCTAGCCTACGTGTATTTGATATACAAGTAAGGATTCTTTAACAAACCCTCATTTAAACTTTAGTTAGTGTTACATTGTATCATGACAATGTGCCTCATAGTTAGCTGTGTGTGTGTGTGTGTGTGTGTGTGTGTGTGTGTGTGTGTGTGTGTGTGTGTGTGTGTGTGTGTGTGTGTGTGTGCGTGCATGTGTGTTTGTGTTCATGTGCATGTGCGTGTGCGTGTGCGCGTGCGCGTGCGCGCGTGTGTGTGTGTAAATAAATACTTTTTTAAGAACCCAAAACTAAGCAGGGTGCAACTGCATGCGTTTTATAAAAAATAAAAATTTTATAAAAAATAAAATTGCATCTCCCTAAGCCACCAATAGCACGTAAGGACGTGCGTTGAACTTGTACCCAGCTTGCATGTTGGGAGTTAATACTGATCAGCTGAGCAGGTCATTTGCATATGACCTTTAGAGCTGAACCAACAATGCATACAGTATGTTAACATGCATTCCCACCGTTCCCTTTCTAAAACTACGTCAGCATTTAGTGGTGTCTGTAACCATCCATTGGTGGGACGTGGCACTGATGATATGTACCTTTGTTTTTAAAAGGCGCTTATTATATTCTGCCTCCAACAGACCTTTCAATTTACTTCCTGCAGCAGCGCACGTCACAGTATTAATCATCATAACAGCACCTGCTGATTGCAGTACTTAAACAAAAGCACTTGCTGTTCAGAAGCATTTGTTTCCAGTGGTATCACATTGTGGGTAGAATAAGGATGTGTGTGTGTGTGTGTGTGTGTGTGTGTGTGTGTGTGTGTGTGTGTGTGTGTGTGTGTGTGTGTGTGTGTGTGTGTGTGTGTGTGTGGGTGTGTGTGTGTGCGGGTGTGTGTGTGGGTGGGTGTGTGTGTGGGTGTGTGTGTGTGTGGGTGTGTGTGTGTGTGGGGGGGGCTAAACAGCTAGCTATGTCTTGCACCATCTTGCGTTTGTCAATATGTCTATCGGCCTGTAATTCTGTAGAGCTGCCCTTAAAGAATATCAGGATCATGATGGAGCAGGTCGTTCGTGTTAAATCTTCGACAATTTACAGAATTGCAGAAACCATTCAAAAGACTATTGTGTCACGCAAATGTTGAACTAACGCTCTTGGCTGCCTGAGACCCCATGTCCATTTCTCAATACACATCTTCTCTATGTCTGCCTCTGACTCTGCCTTTAAGCAGTCAATATTTCTTCATAGATTTTATTTTAGGCTGTTCACATTGCCTTTGCTTTGCCCGAGCGGCTCACTGCAGAGACACATTCAATATGTGAAGATTAAGGCGTGGCACAATGGTTACAATTCTCTGTACTGGGACTAGTGTTCACTGTCAATAACGGTTTACATTGGGGGAAATATGGCTTGAAACAAAAGCCAACTTTAATGGAAGCACTTTGAGACAACTCACCATTTCCTGTCCACTCTTAATATTGTTTGCATCAGTGCCTTTTTAAATCTTTAACTCTTTCTTTTTGAGGCGCAACGGTACATGACTTCTGCAGGACTTTTACAGGACTTCATATATCCATGTTGCTTAAAATCATTAAATGTACCTGTAACACTTGATCTATTCTAACTTAGATGCTGGTGTAGTTGTGCTTGTTGTGCCTGGGCAGTTTACAGTCTTATTGCTGCTCTAAATGAGGCCGTGGTTAAAATGTATTGATGAAAGTGAATGCTGCCATTATGCTCCATTAAAATAGCACTCTTTTCCAATTCTAGGCATCAATTCTAGACGATGCAATGAGAGGGCAAGTGTTCTGCATTGAAAATGTCCATGTTGATCTCCACATAACCCTCTTTTTACGTAATGGAGAGTGAATGTGGGTACATTTACAAGGATCAGGGAATAGGTTCAAAAGCAAAGCTTCTCCAATGTGGACCTAATGTATGAACTGTTTAATTGGCCATGACACTTTATTGTATTTTCTTCCCACTTTACTAATGCCCTAGAGGGAGCCTCACCTCTGGAACGTGCCTCACTGCTGAAACTCGAGCTCAATCAAGACAATAGATTCCTCCAATAAGGACCCTCTGATTGTGCTGCATCATGTTGCGCTTCCAGTTCCCCTCTCCAGAGAGGCCATCCAGACGCTCATTAAACCGGACTGGGCCACTACTGATCATGTCTTTGGTTGATGCTGCAGTAATTGAGCCAACATGATAGAAGCCTTAGGCTGAGAAAAGTGAAGACTGCCAGGGCAATATTATCTTGGAAGTGGTTTTCTTGGTGTTATTTTCTGAAAGGTAGCCTGTTTTCACAGTGTACACACACACATACATACATACACACATGCACACTCCCTAATAACATTTGTTTTCTACCCAAGGACTGGTGGGCTTGTCAGGGTGCAACCATCAGGGACATGTGGGCGACTGGGGACTAATTAGGTTAACTCAACTGACTGACCGCCTGACTGAGTGGCTGCGTGGCTGGCTGACATCCCTGCTGCTGCTGCTGCTACTCTGGACCCCAGCATGATGGGAGACGCATGGCTCAATTATTCCCCCCCCCCCCCCTATCAGCGATGACAAGTCCCATACAGGACTCAGCCAAGCACGCTGACTCGTCCGCTTGTCTGCTTTCACGTCACTTGAACACGTCCTCCGTGATCATGTTTGGAGAGGTTGAAAACATAACAAAAAAAACAAAAAAAACCCACTGTTGCCTGTGGATACTGACCCAGGAATAAATCAAGAAAGTCTTTACGATGAAATTCTACGTTGAATGTCTTGCCTTGCGGGGCAGCAGATGGACTGGTGAACAGGAACAGGCATGTCAGACTGTTACACAACACTGCTGCTCAAATACCAACTGGTTGTTTTACCAAAGACTCTGACACCTTTGTGTCCATAAATCAACATCATAACATCAACAACATTGTACACTGTGTGCATTATAACATCGTCGTAATGTATTTCCAGAGAATCGTCAGAGCTTCGTAGAAAACAAACACACGTCATACTAAAATCACGACCAGTAAGTAGGAGATACAACATGGCTTGCTATATGCTAGCAGAGACTGATATAGCCCCCTATATAAAGACTTGAAGACAGCTAGCATGAGGTTGCTCAGCACAGTGAGCCTGTGCGTCATTGTCTCTTGGGGTTTTCTGTGACAAAAATTAAAGGATGCGGTAACATAATTTCCCCTGCACCTCACTGCAAAATAAATGAAAAAAAAAAAAACATTTTGTAAACTTCATACTAAATGGTAAGTGCATTTGTCTTTTACAAAAACACTTCCTCAACTGACCACTGACCTCGAAGTTTTTGGAGCATAAAATCTCACAAACACTATGAAATTGGAGTGACTAAAATGTACAATGGACTGAATCTCTGGTTGTGTGTCAGGTCAAAAAGCCACAAAAGACCAAAATGATCATCTTTAAACACAATTTACTCAAACATGACCTAGTCTGTAATTACAGGCACAGGGTGTGATCTCACCCTGCTTGATAATTAGACCACAGGCTCAGTGCTTAATGGGGACCTAAATCCTCGCTGTGCACAATAACACAGAAAAGGGAACAGGAACCTCCACTGATGTTCCGGTGAAAATATTACGCAATGGAAATAATTATTACTGGAAGTTGGGAATGTTTGAACAACAAGTGTGCTCTTGCCAGATCAATGCTTTTATGAATACAGATGCCCAAGGAAACAGCCCCTCTATCCACAGGAGCGTGTAATGGCTTACAGCTTTGACAGATGGTAAACAATGGTGACCTTCTAAGCCAATCAATATCCCTGTCTGAAATGAGGCCAAATCAGGGCTTGATGAGGCCAGGGGTTTGTACAAGAAACACCCCTGACATTGTGGTGCGCACAAAGACGTGTGTGTGGGTGGGTGATTGTGTCTGTGTGTGAGTGTGTGTGAGTGTGTGTGAGTGTGGGTGGGTGATTGTGTCTGTGTGTGTGAGTGTGGGTTGGTGATTGTGTGTGTGAGTGTGTGTGTGTGTGGCTGGGTGATTGTGTGTGTGTGTGGGGGGGTGATTGTGTGTGTGTGTGTGTGTGTGTGTGTGTGTGTGTGTGTGTGTGTGTGTATGTGTGTGTGTGTATGTGTGTGTGCATGCTCGACAAGCACAGGCACACACAATTGTACTTTTTTTTCCAGGAACTGTAGAATACGGTTAAAAATTGTGTAACATGTATTATAACATGCAGTTTGATATTGTAAATCATAACACATCTATGATATCATGTGATAATTATTTTGTAGTTTGGTACTGCAAATGTCAACGTCAATTAATCACAAAACACTTTTCATGCTGTCACTCTTTTTCATTGTTGCAAGCTTATTTTGTATTTTTTGTATTTTTTGCATAACAAAAGTACGCTGTCTCATCATAATGACTCCCAATTACTCCTCATCCATTATATTAGTCATCTCTTGAACAAACATCATATTTTTGCGTAGGTTTTTCAACGGAGTGGTTATACAAACAGTGCCATGTGTTTCTGGGCTACTTAAGGCAATCTATAATCAATAATCAATAAAATACAATGTACCATTTTAACATCACGGAAAGGCTGGTGACATGTCAGCTGCCTTTATGAGTCATTCATGTGACGCTGGACACTTGTTGGTTTTAGATAGCAGTGTTTCGAAAAGAGAGAACAGAGGTAAACAGAGCCATTGGACCATGGGTTCAGACCGGGTATCTTGTACCTAAATGTATCCAAATAAGTCCAGGTATATCCCAATAGGTGGTGTTTAGGCGAGCCTGTAAGGTGCAGACATACCAAAAGTGCTGAAAATTGGCGGGTTCAACTAGGCTGTCAAACTATTGTTGAACATTGTGATTCCAACAGGGTGGTAGTGGTTCAAATAGGATATAGTCACTGCAATGTGTGGGCAATTCACGTAAAGGTACTATAGGTGAGATTCAAGAGCTATAATTTCAGTGTAATTTGTACAACAAAAAAAAAAAGCCTTAGCCATCTGTCAGCAAGTGAGTGAAAAGTGAGAATAGCTTTGCGGTCGGCTACGCCTGCTCCTATCTAGATTGCAGATCACTCACCACTCATTTCTGACCAGTCAGGGCATCTCCGCCCTGGATCAAATTCATCAAAATACAGTATGTGTTTTACATGTTAGTTTCTGTATTTTACAATATCAACACTTACACTTAAACGGATCACACACCGCACTGGCATACAGAAGAAAGGTCAGGAGACAGTGAAGTAGACCTGGAGCACCACCACCCACCCACTGCTCTGGGTGACAGCTCCCCCTGTGCTCTCGGAGGTGTCGAGGCGGAGGCGAAAAAATAGAACCAGAGGTGAGAAGTGAGTCTGGCGGCCCCCCACACAGCTACAACCCCCCCCCCCCCCCCCCCGCGCGCCTCCCTACAACCACAGCCCTCTGCACTACAGCGGCGTGTCGAACACAACACGACTCAAAGACCGTTGGAGAAGGAGGGGGCCCGTGACTCAAATCCTGCGTGAGGAGGTGAGCACCAGCAACGGCTTGACTCATTAACAACAACAGCCGCCACCAGAAGATAAGGCGCTGAAGTCTTTTTGATATTCCCATGGGGGAAACGACAGAGAGGACAAGATAACACATACAGAACAGAAACCCAACTCACACTGTAACAATTTTAACAATATACAGATTCAATAAATGTGACTCTAGAGGGCTAGGGAGTTAAAAATGGTAAAATAGATATACAATTGGGTGTGTGCAATGTAAAAACAAAGCAGAGTGTCTCTATGTGCGAGTCACAGACTGTGATGTGCACGAAAGGGGGCGGGAGGTGGGGGGGGGGGGGAAGGGGGGCCCGGTCCAAGGACGCGTTGAGAAGTCTGACGGCAGCAGACAGACAGGAAGGACCTCCGGTGTCACCGAGGCAGAGTGAGTCCCCCTGCTGAGCTTGCTCCTCTGCCTCAACCTGGGCGGACGAGAGGCGCTGTCCACGCCAGCAGTTTCCATCAGCCTCTCCGTAACCCCTCTGACGGGCTCAAGGCCGGCCCACAGAGCAGGCCGTGCTTTCCTGAGCATCGCCCGCTGGAGCTCAAAGATTATCTATGTGCTACTGTAATCGAGGGGGACAGAGGGTTCGTTATCTAGCTGCAAACACGGCAGGGAAAAAGGGCCGGGAGGATGTTTGGTATTGCAGCTTGGCATTGAGGTGGCCGTGATACATATGTTTTCAGGACTTCTAACCCAATTACCAAATGCAAAGTATGCGTGTACGTGAATGCGCACAGTTCCATTTTTCAATAAACTCTAATAAAGGCACTCCCAGCTTGATTTACTGGTAAGATGAATTTCCGTATTCTGGAAGGACCAAATATAACACTTAATCTGATGGCTGACTTGTCATGCACATTTTATGTTGGAATGATACACACTTGGAGAATGCAGTCAGTCAACGTTCAGAGGATAAGAGTCACCAATGTGTTCCAGTGTGCAGTAGTTAGTGTAAAATATGTAATGCAAAACGCTGGCCATGCATAGATTCAGTCTTAAAGGTTCACAGATCCAGGGTACACTAATTAGGCCAATGTTCAGCAATCATCCTTATAAAAATGAAATGATCCAAGTTTAAGAATAGAGATACATCTTTATTTTAATACATTTACAAGTGAATTAGATTTGAACACAGTTTAAAAAAAGAAGTCATAAACAGGCCGCTTGTCACTAGCCAGTTAAAAGAACACGTGGGTAGTGACACTCCACCCAGATCACGGCATCCATGCGCCTCACGATTTTGGCGTGTCTTCCGGGCCTCGGCTTGTAAAGCAGTGTGAAGCCATAGATAAATGCATCGTTTGTCATCTAGAAGGGAATATAAATTAGAGCGCGATTAAAGTAGAACCCCTTGGCAAAAAAAAAGAAGTAGTGAGATGAAACATTTTACAGAGAGTATGGGCGTAGGCCTACTACGAGTTTGCTGTTACAGCCAGTCAGCTTGGATTGGAAGATGAGCACTTCAGAGAAGTCATCGGCCAGGGTGGCTGGACAACCACCCAGCGTCAGCTCCTCGGGCCGGACCAAGCGACCGGTTCCTAGGAGGTCCTGGCTGACCTCCACGTCCAGAGCGTCCTCCCCGCAGCGCACAGCCAAACTATCCCTCTTCGCCGGCCGTCGCGGCTCAAACACGGGGGGTTTAGCCGGGGCCACGGGGGCCGGGTCCTTCGGAAACATCCATGCCAGCGGTTCGACTGCTTGTTGCGGACGGGAGCCATCAGAACGCCGGTGGGGCAGCCCCCTGGAGACTGGTCTCTCAGGTGGGGCTCCTGTACGGGCTCCCACTGGTGATGCGCTCAGGAACCTGGCGTCACTGAATCCGGTACTGCATGCAAAACAAACAAACGAAACAACAATAAGAAGCCGACGAGACAGCATTGTTGCAGCAGAATACTGTGCGACTGATTCCGACAGTGTAACTCCTGCAAACACAAAAGTACAAGTCGCCACACAGGCACACACACATGCTGCTGCGATGCCACGCGGTGCAGAAGTAGACGCACCATTTACCTTGAGGAGCTACACGTGCGTTTATTCTGACACGTCATCGATGTCCATTCATTAGGCCTACACTGAGTAGTAGTGAATATATACATTATATACAAACATTACACATAAGTAACACATACAAAAAGCTCTGTAGAAATGACAGTATGTATTTAGCATCAGTATCTAAAGACAGCCAAAGTCAGCTCTCCTACCAGTAGTAACGATGAGTTTGCGGTCAATCGAAAAACAACAACATGAAAATGAGTTAGACCTCGAATGAGTTTTGCCCCTTTCCTTATTTACGTGTTTACGTTATGTAATGCCTTTGTGTGCGTTTCTGCTTGTTTTCAAAAGACCCTCGTCTCTAATCGTTTTGGATGTTGAGTAGTTTGTGTGTGGGAGCGCCGAACAGACCGCCAATCTCAAACTCTGGTACTCAGAGATGGGAGGGCGTTGCTATAGCAACAGCACCTAAACGCATGAAAGGAACCTGTCAGTTGACTGAAAGTTATGATTCATCACTTATCATGACAATGGACACACACAAACAATGTCTGCCCAATAATGCAGTTAAAAGTGCTATATCATTTAAATCAAATTAATGCAGTATGCACTACCACATTCTTTAAAGCACGATTTGATAGCTCCCCAGTTACACTATTGATTTGGGATGGATTTTATGTTAAGCCTGTAACTTAAACCTTACAGTTACCATCACAGCCTAGGGCCCGACATGGCCTTTGCCGGTCAATGGGTCAGGGGTGTGAAGTTGGAATATTGGTACTGATGCATTATTTATAGGCCTATTATATCTCAGAGCTACACGGCACACACAAAGACAAACACTCAAATATTTGCACGTGAAATGTGCATTATTCATAAAAATGTAGAGCCAGATTGGAAAAGCCTCGAGACATAACCGCAGTACTATCCCGTACACAGCAGCACACAGCAGTGCCCTGTGTGTATGTTGTCTGAAGCCCAGACTTACAGACATACATACTGGATCTTTTTTACCCCCTCAGAGAAGATTAGCAAAAATGTGTTTCAGGACTGACTTCCAGCGTTGTGCAATACAGTGAAGGGGAACAACTCCTTTTGGCAGCGGCTGTGTTATGCCTAGAGGAAAGGCCAGATGTGCTGATGTTCTTTAAGAAGCAAGTCTGTGAGTCACAGTGTTTAGGTTCCAATTTCAGATAGTTGGATACTTTTTTTTTTTCAGTCGGCATGCTGTAAACTTTTAAATGAAAGGAAATGCCTTTGCATAAACATCTCATGTCACCTCACAACAACACACTCACACTAACAACCACACACACACACACACACACACACGCCCACTCGCAAAAGCACACACACACATTCTTAACCACATAGAACTTCAACATCCTTCCTTTAGTGTCGACATTATTGTCTTGCATTATTGTCATAATATATATCACAGCATGATATACTTTGTTTGTATTAATGTAACAATCACTATAAAATGTATCTTAAACTATGCTTAAACTACTTAAACGATGCTTTCATAAACTATTAATATAAATGTAAATGCTATGAAAATATAATGACACGTTTTGAATAGTCCGAATCTGTTAGAAAAATAACCCAGTGCTGCCATCTGGCCACTATTTATGTGTGTTACGTTTATGCTGTAGAACTGCTTAAAGATTATTTCCTCAATGACAATTGAATGTAAATTGTATTGACATTTTTACCGTTTTACGTACAGCTCACCTATTTAGGTAGAACCAGTCTAATTACCTTTTTTTTTTAAACCAAATTAATTATACAATTGAATAATACAATTTAAAATAATTAATTTGGTCCCCCCACTAATGCATACAAAATAAATATCTGTTGTTTGAGATGGAACTTCATCCCCTACTAACACAATTAGAATACGTCACAAAATAAATTCTAATTTTGATGGTATAGTCACTGTCAGTAAGTCAAAGTCAAAGTCGTTCTGGCTAAATGCTGCCCCATAGAGGTCGTTTTGGACAGCTATCTTCAGTGGAAAATGCATAGTAGAATGGGGTGCGATGTGTGTGTTTTTTTTATTTGTATTGCAGAGTACGCTAGTTCTGGTTCTGGTGACTACATACAAATTATGTCTAGGACCTACATATTTACTACTTTACTACTTTATGTTTTATTTTAGTAGGCCTATGTCACACATATCAGCACTTCAGGAACTCATATGTATACAAATGCTTGAAGAGGACTTGAATATTGTGTAAATACATCTCTTTTATTGATAAAAAACAAACAAGAAAAGGGGTTGTTTTACATTTTAGTTAATTATTACCTACAGTAATAATGTATGCAGCTAAGCAGTTGCTCATAAATTGATAACAAATGTGTGCCTGTGTTTCAAATAATGTTACGAAATACTTGCAACTTTCTCATCAACGTCCAGACCAATGAAATATGACGTTCAGGGATTATACAGTAATGTTCTTACCAAATAGCTTGTTGAGGCCCCTGAAAGACATCTGACAAAACTTGAGCAACTTTTGCAATCGACCAATGTAGGCACGAACACGTCCTTGCATGGTGGGTGCGCTTATTACACACACCTTACAAAAACAACGACGCAATACTGTGTCCACAACAAACTGTATATCTGAATCTACTCCGTTGAATACAAAACCCAGTTCAACTTTGTATTCATTTGGAGAATATGTAGAAAATTGGACAGGCTGAGGAGGGGGGGGGGGGGGGGGGGGGGTGGGAGGTCCATGGTCCTAATTATAAAAGCCCTGCCAATACCAGCAGGTGCAGTTGAGCCCGGACGCGATGAGGAGGATCACCAACAGCGTGACGAAGAGGCCGAAGGCCACCACGCTGGCGGCGACCGCCCAGACGAAGGTCCTCTTGGAGAAGTCGATCATGGGCGAGCGCAGGGCCATGCGGACCCGCCGGGCCCGCTGCCGGTCCTGAGGGGGGTACCGGGCCGTGTTGAAGCTCTCCATGCCCAGGGAGCGCACCAGGCACGCCCTCATGTGACTCAGCCGCTCGAAGGTGTGCTTGCCGTGGTAGGAGCCCATGCCGCTCTGACCTGGGGGAGGGGGGGGGGGGGGGGGGTCGAGAGTTAAACAAAGGTTAGTCACAGTTTTCACACCCACATTAAGGCTGGGTTATGCTTCGTTTATGCTTCCGCGTCGACGCAACGCTGGGGGGTTGCGGACCCTTTACGTCCTTGACGTGCACCTCCCAAAATCCTAGACGCGAGTCGAGGCGACGCAACCCCAACGCAGCGGCTTTGGCTGTGATTGGTCCGTGAACTACATTGGCTGGAGATCGCTTTTCCGGTTTCCACTCGTAAACACCGCCACGGTGTAAACACAGCCTTGATAAATGCTTCGACTGATTAGCGACAACACATATATATATATATAACTTTTGCCTTAATTTCTGTAAACTTTTTTTTAACTCGCTAGTAATCCGTATGTAATGACCAGAATGGTCATTCTGGTCCCTCTACCGGTGTGGCAATGAATTGCATTTCGAGACGTAAACCCCACGCAGCACCATCACGGGCTCATGACTGCGTCTGAGCAACTGCGTGGCCATTGCGTGATCACGACGCAATCCCTACGCAGAAGCATAAACCAGCCTTTAGTCTACTCCATTTACTACTGCTACACGGGCCCTGTTGCTTAACAGTAGCATACCCATTATTTTAGTGATAAGTGACACCCGTGTTTGTGCTACGGTGACACCGCTGTGAAAAGGGCCTATAGAAAATGCTAATAGCCACACTAACAACAACACACTAAACTATTACGGTACACTGTAAAACTGTTCATGAGGAAAACCAGAAAACTGTTTTTTTTCTACAATTTGAATACTGTACATTGCATTTACATTTAGGATATTTAGCAGACGCTTTTATCCAAAGCGACTTACAAAGAGCACATTCGTCATAAGAAGGTGAAACATTTCATGGCTGCTGATACAGTAAGAAAGTCACCAGAAGAGAAGTTTCAAGCATTTCAATTGCTCGGTTAACCATTGCTAGTATACAACATCTCTGGCTAAGGTACAACATAGCTATGCTATTTTTAACAGTTCAGATGTTTGCTTTCGTAATCTTCGGTGAGCCCATACATTACAGTGGGCCATCACTCATTCACTGTGACGTTCCATGGGAGTAGCCCTACCAACGCCGCCGAAAGGGAGCGAGCTGAGCGTGTAGTGCATCATGACGTCGTTGACCGTCACCCCTCCACTGGTGGTCTCGTCTATCATCTTCTTCACTGCCTGAGGGAGGCAACAGGGTTTCCGTGGAGCGGGGAACAATACAAACACATTACAGCGTTTGTATCACATGGGACACATAACACAACCCTGTGAAGGTAGTGTGACACACACACTCACACACACACACACACACACAAAACGAATGGGTCCAGGACAAACACATGTGGGCGACACAGGGAGGCCCTCTCACCAGCTTGTCTGAGCAGAAGATGTAGAGGGCCAGCGGCTTCTCCCTCTCGTTGACGAAGCGGATGGCCTCGTCCATGTCGCTGACCGTCACGATGGGCAGCACCGGGCCAAAGATCTCCTCCTGCATCATCCTGGAGTGGGGGGGCACGTCCTTCAGCACGGTGGGAGCTTGGGGAGAACAACGGGTTAGAGGCAGAACAACGGTCGCTCGCTCACGGAAGTCGTGTCCGTTTCAAACAAGTGGTTCCCCCCTCAGGGGTTCAGTAGAACCCCTCATCATGTGTGGACCCCCTCAGGGGTTCAGTAGGACCCCTCATCATGTGTGGAGCCCCATCAGGGGTTCAGTAGAACCCCTCATCATGTGTGGACCCCCTCAGGGGTTCAGTAGAACCCCTCATCATGTGTGGACCCCCTCAGGGGTTCAGTAGAACCCCTCATCATGTGTGGACCCACTCAGGGGTTTAGTAGAACCACTCATCATGTGTGGACCCCATCAGGGGTTCAGTAGAACCCCTCATCATGTGTGGACCCCCACAGGGGTTCAGTAGAACCCCTCATCATGTGTGGACCCCCTCAGAGGTTCAGTAGAACCCCTCATCATGTGTACACATGATGAGCGTCACATGATGAGCATACAACATACATGGAAATGTGTGTTTATAATGTAGGTTTAGAGATTTAGGTTTTCACAAAACAATATTTGTTTCTTCAAGTATCATTATTTACTATTTACACCTCCCACCTCCTTCTTAGAACTCTCCGCCCAAATCCATTTGCTTTTGTACCTCAGTGTTTTGATTTTCATTCTGAAACAGCGGCGGTTCACTTTAAGGCTAAATAGGACAGTAATAGTAGTAATGATACTAAGTGACTAGTAGATACTAGTATTCATCATGTGATTTTGAACCGTGTCCCGGTGAAGAGTCACGGCTACATGCGTGTGACCCACCGATGTAGCGCTGGGAGGCGTCGCTCTGCCCGCCCAGCACTGCCGTGTAGCCCTCCATGAGGTTCATCACTCTGTTGAAGTGCCTGGGGTTGATGATCCGCCCGTAGTCCGCCGAGCACTTTGGGTCCGCGCCGTAGAACTCCTGGGATTGTGAATCAACAGCGCCGATGAGCACATCGGGCGCCAACACCTTTGCTCCTTAAGGCTGGGTTATGCTTGGTTTATGCTTCCGCGTCGACGCAAAGCTGAGGGGTTGCGGACCCTTTAAGGACCCTTTACGGACCCTTTACGTCCGTGACGTGCACCTCCCAAAAATCCTAGACGCGCGTCGAGGCGACGCAACCCCAACGCAGCGGCTTTGGCTGTGTTTGGTCCGCGAACTACATTCGCTGGAGATCGCTTTTCCGGTTTCCACTCGTAAACACTGCTACGGTGTGATAAATGCTTCGACTGATTGGCGACAACATATATATATATATAACTTTTGCCTTCATTTCTGTAAACTTTTTTTTTTACTCGCTAGTAATCCGTATGTAATGACCAGAATGATCATTCTGGTCCCTCTACCGGTGTGGCATTTCGACACGTAAACCCCACGCAGAACCATCACGGGCTCATGACTGCGTCCGAGCAACTGCGTGGCCAATGCGTGATCACTACGTAATCCCTACGCAGAAGCATAACTCAGCCTTTAGAAGGGCGATGACAACACGACTGACTGCGTCTGACTGCGTGGAGGACGGTGAGGTGCTTTGCGTTGTGTTCCTACCAGCAGCGTGCGTCGAATGCCATCCACCACTTTGCCCTGAATGCTGGGCTCACACAGGATGTAGTCCGGGGCGATGCAGGTCTGACCACAGTTGGTGAACTTCCCCCATGTGATGCGCCTGTGGAGAATCACAGAAATGTCACTGACATTTGCGTCAGGTCATGGAATCCAAGGACACAAGTCGCTAAAACAACATTTGCACATATTAACAAAGAAGTGATTTTTTTCAAAATGAGTGATTTTCGTTTTTTTGCACAATCTGTTAGTTGAGATCAGAAAGAAGCCTCCCCATGTTTCAGATAACAGTATTGGTTTCTTTAAAAGTATACATTTTGTGTTTGAAATCGGGTGTGCCTATAGAGAGAGGTGACAACTGCAAATCTTTAGGAGACTTTTTCTCAGTTTTAGCCATGACCTGACACATTTTTGTTTATCTATGCTCTATTTAAAGAATCTCATTGAGATTGAGATCTCAAGACACCTGTATCAACATGAAAATGCATACGTTTGAAAAGACAACTATCAATACATAGAGTGTATACAAAGCAAAATCAGATCAACAGAAACACTCAAAAAGTAGCATGACACTCTTCAGATCAATGTATCAATCAAGAAGCTAAAAGGGCTGATAGTGTGTCTTCATGAGGGAATTCAACCCTAACTGCCTACACTATGTAGCTTTTCTACTACAGCAAGTTACTCCATAAAATATTATCTGAACGACAACGTTTCTCAAGAATAACACATAGCAATCCACGAGGCAATCCGTACAGGGAATTTTCTCTATACAGTGTTTTATCCAGGTCCACTTTTACCCACCCCCCCACCACCTTGGGGAAATCTCACTTTACTGTTACTGTCCTCTGAGAAAACTATATAACTATAACTGTGGCAATACCTCAAGCCACCAAAGGCTGCTAATGGATAAATGTACATAGTGCAGCTTTAAATGTTTCACGTTATCAGCAGCAGCAGCAGCGTCTCACCGGCAGGCCACTCTGAGGTCACAGTCCTTGTCGATGTAGCAGGGGCTCTTCCCTCCCAGCTCCAGGGTGACGGGGGTGAGGTGACGGGACGCCGCCTCCATCACCAGGCGGCCCACCGAGCCGCTGCCGGTGTAGAAGACGTGGTCGAAGCGCTGCTTCAGGAGCTCCTGAGTCTCTGACACACCGCCGGTGACCACTGGATACAGGTCCTAGTGGGGGGGGGACAGGTCAGCCACCAGTAACCAAAGTAGTGTCTATACAGGTCCTAGTGGGGGGAACAGGTCAGTCACCAGTAACCAAAGTAGTGTCTATACAGGTCCTAGTGGGGGGAACAGGTCAGTCACCAGTAACCAAAGTAGTGTCTATACAGGTCCTAGTGGGGGGGAACAGGTCAGTCACCAGTAACCAAAGTAGTGTCTATACAGGTCCTAGTGGGGGGGGGGAACAGGTCAGTCACCAGTAACCAAAGTAGTGTCTATACAGGTCCTAGTGGGGGGGGGACAGGTCAGTCACCAGTAACCAAAGTAGTGTCTATACAGGTCCTAGTGGGGGGGGACAGGTCAGCCACCAGTAACCAAAGTAGTGTCCATACAGGTCCTAGTGGGGGGGGGGGGGGGCAGGTCAGCCACCAGTAACCGGGTTAGTGTCTATACAGGTCCTAGTGGGGGGGGGAACAGGTCAGTCACCAGTAACCAAAGTAGTGTCTATACAGGTCCTAGTGGGGGGGAACAGGTCAGCCACCAGTAACCAAAGTAGTGTCTATACAGGTCCTAGTGGGGGGGGGGAACAGGAACCAAAGTAGTGTCCATACAGTCCATCCATCTCATAGTGCGATTGGAGGATTTTACCTAGTGGTGGGGGGGGGGGGTGTGGTAGAACAAAACATGTTGCTTTGATAAATCTCTAAGTTCTTCCTCGCTGTCACTCACTAGAGATTTGTGACAAGGGAATCATTTCTTAATCTAAAATCCTTATAGAGATTAATAGTCATTGATCATGTTGATCCAAGGGTTTTATTGGGTAGGGCACCACGCCAAATAACTGATTTATAACTGACAAGAAGCATTATCTATATATGCTTGGGCGTTGTGTCAACATTGGCAGCAGTGCGTGGGCCCACCTGGTCCAGATAACGTGGAAGCAGAGCTCTGAGGAGCAGGGAAGAGCACTCGCTGAGCTCTGAAGGCTTCACTACCGCTGCATTGCCTACAGAGAGAGAGAGAGAGAGGAGAGAGAGAGAGAGAGGAGAGAGAGAGAGAGAGACACACAAACACACACGTGTGAAAGAGAGACACACACACACACACATATACAGAGAGTGAGACACACACACACACAGACAGTGAAAGTGAGAGAGACACACACACACAGACAAAGAGTGAGAGAGACACACATAGACAGTGAAAGTGAGAGACACACACACAACGTGTGAAAGAGAGACACACACACACACAGACAGTGAAAGTGAGAGAGAGACACACACACACACACACATAGACAGAGAGTGAGAGAGACACACATAGACAGTGAAAGTGAGAGAGAGACACACACACACACACATAGACAGAGAGTGAGAGAGACACACATAGACAGTGAAAGTGAGAGAGACACACACACATAGACAGTGAGAGTGAGACAAAGAAACATAAAAGGAGAGAAACACAGTGAGAGAGACATTAAGAGAAACAGAGTTAGAAAGAGACAGATAGATAAAGAGAGAGAAACACAGAGAGAGAGAGAGAGAGAGAGAGAGAGAGAGAGAGAGAGAGAGAGAGAGAGAGAGAGAGAGAGAGCGGGAGAGGAAAGAGAGATTCAGAGAGCATCCTTATGAATGGGATGAGGTCACTGAGGGATGACTGTAACCATAGCGGGGACACGAGGGGGGGAGCCACAGCGTGTCCACTTGCTTACGTCATGGCCAAGAGGAGCACGTTTTATAAACAAAACAATGTCCACATAATGTGGGAGAGGAAAACGACAAACCCCAACATAATACATGGCAAACCACAGCAACAGTGCAAGCACTGAGGAAACACAGATGAGGGCAAACGTTTTCAAACGTTACCCGTAATATATAATCATTATAATATAAGCAATAACGTAAAGGCTTTCTATTTGGG
This sequence comes from Urophycis tenuis, assembly GCA_036785325.1. Lineage (NCBI taxonomy): Eukaryota > Metazoa > Chordata > Actinopteri > Gadiformes > Phycidae > Urophycis > Urophycis tenuis. The sequence goes on along the minus strand of JAXIVH010000061.1, from coordinate 471,396 downwards.
TTCGACATCAGAAATTAAAACGATTTGTCTCCAAACGTGGATCCGTGCTCCATTTTGTTCATGTGAAGAACTCCATTCATTCATTCACACCTGCACGAGGGCCGTGGCGGGCAAACCGCCACCGCCGCCGCCGCAGAAAAAAAAAATCAGGTTTCCCACCTGCGGCGATGGCGCCCACGAGGGGCGTCAGCGTGACGGCCCAGGGGTAGTTCCAGGCCCCGATGATCAGCACCACCCCCAGGGGCTCCGGCTTCACGTACACCTCGTCTCTGAGGGTGAGCAGGTTCTTCTCCACCGGGCGCGGCGCGGCCCACTCCTCCAGCTTGGCGATGGCCAGGCTGATCTCGTTCTCCAGGCCGATGAGCTCCAGCAGCGGGGTGTCGTACTGGCTCTGCAGGCAGTCCCGCCGCACCCCATGGTCCACCCCCAGAGGTTTAGAACATGCAGGCAGACCCCCCCCCCCCCCCACCCACGCCATCTCTATTATGTATGTTACAACCCCCCCATAAATGTGTGTCGTGACTGCAGGACACAGATAATAATAATCAATTGTATTTATGTTGCACCTTTTCTACCGGGGACAGTCCCAAGGTGCTTGGAAGTGTATTAAAACAATAAAACAGACCACAAGGACACGCAAAAAACAATCTCTGAATAAACTATTTCTTATGCGTGATATCAAGGCGTTTTATCAACCCTGACGCAGGTTTACAACACACGCGAGAGTAAACAAGGCCTTTACAGCCTTGCTCTTTAAACCTGTTTTCCGACGCGACGTGCTTGCTTGCTGCTGAGCTGCTCACCCGGTTGATGTCTTGCTTTAACGCGGTGGCGATCTCCGTCTGTCTCTCGCCGATCATCTTCTTGAGGGCGGTGAGCTGCTGCAGCCTGAACTCCAGGGCTCTGGTCCTGCCGCTGAGGTAGGCCTCCCTGGCCTTCTTCACTGCCTGCCTCTCCATGGTCCACGAGTAGACACCTGCAGCAGGAGGCAGGTCCTGCGGAATATAATCACTATAATATTAATAATATGTATTTGTAAAGCTACAATATATTACAAATGTTCTACTCATAGGGCTAGTATATATTATTTGAAATTTGTTTTCAATTTAAAAATATAGTCCTACAAAACAAATAAGATTGATAAAGTAATTTGCTTCGACATGTAGGCCTATTCATTTGAGGCTCAAGATGACTATCTCTGATCAAAATGTAAACACTAGTAGGGGAGTAGGGGATGTACACATAGCAGGGAAACTACAAATAACTCATACTAACTGAGAAAGATTAATAACAACTTTTAGTCCGAACGTCCAACACAAATGCAAAATGCAGGCTACTTACCAAGTTGTAGATGCCACGGGCTACCCTCGGGCTTTCCAAATCCTTGAACGTGTAACAGGAGTTCAGATGTCACAACAGCGTGCGTCGTGCGCCATTACAGCAGCATTCACTGAGCCCGGGCTGAGCACAGCGCTGTCAAGGCTGGCTGCCCGGACTCCGAGTAGGCGTCTCACCGTACAATTAGCGTTTGTTATCACTCCAAGTAGCGCGGGGTCTCAGCTTACAAGGAGATAAAGCCGCACAATGCTTAATAGCCAGGAGAGTCACTAGGCATCACTGAGCGAGACCCCCCACCCCCCCCCCCCCCCCCCCCCCCCCTGTATAATAGCAGCCACTGTTCCTAATTAGACCCCTACAGGATATTTTACTTGATTTTATTTAATTCGACCTCAATTATAGCCCTGTCTTTCTTCTAATGTTTGGCATGAATGTATTTAATGGTGAAGGTCAGAGTTTTACAGCTGGTCTATAAGGTATGCTAGCTATTGTAATATCTCAAGAATCATAAACATTAATAAATTTACCAACCCTGAGTTTGTTAATAAATAAGCTAGTGTAGGCAATAATAAGTAATTGCCCACACTTAAGATAGAGTGGGCATAGTCAAAGGACCTATTGTATAGGCCAACTTTATGGAAAATATGACAAATATACTTTTCTTCAACATGATATTTAATCGGAAAATATGATTTATTGTACATTATATTTCTGGATACTGAGCATATTCGTGCAGGCTTACTTACCATTCTACATTTACATTTAGCAGATGCTTTTATCCAAAGCGACTTACAAAAAGTACATTTGTCAGAAGAAGGTGAAACATTTCATTGCTGTTAATAGTGAGCAAGTCAATAGTGAGCAAGTCAACAGAACAAGTTTCAAGCATTTCAATAGCTTGGTGAACCATTGCTAGTACACTACATCTCTGGCCAGGTCACAAGACGTACAAGGGGGGGTCGGTAGTGGATGGGTGTTATGCAGGGTTCAGGTGAACTCTGAACAAGTGAGTCTTGAGTCTCTTCCGGAAGATGGGGAGTGACTCTGCAGTCCTGACATTGGCAGGGAGCTCGTTCCACCACTGCGGTTCCAAAACAGAGAAGAGTTCCCTCTCTAAACATTTCATTAGCATAGCGAAGCATGGGACGTACGGTTACGTTTCAGTTACATGGACAACATCTGAAAATAAATTAGTCATTTGCCAGGTTCATTAATATGATACATCAAAAAGATTAAAAAGCAGAATCTTTCACAATAAAAGTTCAGTTGCACCATAAAAATATATACTAACAAATAGATATTGATAGATATTTAACAAGTCTACTATTACATCATCGTTAGGAGGATAGGCTCTTCTAAACTGCCATCAAATGAATCCTGAATCAAAGGAGGACACTGCATGATGATGTAGCTGGCGTCCAGAGTGGCTTGTGTGTCCTTGGCTCCAACGCAGGGTCTAACCAAGGCCTGAAGGACTGTCTGCCCGGCGTCGGGGCCAACTCATCGCAGGAACCGCTGGAGGGGAAGGCGCACAACAACAGAAGACACACAATAGATTCAGAACAATTTGGAGTTGTACGTTAATGAATGCTTGTCTTGCCAATTATACAAACGGATCTCATTGTAGTGTAGATGTTGATGAAAAAAGGTAAATTCCGCACGAAAAACAAAAACAATGGGCCTATTTAGCAGACAGGAGGAGCGAGGCATGCTGGGTAATCAAAAGGGTGACCGATCACACAGCATTATGTGGTTAGATGCCCTGGACAACGCCACACATTGTTTGGGAGGGACAATGCCTTTCTTGTGCCAGAGCACAAGACTGCAGTATCGTGGGTGTTGGGAGGTACACTCTTATCTGGTCCAATGGAAAATATATTTAAAAGGCCACACGACATCAACAGAGACACGGCCCATTCACATTGTCTGCCAGGGTTCAGGGAATGTGAAGTCATTGTCGGACATATTCTCTAATTTGTATCAGAGCTAAATTATTCCACCCCGTTAAGAACAATAGTGGTTCAATATGTTTATGCTGGATAAACAATCATTTAAAATCCAATGTGTAAACATATTTTAACCATTTGTCATGTGTGTCATTTCTAGCATCTATGGTCTTATGCATCCAGGATGATGAGTCCTTAGGATTATTTCTGAGCATCACTATTGTTTACAATGACTATTTGGTAATTTCAAGCACCGATTGTCGCTACATTCGATCATCACAATAGAAAACAACAGACAAAAGTCCCGCCGGGTCCCTCCTACTTTACTAACGTGGGTTCGAGCCACAACAAACGTAACTTTCTTCCCCTGACCAAATAAACTGCACCCTCTGCAGGGCAGGACCTCATGAGAAAAATCACGCAGTTCATCTGTTTAGCCGCCACTAGCGCCGAGAGCCGGTGCAGTCAAGGGTAAAGGGGGCATTCAGCAGACGCTTTTGTCCAAAGCGACTTACAATCAGAACATTTGTGGGGTTCGACATGTGGACAGTTGGAGGATGGGGATCGAACCGCCGACCCTACGGTGAGTGGACGACCCGCTCTGTCCACCCCGCTCTACCCACTGAGCTACCACTGCGACCGCCGCCTCATTCCGTACCTGCACGACGAAGGCGGCCAGGGCGGTGACCATGGTGAGCATGGCCACGCGGCGCAGCCGGCCCACGTTGACCTGCTTGAGGAGGAGGAAGCGCGCCCAGCTCAGCTTCTTGGCGGTGTGCGGCGGGTAGCGCATGCTGTTCACGCCCTCCATGTTGAGCTTCTTGATGAGGCAGCTGCGCATGTGGCTGAGCTGGTTGAAGCTGTGAAGGCCGTGGTAGCGGCCCATGCCGCTGTTCCCTGGAGGGGACACACGGCATAAACATTGGGAACATTGGGAATTATGGGGTGGCCGCGCGCACACAAGCAAAAAGATGTTTCCACCACGTCCACAGACAACTAGAATATTGTAGAATAAACCTCTGAAAGAACACGATGGCAATGTTTCGATTTGTGTACACTAATAAACTGATCATAACCAGGTAAAGGAAATGTAAACACCTCAGTTCATTTAAGTGATGAAAGATTTATTCCCAGAGCATGGAGTGATCAACACTCCCAAAGTCCTCATGCGATGGACACCTTTCATCACATGAGATTCATGTTACATCCATTTATGTGGTGTTGGTTCTTACACATTTGTGCACTGAAAAGGCAGTCGGTGTAAGACATCGCTACATCTTGACGTTGGTGGCCATGTAGACAGTACTGTAATCAGTCTGCCTCTACCTCACTCCTGTCATCTGATTATTCAGCCGTAAACTAGGGCTGGATGTAAACACACTGATCCGTAGCATTACGAGGTCTCAAGCAGCCAAATCGCGGGTGTAGATTTCCCGGAATATCGGGCCCAGTTCCCATTCACACATGACCCACTCGGAACAGAACCGTTCCGAAAACCTCCAGGTTGAGACCGCGTGTGTGAAGGGGCTTTGCGGTCTAATATTTAATTAACGTTGACGCTTCGACATGCAATCTATTCTCCATTTGCCGGTTACGTTATCCTGACGCCCGGGGTGTCGGAGTGCACAAGCGCAGACTCACCGACTCCTCCGAAAGGCAAGGCGCTGATGGTGAAGTGAACCAGGCAGTCGTTGGCCAGCACCCCCCCGCTGGAGGTCTCCGCTATCACCCTCTTGATCAGCTAAACACGAGACGAGAACACGTTCAACAAACCATGCAAGGACTCGGCCGGCTTGAATACCGCAGGTCAATCGGGGACATTGTCTGTGTTTGAGATGTAAGAGATGTACGCGCTAGTTAGGATTATGTGCAGGAATAGTTGCCGCCTTTTTGGGCAGTGTGACAATTCTGAACTTCAGAGGAGGATTTGCGGTGAGGGTAACAGTGTTTTACTGACTAGCATCAGCACTGTTAGCGCGCCACTGTGCATTCTCACAGAGACACGAGACAGAGAGGCTTTAAGTGTTGATTGTTAAATGTCCCCGGTCATGATCCACTGTGGTGACTTTTGGATCGAACGGTGAATTTCTAATTGCTTCGACCCACCAGTTGCAAAGGACTGGCTCATCTCGCAAGAAGCAAAACTTGCGTTCAGCTGACAGCGCCGTTCTGCTTGCATGAATGCAGCCATGAAGCCAGCACTTAATTTTGATCCAGAAGTGAATGCTAATGCTGCGTTCAAATCAGCGCAAACAAACACACACACCCACGCTCCCCCCTCGCGACTTATTGAAATGTTGCTCTGCATTCACAATTCAGAGGAATTATGAACTGCGTGCCTCTAAGTCTGTGAGCATGCACAGTGGTGTGTAAACAAAGATTTGAAACTCAGGGATTTGTTTGTTTGTGGCCACTATTTGAGAAAGCTGCCCAGCCAGGGCAGTTAGTACGTGCTTACCTTATTGGACAAAGCAAAAGTTACCATTAGAGGAGCTGCTAAGCAGTCATTAGTATAATGGATGCCAACCGATGGCCAACTGCCAAATTTCGGATTGTTTCTGCACTGTGAGAGGTGAGTCGAAACTAAATCATGGGGACTTTACAACTGGACATAGACAATGTCAACAGATAACCTCGGGTCTGAACAAACTGGCCAAATCCCGTAACTCCGGTTACAAATGAAAGGAGCAACAACCCACGACTAAACATTTGTAATCTGTTTCCATCGAACGGTTCCGGTCAAGACTCGGGGCTTTTACTCTTGTGATGGTAATGGAGACTCAAAGGCACATGCGGTGTGGTTGAAAACGGTGAGAGACACCACCGACGTGGACCTTTTTGTCATGGGAGAAGATGTAGAGGGCCAGGGGCTTCTCCCTCTCGTTGATGAACTGGATGGCCTCGTCCACCCCGCTCACGGTGATGATGGGCAACAGCGGCCCAAAGATCTCCTCCTGCATCACCTTGGACTCCGCGCTCACGTCCCGCAAGATGGTGGGAGCTGAGAGGACGAGGAAGCCGCGTCATACGAGATCATATGAACACACCGTACAAGACCATTAGCTGTGCTTCATCAAAAAAACAACGCAGTGCAGTGTAAATTATGCAGTTTTCACTTGTCTGATTGTGATAATATTGATGCGATACCAGACGAAAATAATTTAAGAAATGTCAGATATGTTTTGCAATGTAATCGCGTTGTCATATTGTATTTTAATGACAAATGGTTGCTCGGCTGTTTTATGCCAACTGGTAAAATACCAGTAAAAGGAAAAATAATTTCCATCAGCAACACATGAATTTGTACTTGGGGAATAAACTGCCACCAGCATATCAGTGCGCTTCAAAGCGAATACACCGAAGACAAAAAAAAGAACAAGACAAACAACAACAAGACACAACAACAAGACACAATCCTTATGCAGATGAACCACATACCTATGTAGCACTGGGACTCGTCACTGTCTCCACCGATAGCGATCGTGTTTCCCTCCATGAGCGCCATGACCCGTTTGAAGTGCCGCTGGTTGACAATGCGCCCATAGTCCTCAAAGGTCTTTGGATCGTCTGTATAAAACTCCTGTCGAGTGTGGGAAAGGCTTCGGTTCATAAAAGCTGGCGTGAAGCGAGCCACGGACCGCTTGTGATGAGGCTGTGTGTTCAATATGCCGTGTTCAATATGCTGCTTTTATAATGGTCGTTTATTTTGATGCACATACAAATATAAACAAATTAAGCCTTTTCACTGCCTTATCTGGCAAAGGAACACATGCCATGATGTGGGCACAATTAAATACACATTACTATTCCTGCTACTGATTACACAAGCTGCTGTATATAAAAAAAACCACCACCATGCAGAAGTAGTGGATCTACCAAGACAATAGAGGTAATGACAAGCACAGTGACTACACATCCTGGCGTTAACAACACATTGAGTACATTGAATGACCTTGATGCATTTCCCCATCTCCTCCACCACTCTGCCCTGGATGCTGGGTTCACACAGGACGTAGTCCGGTGCGATGCAGGTCTGACCACAGTTCACAAATTTCCCCCATGTTATTCGGCTGTAAAAAATAAAATCCAAACAACAACAGACTTCCACTTTTAACAGGTAAAGGGTAAAGGGGCCATTTAGCAGAAGCTTTTGTCCAAAGCGACTTACAATCAGTACATTTGTAGGGTTCGACATGTGGACAGTTGAAGGAGGGGGGATCAAGGGGATCGAACCACCGACCCTACGGTTAGTGACGCTCTGTCCACCCACTCTACCCACTGAGCTACTGCCGCCAGGTCTGTGCTACACATGCCTACTTAATAAGTTGCTGTAGGAAAAATTTCAGAACTATTATTTGATTTTAACTTGTAAGGAATGGCCATCCTCCAGCTATAAGTGAGTAAAATGTGACAATATAATTCATAACAAAATATAATATATTTTTTGTAGACTGCACCTGCCTGTGTATGAGCCCATTTAGATTTCAGCCCACTCCTGTCTCAATTCTGAGCAGTCAGGGCATGTCTTCTGTGATGGGTTTGGGGAATCAATCTTGCCTGTCAATCACAGTTGCTCGAAATACAATCTCCACAATGGAGGAGAAACTTTGGAGCCTTTTTTTGCATTTAGTTTCAAAATGTTGTTCTCTTCCACTCTTTCCTGCTCTCTCGAGTTACAAGTCTCTGATCTCACCTGTGGCTCCTTTTGACTGTCTGAATAAATATACTGCATGTTGTGAGTCAAAATGGCCGCTTCGCCTGGACGTTACCGGCAGGCCACTCTGAGGTCACAGTCCTTGTCGATGTAGCAGGGGCTCTTCCCTCCCAGCTCCAGGGTGACGGGGGTGAGGTGACGGGACGCCGCCTCCATCACCAGGCGGCCCACCGAGCCGCTGCCGGTGTAGAAGACGTGGTCGAAGCGCTGCTTCAGGAGCTCCTGAGTCTCTGACACACCGCCGGTGACCACTGGATACAGGTCCTAGTGGGGGGGGGGGGGGGGGGGGGGGGGGGGACAGGTCAGTCACCAGTAACCAAAGTAGTGTCTATACAGGTCCTAGTGGGGGGGAACAGGTCAGTCACCAGTAACCAAAGTAGTGTCTATACAGGTCCTAGTGGGGGGGGGACAGGTCAGCCACCAGTAACCAAAGTAGTGTCTATACAGGTCCTAGTGGGGGGGAACAGGTCAGTCACCAATAACCAAAGTAGTGTCTATACAGGTCCTAGTGGGGGGGGGGAACAGGTCAGTCACCAGTAACCGGGTTAGTGTCTATACAGGTCCTAGTGGGGGGGGGGAACAGGTCAGTCACCAGTAACCAAAGTAGTGTCTATACAGGTCCTAGTGGGGGGGGGGGGACAGGTCAGCCACCAGTAACCAAAGTAGTGTCCCGTACAGTCCATCCATCTCACAGTGTGAGTTGGAGCATCCTACCTTGTCTAGGTAGAGGGGTAGCAGTTCCTCCATGACCTTTGCAGAGTGAAAACTGACCTCTGACGGCTTAATCACGGCTGCATTGCCTGTGATGTACCGAAAGAGGGAGGAAGAGAGGTATTAGTAGATAGTAGTAGTAGTAGTAGTAGATTATGTATTGAAAAAAAAAAAAAAGAGAATTTGATCTGTGCTAAACCCACTACGAGTATCACAAGCCTACTTACATGCCAACTCACTGAAAAAATAAAACCCAATCTCAAAATCATTCATGCAACAATATACTCCAAACCAACAAGCACCCAACCAACCACCACACAGTTTGCTCAATTGCATGTAGTGCAGTTAAAACTTGGAGGGGCAAAACAAAAGGTAACCGAGGTCACTAAATGACCAGTGGACCATGAAGGGCTCACCTGCGGCGATGGCGCCCACGAGAGGCTGCAGCGTGACGGCCCAGGGGTAGTTCCACGCCCCGATGATCAGCACCACCCCCCAGGGGCTCCGGCTGGATGTACACCCTCGTCCGTTATGGTGAGCAGGTTCTTCTCCACGGGCCGCGGGGCCGCCCACTCTGCCAGTCGCTCCACCGCCAGGTTGATTTCTCCCTCCAACGACAACGTCTCGAACAGCTCAGTGCCATTGTCGCTCTGAAGGGAGAAAGAGAGAGAGAGGGCCTCCCCCCAATGTGTTATCACGCTGTAAAGTGCACACTTCAGTGTTCCCAGCCAACACTGTATAGCACGCTCCAAATCCTGCTTATTGTATTTGTATGTGTGATTGTATATGTGATGTGTTTATTTTATATGTGACACAGACACCAGCACTATGTTTGTGTTTGCATGCGTGTCGGTGGTTTATTGTATTGTAATCTATGCTTGTAAAGCACTCTGTGACTTGTTTCTGTGGAAGGTGCTATATAACCTGACACACTTTTACAACACTGAATCCCCAGCAGGTTGAAATTGTGGAATATGTGGCCTCGAAAACAAACAGTGAGTAGAACATTTACTGGTCTCAGACATTATTGCACACATATAATACATATGAAGATATATCGTGCAGTGTGCTGATCTGTAACAGGGGCATTCTTGAGCCAATGGAAGGTACTACATCTAGGCCTATCCTAGGGGTGTGAGAAATGTGAAGCCTCCCACCTTTTTTATACAACAGCACTCCTATTACTTGGGGGAGTGCTGGGACTCTGGCTCAGCATTGACACGGACAGGTGCTTATCAGGAGCCTGAGATCGCCAGACCATTTTGCAAATGTGTAATAGTCTGGAACCTCTCAGTTACTTTTCAATTTCAAAGGGGTGTTACCCACGCGGTGCATACCAAAATGCCTCTGGGTGTAATTGGATAGACTTTAAACCAATCGCAGCAACAAAAGTGTGTTGCTGTAGTGCCGAGCGACAGAAAAATATGGCATAGCGGATTCGACATACCATTCCACATCAAGGGCAGCATTTTGGTTGGCTGTCCCCTATATCAACATATCAACCGCGCCCTGTACAGGATAAATGGTTGTGATTGGCACAACCCGAGCCAGGTCTACTGGAAATCTGACTGAATGGGGAGGTAGACCAGACACATCTGCCAGAGCAAATAAAATGAGCATGCGGATTAGTCTTGTCCCCATGCCAGTTAATCAGTCCTTAATGCCCAGCATGATAAGCCTAAGAACCACACAAGCTTGACCTTTGACACTCCTGGTTTAGCAACAGTCCAAATCAGTGGTTGCCATACCAACCATTTCAGTACAGCTGAAACTTGTTTAATCCATCAATGTTTGGATGATTAGTTTATCATGTAATCTACAAAATGTTGTTAATAATGTCAAACGCCTATACACAGTTACTAGTGTGTGCAAACTGATGTCTTCATTTTGGTTGCTTTGTCTGGCAGGGACCAGTATTTAGAGAAGAGAAGAGAAGAGAGGGCCTTTCGGTCTTTATTGGTCATTCTCAGTATTTTTTTTAGATATGGGAACAAAATGTGTTCTCTGCATTTGACCCATCCTATCGTACATAGCAGTGGGCTGCTACGTTCATTTGACCCATCCTATGGTACATAGGAGCAGTGGGCTGCTACGTTCATTTGACCCATCCTATGGTACATAGGAGCAGTGGGCTGCTACGTTCATTTGACCCATCCTATGGTACATAGGAGCAGTGGGCTGCTACGTTCAGTGCCCGGGGAGCAATTTGGGGTTCAGTTTCTTGTCAAGGACACTTTGACAGGTGGACAGTTGGAGGAGGGGAGGGGGAGAAGGGGATCGAACCGCTGACCCTACGGTTAGTGGATGACCTGCTCTAACTACTGAGCTACTGCCACCCTCATATAAGGATCTATAACAGAGAAAATCAAGAGAAAATCAAGTAGACATAAAAGAAAAAAGGGGCATTTAGCAGACAACCTTTGTCCAAAGCAACTTACAATCAGTACATTTGTGGGTTCAACATGTGGACAGTTGGGAGGAGGAGGGGGATCAAGGGGATCGAACCGCAGATCCTACAGTTAGTGGACAACCCGCTCTGTCCACCTGCTCTACCCACTGAGCTACTGCCGACATCATGCAGGCCATTAGTTATTTTCCAAACTCAAAACACTATTGTATAATTGAGCAAAAGAATGCTCTGAGGTTCCTTGAGTCTAGAGATCTAGAGAACACCTGGGGACCGGAATGCAGGACAGGAAAAAATATATATTTGAGCTCCAAAAATGGTTTATTTTTACGGCAATGTGCCATGGGACTAGTAGTTGTCCTACCCACAAAGTTACATTGGGTTTTTATTCCAAGAACCACTTCAGTCAAAACAGCTCTGCCCAAGAGAAGTCACACCTCCAAAGTGTGGTCACATTCCTATTCAGGAATGCAGTGGAATATTTCGAATTGTAGAGTAAACAGAGATGAGAGACTTTCTCAAATGTGAATTTGGAATGTCACAGCCCCCCACAAACTCTTTACAAATGCATTGACCATATACTCATGAATAAGTCCCAAGTAATCTTCTAAAAACTTTTAATCTTTTAAGTCTTTTTTTTGCAGTTGTGCGTGCTGTGTTCAGGGCGATGGCCCACCTTGCACAGGTCCTTTTTGACAGCGTCTGCAATGTCCCTGCGCCTCTCCGTGATGAAGCGGTGCAGGACTCCGGAGCTGGTGCAGACGGTACTCCAGAGGTTTGCTCTTCCCAGTCTGGAAGGCCTTCCTGGCTCGCTGCACGAGCAACTGCTCTTTGGACATCTTAGGACAAAGGTTGTGCTGTTGATCATAATACTTATTCAATTGAACCGTGTGTTTTTGGTTGGGTTGGATCCTCAATGTTTGAAGCCTTTCGCCTACTCTTTCGCCATTCTACTAATGGTGGATCATAAAAGCATTTGTTACTTTACTAAAGAGGAAAGTTGTTATGTGATTGGAAAGGGCTGTCCATATATGACTGGTATATTAAGCATTGCATAATCATTGTATGCTCTTTTCTCTTGTCCTATATGGGTACTACATGGGTAGTAGATGAGTACTACAGGTAGTTATTCTACTCGTTAAATGCGTTTTTCTTCTACATGTATCCTAGATGCATTATAGTTGACTGTACGCTAGCTTGGCAGACTAGCTACAGTTGGATGTGATATAGCATCCCTACAAAGACAGTTTCTATAAGTGTCTGCATTCATGGATACGATAGCAGACTGTAGTGATTACCTTGATTATTCCGGCCTGTGCGTTGAGAGGCTTGAATTGCAATACAGAGTTGTATTGTTTCTCCCCCAAACAAATCCAATCCCTGCAGCAACTAAGTAAGCGGCGTCGTCATTTGTTTGGCAGAGTTCCGGCCGCGTGGCTTCCGGCTACGTCATCTGTGGGGCTTGTTGAGGCTAGAGTAGGCTACCTGATCTGACCCCGCCCCGCGGACGGCTGGGACGGGATGCTTCAAGTGAGCGTTATTGACGCGAGCGAGGGTGGGACTTCCGGTAGAGACATATTCGTTTCCGTGTTTTGGATTTTGGTTTGTTAAATTCTTCTTCGATACGTCGTGTTTTTTTTTCTCTTTGTCTATGTTGTGACGTTGCGGTTGCAGTCATATACTAGGATCACGCTACAATTCAGCCTGATGGCTGATCGATGGCACGGACGCATTACAGAGCTGACCATATAGGCGACCCCATCACAAATCTCAGTCATTGGTAAACCCATGGTGCTTAATGCAACATGGCGTTTGCGAAGAGTCTCAATTTGCTCTAATGCCTCTAATGCATGAGGCAAACCATTTAATATGAGTTATTTGGCTTAAATTCTTATGGTCCTACTTCTCTGGGACGTTGGCTTCTGATCTACATGCCCGCCATCTAGTGGCGGCCTGTGGTTTCCCCATATAGCCATGTAGATTATTTTTGATTATTTTTTACATGAATACGAACAGGAATCATATTGGATCAAGTACCAGCATGTTAATAAAACACACAGTTGATCTATATCCGAATCTATGTTTTCTTTGAATGCTTAATAATAAAAAAAATAATAAAAAAAAATACCCACAAATACCCACAAGTACCCACACACATGTTTGAAAGATTTAATGCACATGTCCTAATTCCCTTAGTTTTGTCTTCAGCAGATTCGCCTATGTTAGGCATTTTTTTCTAGAGTACAAATGTTAGTGATTTTCACCCAAGATGATGCTATGATATAAAGTCAGCTGCAAATGCATGATCGAAAAAGAGAAATAATTGTCCAAAAAGCCACTCTTGATATTGTTTTTAATGACATCGCATACTCGCTAGGTGGCAGCAGTCGACTTCTCTTCCCTGGACTCTCATGAACCCATTAACCCTGAAACACATTTTATACCCAAGAGTGAAAAATCCGCAGTCTCCCAACGATGTCAAAGCGATATGAGGTTGCTGTATGCTGTTTCAACTCTGATATCGTATTCTGAGTGCATGGGCTATGGTGGAGCTGGAGCGCGGGGAGCGTGGTGCGCACGTGTGTGTGCAAGTTGTCAAGTGTGTCAGAGCTTCTTTTTCTCCCCTCCATACTCCTTTTTTTTCCCCTCCTCCCACGGTTCTTCCTCCACTTCCACTTGCATGCGCCGACACGCATGCATGCGTTTGCAATATTTATCCGTCGTTTACGTAAGATGCTGGATGTTGCTATTGCCTGTGTCTGTGCCGCTCGGTCCCGGGTGCTGCCCGCCCTGCCCAGACTACAAATGCACCTCCAGACCTGCTGCTCATTATACCGTCCCCGCTCTGAGTGTGACCATCTGCACCAGCCGCTTGGCACACTCCCTGCCAGTCGTTTGATGTTGGCGATGCGCCTCCCCACGCCGGAGAGAGACCGTGGCGGCTTCCCGGCCCCAGACAGAAAAAAGATTGCTTTACGCTTTTTAGGGGGGGGGGGGGGGGGGGGGGGGGGGGACATTCCTGATGTTTCCATCAGAGCCGATGAGGTCAGTTCCCAGGCGGTTGCCGTCATCTGTCCCAAAACAAAGCGAAGCTAAATGTATTGGTGCACTTCAAGGAGCTGATCTGTGACAGCTCTGTGGAAGACTGCGCGTGCTGGAGATCACACAGGGTCTGTGTTGAGCCAGATGATGCCCAGACACACCGGGTGACTCCTAGTGCTGAAGTGGCCGTTGAATTAAGATGTGTCCCTATTTCTGAATCACCAAACAAAAGTGGCATTCTGCTCAGATGTACAAAAAGGAGCTTTGGTGATCTTCACAGTGGTGTATTCTTGCAATTATCTTTTGTAGCATCTCACTGGGATCAGAAAGGTGAGCCTACATGGGTTATTGTATTGAGCCAGGGACATTCAATGTTGCAATTGGCCATACAAAGGATCTTAACCTACCGGTAGATATGGTTATGACCATAGCTATAGCTATAACAATAACTCTCTCTTCCTCCTTCATGTTCTCAAATGTCATTCTTCCCACTTACTCTCTCCTCTCTCTCTCTCTCTCTCCATCTCTCCTCTCTCTCTCTCTCTCTCTCTCTCTCTTCTCTCTCCTCTCCTCCCTCCCTCCTCTCTCTTCTCTCTCTCTCTCTCTCTCTCTCTCTCTCTCTCTCTCTCTCTCTCTCCTCTCTCTCCTCTCCTCTCTCTCTCTCTCTCTCTCTCTCTCTCTCTCTCTCTCTCCCTTGCCCTCTACCTCTCTCACCCTTCCTCCTCTCTGGTGGCGCGAAACTCACTCTCTCCCCTTTTTTGGCTTCTTATGTTTGTTGTGTGCAGCGCTGACCCACTTTTGCTCCGCGATATGAGGCGGGGGGTGAGTAGCTCAGTGCACGTGCCATACCACGCCACCAGTCTCCTCCACTCCTTTGCCTGCTAGACCCCCCCCC
>JAXIVH010000061.1:380306-456143 GCA_036785325.1 Urophycis tenuis | reverse complement strand
AGGTAGCGGTTGCGCGCGGGGCAGTCGCACGCCGCGCCGCAGAACAGCGTGCTCCACTGGTGGCGCACCGTCACCTTGGGCCACTCGAAGTCGGGCGTGGAGAGCCCCCACGCCCAGTCTCACCTGGTAGAGGGCCGACCTTTCAATTCATTTTGGTTCTTTTCTGTCGACAGTGCATTGGAATTGATGAGAGGATGAAAACGTTGCAGGCGATAAACGGCTTGCAATCACTATGACCATCTGATTTAGTGCCTTAATAATAATAATCATAATGATAATCTGTTCGTTTATGTACAGTATGTCTTGGTTAACTTGGATGGGGCTTGTGGTTCTCTGGGGAACCACAAGCTCTGTGATGGAGAAGGAATGAGGAACTCCTCTCAGTATAAGAGTTATTTAATGGAGAGCTGTGGTCAAGTAGCTAGACAAGCCAGTGCTCCTCCTCCAGACAATAAGTTCCAACAGAAGCAGCTTGGATTTACTGGTCATGTATTATGTGTTCTATGTTGGATACTGGCTGGTGGAGAAGTGGGCTACTGAATTGAGCCTGTGCTGTTGGTGGGATTGTTGTGTAACACCTCCAAACTGGCTCCATTGTAAATATTTAACATTGCTGCATATAACCTGCACAGACATGTGTGAATAGAGCTAAAGACATGTTTCTTGAAATACATTTTGATAGGAAATATTCCAGAGAAACAGCTTGGTTTTTGTTTTCACTTTAATCATTGCTTGGTTTACACGTCTATCACATGTATGTCCAGATTAATTGTAGGCGTAGGCGCCCGTTCCATGAGGGCTCAGGAGCTGGACTCGGCTGTCATTTCAGACATCTCAGTATTGTATCATCTGAACATCATTGACCATGACAACCCTGGAATGGTCTAGATGATGTGGGATGGCTTGTTACCCCAGAAAACAGTTCAGATAGGGTTTTTAAAGTTAGCAGAAGCAAACGAAATGTATTAATTTAGCAATTATTTAGCATTTCTCAAAATAAATCAAAGTTCTGATGATCAAACTAATCAATTAAATCCAGTAATTTCAACAATAATGCACATTTTGTTTGCTTTTAATATATACAGTATATATATACCTTTTTTTAATCAAACTAATCTCAATTACGCTAATTTATTAGGTCAGCAAATGAGACAAGAAAAGCCATTCATTTTGTCATCATGATTATTATTAACATGAATAACATTAAACATATAACCAAATCCAGAAGAAATATCTCCCCATATTTCCAATATCCTCAAATCAAATAAGTGACTACAAGCGCCTGAATTTGTTTGCCATTTGTGCGTATATATATAAAAACCCACTGTGTGCTGTCGTGCTTTGTATGCTTACCGAGCAAAACTCATGAAGCAATTTCAAGCTTCGTGATTTCAAAAAAAGTGACTTGTTGGTCATGTTCAACAGGTTAGTCATGAAAATAAGTAAAGAAATAGCAAGGCAGAGGACAGATGTTTTGCCTTCATTTAAACTCTAAATGTTTAATACTGACTACGCGTTAAACAAGGATGACTAATCCAGCATCGTGTGGTCTCCTTCCCCTTTTGTTTTCCGTTACTCAAACAGGCAGTTACATGTTGTTAGCGACCAGCTACCAAACATCCACATCCTACACTCTTATAAAAAAGGTACAAATTTAAAGTGGCCATGTGCTGTAGAATTTCCGACCAATATCATTTCTTTTGCGTACAAACAATGTTTTGAAAAGACAATATTTAGAAAAAAGCGGTGTAGAAAGGTTTACAATTGTTGGTTTCTTAATGAGACGGCTGACAGCGTGATGTAAACCCCGAAGGGCTCTGACAGGCGTGTGTAAACTATGGGAATGTAAAGGAACACGTGTCAACGTTCTCCAGGAGTGACCCCACCTTCCCCTCAGGCCGTGTGCACGGCGCCACCTCTGGCCACACGCTGGCTACTGCGACGCTGCTCCGCAGGCCATGTCTCTCTCTCTTCTACACAGACGCACTGGAACGCCAGCCACCTGGCCACCGGTTGTTTGGTCCTCCTGAGGTTTTCTGAGACACTGTGCTCGGCTACTCTTTAAGACACTATCAACAGCACAAAAGTGCACCTTTGAAAAAAAAAAAAAAATTAAAAAAAAAAGTGGAACAAAATTAAAAAAAAAAAGACAACCCACCACCCTTGCGCCCAAAGACACCAGGACTATTCTCCATCTCTTTAGAGCTCGCGTTCTGGCGGCGGTGGTCCCGGCGTCCCCCCCTGTCAGCCCGGCCGCTTGTAGCAGGCCTCCTGGTAGGAGGAGGCGTTCAGCGTGGCGAACATGTCCCTCCGGACAAACGACAGGAAGTTCTTCAGGGGGCAGAGGGGCCGCGGGCCGTGGCGCCTGTGGCCGCGGCAGAACGCCGTGTGGAAGGTCACGTCCTCGCCGTCGTACAGCACCCGGACGAACGGCTCGCCGCCACCACCACCGCCGCCGTTGCCCGCCGCCTTGCCCTTGCCCCTCGCCGGCTGCTTGCCCCCCGCGGCGCCGGCGGCGGCGGTGGGCGGGCTCCTCCACAGCTCAAACACCAGCCTGGCGGCGAAGCGCGGGAAGCGCGCCTCCTCCAGGCCCAGCGCGCTCAGCAGCGGCGCCACCGTCACATCATGGGCCGCCGACAGCGCCATCGCCACCTCAGCCGGCGCCGCGCCCGGCTTGGCCCGCGCCGCCCGCTCCATGCGGGCCGCCGTGCGGTTCAGGTAGGGGTGCATGGCCAGCACGGCGTACTTGCGGTACAGCCCCACCCGCCGCTTGTCCGCCTCGTCGTCCAGCTGCTGGCGCCGGATGACGGAGAACTGCTCCACGGTCAGGCACGCCTTGGGGGCGTGGGCGCCGCCGCCGGCCCCGCCCCCCCCGTCGGCCGCGCCCTGCAGGCAGGGGAACGGCAGGCCGTGGCACAGGTGGCACAGCAGGGAGTCTATGGGGTTGGCGGCGCGCAGCTGGCGCGGCGGCAGGCCCAGGGCGCGCGCCATCTCCACGTAGGCGGCCTCCAGCTGGGTGTCGGCCACGCGCAGCCGGTACTGCCGCCGCTGCTCCTCCTCCAGGTAGCGGTTGCGCGCGGGGCAGTCGCACGCCGCGCCGCAGAACAGCGTGCTCCACTGGTGGCGCACCGTCACCTTGGGCCACTCGAAGTCGGGCAGGAAGCCGTAGAGGAAGGCCAGGCCGCTCTGCAGCGTGCGGCTCTTGCCCGTGGTCTCCACCCAGAGTTGCCGCGGCGACCAGCCGGCCGGCAGCAGGCTGTGGCGCTTGTAGGCCTGCGAGAGGAGCTGGCCGTTGCGCAGGTGCTGCACGACCCCTGGGAGGGAGGGAGGGGGAGAGAGAGAGAGAGAGAGAGTGAGAGAGAGAGAGAGAGAGAGTGATGGATGAATCACGCCGGCCCTGCCCTTGCTACACATGGGGCGGCAGTAGCTCAGTGGATAGAGCGGGTGTACAGAGCGGGGTCGTCCACTAACCGTAGGGTCGGCGGTTCGATTCCCTTGAACCCCCCTCCTCCTCCAACTGTCGAACCCCACCCATGTACTGATTGAAGTCACTTTGGACAATAAATGCCCCTTTACCCTTTACATACAATGGAACGAATACAAATGCTGTGGGCCAATCTCATGCAGGCCACACCCACAGGTGTTTTGTTTGGTGTGGTGTGGCCAAACCAGTGTGCAGGTGTTTCACTCGTTGCACAACCAGTTAGTTATGTGAAGTCGATACTCCCACGTCTCGTCAATATACAAAAAAAGTCACAAGAAACGAATAAGCAATAACCACTGAATATGGTAAATGACAGTTGTAGACTTCTGACGACTAATCATAAAGAAAAATAATAATACACTTTTTTTTTTTTACTCACACAAACTGGATGATTGTATGCCTAATGAGCTGTGTAAGACGCAGCCTGCAGGGCAGCAGTAGGGCTAATGGCGGTGTAATCGTAGTAATAATAATAATAGTAATAATAATAATGCATTGTATTTAAAGGCGCCTTTCAAAGCACTCAAGGACACCTTACAGACAAGTTATAGAAACAAGTAATAAGTAACAGTGGCACACTCATGTCAGTGTGTGACAGAGTGAGTGTGCCACTCGTAATAAGTGTGTTTTTGGGAACACGACGCAGGGGACCCACCTGTCTGCGTGAGCTCCCCCATCTCACAGGCGCTGTGGTTGGGCAGCCGGGGGACGGAGCCCAGGGTGGCCTCCCAGTGGCCGCGGTCCCCGTGGTTCATGTGGCTGATGAAGGCGCCCAGCTGGGGGTGGGAGGGCTTCCTGGTGGGGAGCGACGGAGGGAGGGAACGGTTGGAGGGAGTGACAGTACGCGTTTATCTTCCAGTCGGCCAAATCATGAAATGCATTTGAAGCGAGCAAAAAACGCATTAGAGATCATATTATCCAACATCAGACCATTGATTTTCTGACTCTTTTCTCTTGTTCGGATCATTTCCGGGTATATAGATCTAGCCTGACTACAACTGCGTGACAAATGACCACAAGTCCCCCAACTTTCTCAGTATATCATACGTTTCCATATTGGGCCACCAGGTGTCACTCTAACACAGTCCTACCAGATGCTGCACAAAATATGTGGGTGGGAATGAAAAAAAATCATAATCTCCAGTAGAAGCACGAGAGGAGCAGTCCAACAGATCAGAGATGATTGGAGATTACCGAGTAATATGTTTTATGTGTAGGGGCTGTGGCTCAGTGGTCTCAGATTAAAGACTTAAGAGGCCAAAAGGGGCACTAACGCATGTGCAAACAGGCACTGATGCATTCTCACACACACACACACACACACACACACACACACACACACACACACACAAACACACACACACACACACACACACACACACACACACACACACACACACACACACTGTTTCCATGGAGATCAGAGATTGGTCTGGATACACAACACTCCACATCAATGGCTCAGCTTTGAGGAGTGACCTTGAAAACACAGAGAGACAACTTGTGTGCACACAGCCACACAGTATCATTGCTTTTCTCAGACACAACACAACAAAGGTCACTTCAAACCAGCCTGCATACATTGCATCTGTGACCTTCTCTTTGAGGCAGAGATCATGGCTTGCTTTTATCTTTTAGCTGTGACTCAATACACATACCACACACACACGCACACGCACACACACACTGAATTAACAGGCTAGTCTCCATAAGTTCTGCCTGAATAGGCAGAACAATCACTAACATGCAGCTGCGGCAAAAGCCGTTCTGTGTGTCCTCAACGTCTTTCCTGGGCTGCAAATTGGCTGATCCATATCTTAATTGGCTCCGCTGGGAGACAAAGGCTGAGGCCATCTCTGGCCACTGGAGGGAGTGTGAGCTCCTTCCAGCCGCTAGCTCAAACCAAGATCCACACCCCACTGCCCTATTAAGATGATTGTTGCCGACTGCAGATTATGGAGCGCAATTACATTAAACTACGGATTACCGGTCACTGGCATACGGATCGGGGGACCGATTAGTTAGTATGGTGTGTGTGTGTGTGTGTGTGTGTGTGTGCGTGTGTGTGCGCGTACCAGAAAATAATCAAGCCAGCCAAATGAGTGGGAGAATATGTGTGCGTGTGGATAACGGTAACCAGCCAGCGAGGATAGTGTGAGAATGACCGAGGGAGCCATTACAGCACAGACCCAAAAAGTATGAGATAATAATTGGGAGGGAGAGAGGGAGAGAGGGAGAGAGGGAGAGAGAGAGAGAGAGAGAGAGAGAGACAGAGAGAGAGGCAGAGAGCTGTAGAGGGCGGGCTCAGTTAACCGCAGACAGAGACAGTGGGCGAGAGCTGGTGCCAACGGCAATTCACACAGACACGCACGCACGCACGCTGGCACACTGGCGCACACACACACACACACACACACACACACACACAGCAATAAACAGACATCTACCCACATGAAGCTGCTGCTTATTCAAGCCATCCCACTACGAGCCCCCTGGTAACGTAAATGTTATGTCCACCTCTCTCTCCTAACTTCTCTCTGTCTCTCACCTCCCCCCTTTCTCTCTGTCTCCCTCTCTCATGTGCAGCACAAACCCTCTGGCACACCATCATCAACAACAACAAACTCTGCATGTGTATGTAAATACTTGTGCCCATGTGTGTGTGTGTCCATACTATTGTGTGTGTGTGTGTGTGTGTGTGTGTGTGTGTGTGTGTGTGTGTGTGTGTGTGTGTGTGTGTGTGTGTGTGTGTGTGTGTGTCCCTTCCATCCATATTACTGTAGACCCGAGGATGCATAGTTGGGCATCACATCCCAGTCCTGCTCAACCAGAATTGCTCAGGAAGTGTGCTGCTCAAATTGAGCGAGATGAACCCATCAGCATCTATGCTTCAGCACTCTTCACAGAGATATATATATATATATATATATATATATATATATACACACTCATACTATATAGCATCTGTGTGCAGCCATCTGCACCAGTAGCACAGCAGCCCACCTGCTGATGTGTCACACAGCCAACTTGTCAAGGCCTGATTGTCGGATAAGACAACCAGACGAGGCAGAGGAAAGGGAAAGAAAGTAGGAAGTCCTCACACCAGGGACGGGAGTCACTTAGACGCCAGCGTCAAGGCTGGGTTACGCTTCATTTATGCTTCCGCGTTGACGCAACGCTGGGGGGTTACGGACCCTTTACGTCCCCCTTGCGTCCACCGCAAGGGCCTGACGTGCACCTCCCAAAAATCCTACACCCGCGTCGAGGCGACGCAACACCAACCCAGCGGCTTTGGCTGTGATTGGTCCGCGAACTACATTCGCTGGAGATCGCTTTTCCGGTTTCCACTCGTAAACACCGCTACGGTGTGATAAATGCTTCGACTGATTGGCGACAACATGATATATAACTTTTGCCTTAATTTCTGTAAACTTTTTTTTTACTCGCTAGTAATCCGTATGTAATGAACAAAATGGTCATTCTGGTCCCTCTACCGGTGTGGCATTGAATTGCATTTCGACACGTAAACCCCACGCAGAACCATCACGGGCTCATGACTGCGTCCGAGCTACTGCGTGGCCATTGCGTGATCGCTACCTGATCACTACGCGTTAGCATAACTCAGCCTTCACTCGTTTCAAGTCGGCGATGTGGAATGCGCCCTGCAACAGGTCCGACTCGTCAAGGCGGGTGAGGCATCGTCCAGTAAAAACGTTGTCCGTCAAATAGAGCCAAAAGTGTGAGTCATCAGACCTAAAAAAACACACGACAATACCCGGGTGAGGAGTGTGTGTGTGTGGGGGGGGGGGGGGGTGCGTACCTGCTGGGGGACAGCGTACAGTCGATGGTGGGGCGCTTGGTCCTGGGGATGGCGTAGAGGGGGTATCGATCGCCGTGGCGGATCATGACGTGCACAGAGAGCAGAGTGTAGTCGGCCGGACTGTGGCCTGGAGGCGGAAACGGATCAGCTGGTGTTAAATCTCATCGTCATAGTAGAACCTCATCTCCCACTTCAATGCAAAGGGGTTTAACGCCACCGTCATTGATGTCATTATAGCCGCATGAGTAATGTAGAAATGGATAGAGTGTGTGTGTGTGTGTGTGTGTGTGTGTGTGTGTGTGTGTGTGTGTGTGTGTGTGTGTGTGTGTGTGTGTGTGTGTGTGTGCGTGTGTGTGCGCGTGTGTGAGTGTGTGGGTCAGTCCCTTCAAATCCCGAGAGAGCAGTGCAGTTCCTGTACTGTACAATGTAATGCAGCCTTGTAGGCCTCTACGCAACAGCCCACTATCACTTGCTGCCCGTGCATGCTTTTTTTTCTTCATTTCCTTCTACGGTCAGAGGGAAGGCAGCACTGTGACGCTCACGACCGTGAAAAATAATTAACTTCTTCCAGGCGATTAGAACACAAATTGTCCAACCATTTCTCAACCGCCACGAATCAATATCAAAATCTTTCCACGTAGTGATCCTGAACCACTGTTAATGATTGGACAAAGAGCCGTGTGGCTGAAACACGGACAGAGCATGCGTGCCAGTGTTACGGAGGAGCGGACGTGAGTAAAAGGTCTTCCGAGCATCCCGTTGGTGCCGGGCCAGTCCTCCCCATCGTGGGCACAGGGAACACCTGAGCCCTGCAGAGTCCCTCCCCACCCTCAACATCCCCCCCTAAAAACACCTTGTTTCGTTTCTCATGTGTTGGAGTTCACAGACACAGGCCTCATGCAACACACATCTCATACGTATAATTACAAACTGCATGACAGACTCGTGGTATTTACACACTACTGTCAGCAATGTCACCGTTGTATCGGTTGCACTTCTCCAAAAGTCCAAACACTGTGGCTTCGTTGAGCCCGCCGTAATGTACGGTACGGTAACCTGCCGCCCCCGCGAGGCGCTGTCGCCTGGCGGATTAAAGGTGACTCCGCCCGTTATGTCGGCCCCTTTGTGACACTAAGTACACACCTTGACAGCCTGTAATGAGATAATTTCAAGTCAATGGCGGATTTGTGCACGTCTCAACGGGCGTGGCCCCCGTGTGCGTTCCCTTTCACTTGGTCAGTGGTTTGCGTTTCTATGATCCCTGAGGGCAACGTTTTATTTGTCAAGGGTGGCACCGTGTTCACGAGCCAACTCCTAAAGATATAAATTAGGTCATTTATAGCAGGGGCAAGGTGAACAGCGAACACCGCAGCAAATCCTGATCGCCACTCTGGAGTGACTCCTTTGGTAGCCTTGTCCTGGTGACACGGTGAGGGATCAGAGAAAGAGGGCGGGTTCACGTGGCGGGTTCAGTCAGGGGCGCCTCACCCTCCCAGGCCTGCTCCGTCCGGTTGGGGGTGTTGCAGTAGCCGTGGGCCTCGGCGATGGGGTCCAGCTCGGGGGGGTCCGTGTGCGGCACGGGGATCACCCGCTTCCTGCTCTTCCCCAGGCCCGTCCCCGCGCCTCCGCCCGGCACGCGCTCATCCTCCAGGGGAGTGGTGGGCATCAGGTTCACTGTGGGGGACGAACCAGAGGGGGAGAGAAAGTATAGGTCTGTTGAGGAGCGAGGTAATAACAGTGATGAGACGAGACCACGGGGCTGCAGCCAGATGGTACAGGTGCGGCGGAGCAAATAACAGTCAGCCCTGCCCACAGAGCGGGTCCTCAGCACTGATGTTAGGTTTCGGGGAGGCTGTGGATGTGAGTGTTTCAGCAGCAGCTCGGTCTTTCAGTCTGGGCTCTGTGCAGAATAGCAACACTGAGGTGGTACTTAAAAAACTTAAAATAGTAGAAATCGCTTCAGGAGACTTTTAGATGGCACAATGGTGCCATTCTATTGTTTCTACTCTTAGCAGGAATGGAACTAAGGTGGGCAGAAAATGAGCATAAAAACATGTTTTCTTTGTGCTTATTTCTTTCCAAACCCGACAGTGGAGGCATTGACCGACAAGACAAACGGCGTTCTAACAGGCTCATTATGCTACGGCCAGGGACACATTTATAATCTCTGTCCGTCACATCAGCGCTTTTACTGAATTCATCATGCATGATGATTACGATCCAATTTCCCCGTCAAATGTCCTCCTGTCTGCGCACCTCCAGAGAGCTCTTTACACCCCGAAAGGGGGGAAACAAAACAGTATGCTGGTCAAAAGGCTCGCTTCAAATTCATAAAAGGCCTAAAAATTGAAAAGAACTGTCTATAATTCAGTCCACTTCGACCCCCCCCCCCCACCACCACCACTCCAGTGTTGCCCTGGAGACCCGAGAACATTTTAACCCGCGGAAAAAGGAAATGCCCTCATCATTTACCAGGAACTGTGGGAAGAGAACAGCTCCTCTCATTCAGAGAGCAGACGGAACACAGGGAAGAAAAGGAAAGCGGGGGGGGGGGGGGGGGGGGGGGGGGGGTCCAGTGTGTCCCCGCTGGCAGCGCCGCCACCAACGCCACTGAAAGCCGCTTCGCTCTCCTCCTCGCACTGCTCCTCTCTCACACATTTGTATGTAGCAGGCTCTCTCTCTCTCTCTCACACACACGCACTAACACACGCACAGGAACCCCTGGCTACTGTGAAAGGAGCCACTGAACTAAAGGCAAACATTGCATGTTACTGCAGGAGTGAAACTGTGGAGGCAGATGTCTGCCAACTCTGCCGAAACAGATCACTGGCAAATCGGGATTTGTATTGCCACGGCAAACACTGGTACTGAATGGCATCCTCTGTGCAAAAACACATGGCTGTGGGATTTTTTGGTGTAGCGGCAGGCAACTCATCTCCGAGCTCTCCTCTTCTTTTTGCATTGGCGCTCAGACACGCCAAATCTCATCCCGATGTTTTGTCTGGCCGAAACGGAAAAGTGAATAACACGTCTGCAGCACAGTGATGATTTCACAGTCGACTTGAAGAGGGCATGGTTTGGCGATGGGGTTGGATATGGCCACTACCACTCTGATTCCAGATGAGCTGAATACTGAAACATCACGCTATGGAGGACGATGGCAACTAAAGGGAGATGAAGCGACGTGAAACTCCCCTGAACTCAGTACTGCTTGGTGCGGACCATCGGAAAATCTGCCTTGCCTCACACAAAAACTCCTAACAGAGAACTAGACACGATTAAAGAACTGCGTCATTCAGCCATTTCACTCATTGTCACATTTCACTCAACACTCACACATTAGGGAAAAACAATGTTGTAATCATTCACGTTATTCAACACTTGCGATTCATAGCAGCTTGATCAGTCTGAAATCCCGTCTCCACAAGACTCATCAAAGGGCAAGTCTTTGTAACTATATGCAGAATCATTTGCATCATTTGACCAGCCACATTAGCAGACGCATACTAGTCAAATTAACTCACAAAACCAGAAGAAGAAAAAAAACAGAGAAGACTCAATGTTTACAACAGATATCAGAGAATGCTCTTCAGAGTTGCACAAGATGCCTGCCACACAGTCACTACCGAAGCTTTCCCATCCACGTCGTTCACTCACCAGCAAGGAGGACCAGAAGAAGGTGTGCGGCAGCGACGGAGAGCATTCTGCAGACTGCTGGCCGGTGAGAAGTGCAGCCACACACTGAAGCCCATTCACTATTACAACCTGTTCCCCCCTGCACCCAGTGCACCCCCTGCCAAAAACATACACGTGCGTGTGTGTGAGTGTGCGTGTGTGTGCGTGCACGCGCGCACACCCACGCACATGAAAACATGCTCATGTCCGCTCTGGCTGTGCAGCCTGGCTGAATCACGGTCCACTACATAATGGGGCTTTTGTAACAGCCGATGACAACATGCCTACAACAGCCCGCACAATTAATACACAGGGTACAGGAACGCCCACCATAAACCCTGAGGTGTTTTTATGAATGAAACCCTATCTGTTGACTAAGCTTGAGGAGAAAGACTAAAACAAACAACAAGGGGGGGGGGGGGCGAGGAGGGAAAAGACAACAGATAGATGAGGGGATTCTTCTTGTGTGGCTTGAAATCTTTTACCAAAAACCCTCAAAGGCACTCACTGCGTGCCGTGACAACATGGTCACGACCTGACCTCAACTAGTTTTTTTGCGGCATGCACTTCTGTTATTTCTCTGTAAACGTTTTGTTGTTTTTGTGGTCGTCACAGGAAATGAAATTGTTTCGCAACCCATTACATGGTTATTTGCAGACTGCTCCCAGAGTAGCTATCACTCTACGGAGTTATTAGAGAAAAAGAAGGACCTTATTACAGTACGTTTCGTTCAAATCAACTCAACATTTGCCACGCAGTGCCTTCGCACGCCCAGTGATTGAGTGCGGCTCAACAAGTCACACAGGGGAACAGGGCTTCAGGGGAGCATAGGAGATGCATGCATGTACTTCAATGCATGGGTGTGTGTGTGAAAGGGAGTATTTCAAAGTCAACCCAGAGGCATGGTACCAGTGCAGAGAGAACAGAACAGCTGACATCATCTTTCAACCACCTTGAAGACAGTTCACACGCACTGCACGCCATTGAAGAGACAGGGGGGTTTACCTCTTCAATGCCGTGCAGCTGGGCGGGCGGCACCATGCCATTTTAACTGACTGCGTGTCTTTTCCCAATGGCAGTCCTCCGAACTGAAAGTGAAACTTGAACCAGTCTGAGTGCCACAAGGTCCTAACATGTCGGTTGTCAAAGTCTATGAACTACTCCTATTGCTTTCCTTTTTTTTTTATTCTACTTCCTCCCGGGATCAATCCATCCATCTCATCTTCTGGAGGAGTGAGGTACATAAAAAACACCTCTGTGGCAGATGTGGATTGTTAAGATGTAAAGATTGCACCTGAACAGTACATTGTATATATACATATTTATAGTTATTTTACTTACTTATATATTTTTGTAATACTGCTCTTCTCTTGCACCAATTGCACCAAGACAAATTCCTTGTAGGTGCAAACCTACTTGGCAATAAATCTGATTCTGATTCTGATTCTGAACCAGTACTTGTTGTTGGATGTTGGAGAGACTCATCACGAATGTGTTCTGCCATCTTGCTTTTTGCTGTATCCATGTATCCGTGCAACAGCAGCGCAGCATTCAATGCACCAGTGATCAATGTCTGTCTGCCAGCCCGCCAGCCTGCCGGCCTGCTTGTCTGCCATCGACATTGCCAGCAAACCAGCGCCAGAGTGCAATAATACAAATACAATACATGAATGGCTCTCGGTTTGCATGGGAGTTGGACAGAAAGCTTGAAAACCACACCACCGTTATACACCCCAGACTGTTTTCTAGCCATTTTCATCTTATGTCTGTTCATCTCATTGATAACCACTGTCCATCTGTCATCTTTCATTGCATGCACCAGGCTGCTACGGATGGTCTACCAGCCTGCGGTGGCCAGTGTCACCTTCATCACTGCCATGTGCTGGGGAGGAAGCATTGGGAGCGGTGGTGCCAGGAAGCTGTACAAGCCGGGGAGGACGGCGAGCTCTGCAGTGGGGATGAAGCCGGACTGTGTGGAGGCGGCGACAGTGAGGTGAACGAGGGGAAAGCTGCTGGAGACCCGGAACTACCCTCTCAGCCTCACTATGCCGAACTGAAGCAACTGAAGCAACTCAGGAACACGTTCAGCCACATGCTCACTCAGCCAAGCGCCTCAAGTGCTTGGGCGCTCCCTCATCCCACCAACCATCAGGCTCAGGAAGCTCCAACACCACCAGACAAAAGACAAATGGAATGGACTGAACTTCACATTCACATACACCACACCACACACCGTGGACTGTGTCCTAGCCGTTGTTATTCCAGGTCTATTCATATGTTGTACCTGGAATACCTGTATAAATTTGCACATCTTGCACCTTGCACTTTCCGCATATTTGCACTATCTATCTACTTTGCATTTTGCACCATAAGCAGCTATCAAGGACACTAGTATGCATACAGGTTCTCACTCGTCACCGACCTGACTTAAGAGCTCGTATTTAATCTAATTTATTGTTTATTGTTTATTGTGTATTGACTTAGCCAGGCTCTTACTGCACATCTATCCCCTGTACTGCTGGTCACTGTGAATTTCTCCTAAGGGGGATTAATAAAGGAATATCTTATCTTATCTTATCTTATCTTTAAAAAAAGGGGGAGGGCAAGGAAGTGAAAATCTAAATATACATTAAACTGTAAATGTAATTTGTAACAATCAAATGTATTTGGATTTGTCAATGTTTGTAAAGAATCCCACAAAGGGATGGCAGGATTGGCAGTTTGAATCCCACAAAGAACGACACCTCATTCCGAGGAACACTAGGAACAACACACACACACACACACACACACACACACAGAGTGAAGAACAGGAAGGAGAACAGACTGACTTACAGAACTGGAGGCTGAGGCTGACGATGGCCAGCACCGCCCCCACCCCCACCAGCAGGAGGAAGCGGTTCCGAGCTAGCATCCTGTCTCCTGATTGGTCCACGTCTTCACATCACACACCATCCCTACAGCCCAGACCCTGGAATATGAAGATAGCATTACAATTCAATACATTCAAGTGGTTTTTTTATTTGTTCATAAAACTGAGGCAAAAATAATAATATTACAGTTGTGGGGGACGACTCTGTTAGTAAAATGTGGTGAAGCTTCAGAATTCAATTACTCTACAGAGTATGGACTTTATTAGATTCATCAACAATTCCAAGTTATTCAAACTTCCCATTGTTTATTAATACTGCATTAGTTTTTCATTTCAGCCTATATTTTATAGAATACAAGCATGTATCTGGAGTCTCCACTTAAAACAGCTGAACGCTGTAGGATTCTTGCTTTTGTCTTTGTATGTGTGGAGCAGGTGTCTGAAATCGAATTGCTAGCCTTCTAATCTTGATCCGCCGGGAAGTCACCCAAGGGAGTTTATTTTAATCAGTGGACATCTTAACAGTGGAACTGATAGATTCGAAACACCCCATGATAACACGAGCTGGGAGGGCTTCAGTGAGTTGAAAGGATAAACCACAGCATTGTACACTCGTTTATCTCATGTCTGCAGATATTGATATTGAAGATATGGAATGGGTTTCTCTCCCACACGGACCCATGCGAAAGACAGACACGCACACATAGAGAGAGCGAGAGAGCGAGAGAGAACACTAAAAGTCAGTGCAGTGCCACTTTGCATCATTTTTCCAAACCATCTCATTTCCTTCGGACCACGTCCCAAATTCACGAGAGGTACTTGGATGGAAACAGAACAAAGTGTGTGTGTGGGGGGGGGGGGTAGAAATGACGAGCCCAGCCACCGACTAAATGCAGTGCTGCTGTAACCCTACCATTAAGTACACCGAAATACTCGCGTCTGGATCCGTGGATGAAGGCAGCTGAGCGCGCGCGCCTCGGCGCCGCGTCTTAACTCACGCGCAGCGCGTGAGCTGCTGAGCTGCTGCTCGAGGGCTATGAAAAGCCGCGTGCACGCGCACATTTCTATCACGGCGATAAAAGACGGCGAGGAAATAAGAGCAAGTTGTTACGTTTCAACAGTGGTCGCTCGTTAGCACGCTCGCTAATGCTACTAGCCGACTTAACCTCGTTTGCTGTAATTAGCTCAGGGGGCTGGCGAAGTTTATGAACGATCTATAAATCAATCACCGTGCGTTAGATCGGTCTCCGCTTGACAGTACAATGAGACGCTGCGTGTCACCGATTGCATGAATAGGTTTCAACTTGATTGAAGTAGTTTGGCTGACTGGAACTACATGGCTAGCATCCTGCGCTACTGTTGTCAAGAACA
The DNA here is from genome assembly GCA_036785325.1 of Urophycis tenuis. Taxonomy (NCBI): domain Eukaryota; kingdom Metazoa; phylum Chordata; class Actinopteri; order Gadiformes; family Phycidae; genus Urophycis; species Urophycis tenuis. The sequence continues at coordinate 440,921 of JAXIVH010000061.1, read as the reverse complement.
CACATACCATTACAATGACCGCCGTGCGTTCCGAGATGGTTCCAGCGAACGTTCAGAATATGAGTAAATATCATTGCAAACTGACCTGATGATGTGTTCCTGAGTGAGCACTGCATGTCACTCAGTTCCGCTCGGCATTGTGCTGTGGTGAACCGACGGGCGTCCAGACAGACAGCGGCAGTACTGTGATCGCCACGTTTGTTGCTGCCTGAATAGTACATGGTTCACCATTCCATCCTGAACGCGATCCTCTCCTCATATTGTAGCTCAGTGCGCCATCTACTGGACATACGACGGTAACACAACCAGAAGCATGTGCATGCTTGGTTTACTGGACACATTCTGAACACTTGCCCAGGCCAGGCATGCCAGCGGATGAATGTCAGTATGGTATGTGTAGTATTAGCTTTGTAATTAGTAAGTATTTGAATAATTGTGTTGGAATTAGTGTAATAATTATTTTAATTGTAATTATGGTATGAGCCGCAATATTATAATGGATGATACAATATAGTTCATAAAGCCTACACTTCAGTGGCCTCAACCCCTCCCATGTCCCACGTTTTTTTTTTTTTATTCGATGGCATCCCAGCTATGTCGCATATGATCGTGTTGTATCATTGTGGAATGATATTGTAAGTTCAACAGCTGTCCCATAGGGCTTGTGCATCACAACGTCACATCACAATGACCGCCTCCATTTTGGAAAGGAATGTAATTGGCAGTGATGCTGTTCCTGTAATTATTTTGTAATTAATCAGGAAATCATTAGTCATTATAAGGTGGAATGGTTGTGTTTGAAAGTGCCACAGCGTTTCTCATGATGTGACAAAACACATTTTTGATTAGTCTAGGTTACGGTAGATTTATGTTTATTTAGGATTTTACATTACTACAACTTACAAAATGGCAAAATATTGGCAACAAAAAATCCCATGATGCATTATTGTGCACAAGCCCTATTGCCACTTCAAGGTCTGCTGCTGGATGAAGAGGGCTTCTCGTAATTCTTGCTTTGGTCCCAGGGTTCTATCTCTTGTCTTTTGATCTTAGCCATTGTTTTATTTCATTTCGCCCTCCTATACATCTACTAAAGCAGCCAAGTTGCAGTCACTGTGCCCGGTTCAGGAGAGTTATGTTACTTACATCAGCACAATAAGACCACATATTTAGTTTGCCGTGGAGAGGCTCGTCTGAACATCAGCTCACTGGGTAGTGGGTGTGATGACTGCAGCATCGCAGCATTGCATATGTCAGATATGACCAAACAGAATGAAAAGGTTGCAAAGGTCACCTTGGTTTTATGATTGAAGGTCAACACATAGCAACCAGGAATTGCATTGTGACTGAATCGTGCAAAAGAGAACATGGAGCACTGATTTGTTAGCTCTGCATGTATACTGTAATTTCGATTCTTTCGAAAAGCATTCCTGTATGTAATTGGCTATAATGAAGTGGATGTCAGGAATCCTGAGCATCAGAACACACTACTGTGATGGAGAACTGTACAGTGAACAATGCCTCTTGTGCTCTGTCGTGGTACCAAGCTGTGTCTGTGATTGAGGTTCCTCCACAGCCTTTATCTAACAGCACAGGTATCTCCTCCTCTCTGCTACGAGGGGATTTATCCCAGAGCCTCCCCATTAGTGGATTTAGGACAGTATTGACTTCATCTAACGGCGGGCCGCTCTTGTCCTTGGCCAGTGTGTGAAACATGCACACCTCAGGTTACTCACAAATGACAAATCAGTTTTCCTCTGCAGTTTCAGCTTTTCTGTCGCTAAACAATTGGGATCACATTGGGGCTCCTCTCTCCCTTTTTTTAATCTCCCAGGCCCAAAGTGCAACGGGCTTGTCGGTGATTATGAGTGATTGAATCGAGGTCTCGACATTGGATTTCCAGTTCTTGAGGAGTCCCTGTCTTCTCTAATGACCGGAGGTACGGTAGTCATATGAGACAAGTTGCCGAACGTGCATCCACTTTACTCTGGCTTCCCCGCCCCACCCTGTGCCAATGGGAATCACAGGACACTGCTGTCAGGGCCTGCCGTTTCTGTGAGTTTTGGCATTAGCATTGATGATCTTGCCTTGTCATAAATCACTAGTCCTAATACAAGTATACAATTCTATTCAAGTGGAGCCTCCTTTTGGTGGTACATTGTTGAAATTGTGGAATTGTGATTGCCTAAATTACAGTGAGGGACTTGAGTTATATGAGATTCAAGAGACTTTACACATATGTAGAAAAAAATATATAGATATATAATTAGATGTTGCTCCCTCAAACTCCCTGGCATGTGAGTTGAAAAAGCTAAGTTATTAACAAAATACCAGATACAGCTATACCAAAATAGCACATATGACAAAGATTAGAAGTGAGGTCAACTAGCAGCACCCTGTGAACTTATTTTAGTGCTAGAAGTGTTTATTTCACCATGGCTTACTTAATCTGCTATAGTCAATTAACACATATCATCTTAACGTTGTGTTTATTAATAACATGACTTTCTTCCACTGCGTGAGTTAGAAATTGAAGTCTTGACAAGAGATTAACAAGTATCATTATCTATCTATACTCACATGTGTCAGTATAACAGTTGTTTAGTATACTTTTTCAACTTTTTAAAATTGTATTGTAAAAAAAAAAAACATTCCCCTGCGTGCCTTTAAGGCCATGTCCTTAGGAGACACAAAAAATGAGCACAGAATTGTGAAATCCTGCCAAGTGGATGTGTTAATGGGTTCCAGACAGGGTTTTTTGGAGGGGTTGGCTCTAAGTCCAATTATCATGACAGACGAATACATATAAAGTCGCAAGTTAATATTTGACAACAACAGACTTTCATTTTTGTTTGCGTTACAAAAAACAAATTTCCCAGAGCCCACACGTAAATTAATTCCAGGCAAACCGTATACAAGTAGGCAGATGAACTTTACACCTGATCTAGTTTTGGAATGGAAGGAGCATGTGGGTAAAATGTGGACATTTTGTCTGACCCTGGCAGCCAGCGATGTTTGTCAAATGGTGATGAACCGACTGCCCTCATAGGGGTTGAAGTTCAACTGCTATTTACAAACACAATAATTCCTTTGAACTTAATTGCACTTCATTTATGATATTGCCATTATCACTTGTGCACACAAACACAGATACATTCATACTTACATGTATATTGCAATTTCCCAGCTTTGGATCAATAAAGTATTTCTATTTCTATTACAGACAAAGACACACACACATACACGCACGCACACACACACAAACACACACACAGGCACACACACACGTTGTAAAATTCCGTATCTATTAATAGCAAAAAGAATTCAGTGCCATTGTTTGTCAACAAACCAAAGGTCCACTTTCACCCCAGTTAAACATTTGTAGAGAAAGGAAAGATCTATTTCTCATAAATGGGAATTACAATGTAATGTCATTGAGGTAGATTTGTAGTTCCTTTGCCATTGCCATTCATTTGTAAATATAGAACTAACATCTGTAAATTCAAAGTCATAGTACATCATAGTAGTTCATAGTACATTCATTTGAATTGTAAAGAGAGAGACAGACAGACAGACAAAAAATTGTCCTAATCAAATTGATTAGGATCACATCCATGCATACAGAATCCATGTATACATACAGATATATCAACAGACATACCGTATATGCTATTGGTATTTTTGTATCCATTCACAAAGGTGACCCAGCAGTCACACACAGATACTTAGCAAAGATTACTTCACAGTAAGGTATTCCCCCAAATCAATTCCCTTTATAAGGTAGCATCCTAATATGGTTGCTACACAGAAACACACTCAGTACCTGTTCTTCATATAAGGCAGAGGAACCACATTTCAACCTTGTAGTGAACGGGATCCCAACACAAACCATGGTGGAACTGCAACAATGTCATCAAAAAAGGCTGAGGTGTGTATTATCATTTTAAATGTTGGAAGTTTGCTATGTAGATTTTTTTATATCACTTTGTAGGAAGGCCTTTATGAAAAACCCCATCAGAGAACAGTAACAACTGTTACAGTTGGACTGGCATACTGCACACATTCAGTATGTTTTTGCTTCCTGTGAATTTGTCTGGATAGAGAGGTTGTGTAGGGTTTCGTTTATAGTCCTGTCTGGTAAGCGTATTGCATATCCGTATCAGGTGTATGAGTGAAAGTATTTGACATGGACTTTGTCCATAAGAGATATTGAACATGGCCTGTGCATCAAAAGCAAATTTGAACAAAACACATCGGTGTTACTACATTTAGCTCTCAAGTTATATTGACGAAGAGGCCACCCAAAAGCAGAAAATATCTGTGTTTACTCTCAAAGTTCAGACTAGTTTTTTGTTTGTTTCACTATTGACTAGTAGTCATTCATACAAGAACACCGCAGCTACACTTCTATGTAAATCCCCAAAACAAAAACAGAAATGCATTGCACTCACAACTTCCAACTAAGCCTGTTCAAATGGAACAAGTAATTCCTAAAGCCGATAGCAAGGCAAGGCACGGCCATGCTTTGAATTAGGTTTCGGCCCAAACTGTAAACCTCATCCTGTGGTGGGAAGTGGTAATAGCAACTCATGAACAACATTACACTGTAACTGTCATGCCATCCGCTTGTGTTAGCTGAACATTGATAGAGACAGAGGCAATCAACTATTACGTTTACACGTAACGCAAAGTGAATAAAAGGCATCATGTTCAATAAAAAATGGAATAAACGACTACTAAGTTATGGAGCCATTCATATTCCACAGATATGTCAAATATAAATAATACATAGCATTTATGAAGCGCCATCCAGGACTTCCAATGCTGTGCTCAGTTGAATATTCAAATGACCAAAGGATGCTGATCAGAGAACGTACATAAGACAGAGCTGTCTGCTTAGGGCCATCATCTGCTCCGTCTGTCTTTAATCCCGAGACCATTCAGCGGTTAACGTTGTTAGAGTAGCTGCTGCTGCAACTGGCACATGATCTAGGCCCTGGTGAAACGCAGCTCCAATTATCAAACTAAGAGGCGTATGCATTTTATTTGGCCACTCAAATGAGTTAACCACGTTTTATGCGCTGGATGCCAGAGAGTTGGCTCAGGTCAGCCTGCACCCCTGGTTCTAACGCAGTGCTAAGCTCACACAGCACCCATGCAATACAGCACAGACATGTTCAACGCATGCATGCACATGCCTGCATGCACACACACACACACACACACACACACACACACACGCACACACACACAGAGACACACACACACACACACACACACACACACACACACACACACACACAGCCCTAGAAGCATCGGGCAATCAGCCACATTTATATGTAACACAATTATTTGTGTTACATATTCTGAATAGGTTGAGGTTTTTGTCATGGAACTAAATGTCATCCATGAATCTAGCCTTTGGGTTTTAAGACTAGATTCGTGCCATGTGTATTGCTCATATCTCAGCTTGGAGTCAGATTAGCCCATTAAGATCATGTTCACGTTTGACAGATGTGCATTTGATGAGGCGCTAGGAAGGGGAAGACTGTGGGAAGTCCTTAAATGCCACAGGGAGGGATAATATGGAATAATTGTTTTATTTAAAGGATAAACAAGTATGTGTGTTGATTATTGTATGCTTTCTGAACATATGATGGACTGACTATTTATACACAGAAAGTATACTGATTAAATAGAGTCACTTTATTAGCCTTCCAGAGTCTGGATAAAAGAGTCAATTGAGCATCAAACTTTTAACTTGAGGGTCAAGGTTTCAAGTCCCTGTTTGAGCATCAGCACTTTTAACACAGATAGAATGCCTGACGCCTAACATCATCAAGGCAGAATGCCCGATTCTGACATCATGTAGGACTAGGTTACAAGGGAGGAAAATCTGTGGCACATCTGATACATAACAATTATGGAAATTAAGTGGTTCATGTTGATCCAATTCAGATATTGGTTCAAATGCTTATTTCATCTTAAAAAAGATCAACATTGATATTAGAAACATTTGATATATACCATGTATTTTGAGGAAAGTGTCATTACAGCAACATAGAACAATAAATGCATTTGTGTACAACTGTATACAAACGTCAATTCCTAAATTATCCAATTGCAATGTTTATCTATTAAGTGCAGCACTAATCTGCATTTTTCATATCTGTCATGCTGGCTTTTCTTTTCCACAATGCATAACACTACAAAAAACTATATATATATATATATATATATATCATTATACTATTATTGGATTATGTAATCTACCAATATTATGTAAAGTATTATGTAAATATTATTAAATTAGACATAACACCATTTGTCATCACACTCGGAAATATCTGTCTTTTGTGTATTATTTATAGATTGACTGAATAAATTATATATATATAACCATTAGTGAGTTTTCTGTGTGGTCTAGTTTTTTCTCCTTCTATAACAGGGCCCTATCACGTGAAAAGGTAGTGACAGGGCGGGTGCAATGTGACGTCAGCAGATACACCGACCAATCCCCGCCACTGTTTTGCGGCTTCCCATTCGCCCATAAACATTGTGACCTGTGTCGCAGGCTTCAGTTAGGTAAGGCGAGCAGCAGCAGATGTGAATGAGGCCGGGGGTCAATAACAGTCGTTACTGGGCTTGATTAGAATCGTTAAAATGTCCGCACAAGCTGCAATGAAAATGTGTGTTTAAGACAACAACAAAAGAAAAAAACATGCGAGTCTTACTTTGCTTCCCATAGAAAGGCGCTTCAGTGAGGGGATCCTGTGTTAGCTAGGTAGCTAGGTTAGCTAGGTTATGTGTGATGCCGGACCTCCACAACACAGCCACTGAGTAACCGCTGCTTGCTAGCTGGGGGGGGTGGGTGGGTGGGGGGGTACTCCATTGCAATCATCTCCTCTTGTCCCTGGAGGGGTCGTCTGGACGGTTCCTGAATATGATACACAATGAGTCAGAGAGATACCCTGGTTCATCTTTTCGCTGGAGGGTAAGTGTTAAAATCCCAGTTATATCAATAGCCAGGTTAGCTCGCGTTTCATAATCCACTGTAAAGCAATGCGTGGTGACGCGCAGCTGTACTTAATAGTACAGCAAGTTTGTCATTAATGTCGTTAAGTTTGACCTGAGCCATTAGCGCGATCCATGTTAAAACCGAAAAACTCCAGTACACTGCCAATGGACGATAATGTTGCATGTGCAACCACAGGTGTAGAGCAATCCCACACGTTTAAACGTGCCTTCTGGGATTGCTTGACGGCCGAAATGAAATTAGTAAATATAATGACAAGGCACATAAGACTGGTTTCAAACTTGCCATTTAGCTTTTTATTTTGATGACACTTATCCTGACCGATTGTGATAAGCTCATCATGATCTTGGTTCACTGCAATGTTCCGCCGTCAAATAAAAGATAAGAGTGACCCTGGCAAAATGTCACTCAATGAGAGGACGTGGTGGTGCTTGAGTGGTGATTAAACTGTTCTACACAGTTACCATGACTGTGTGCAATATGTAACCTTATGTTTTAACGAGAAGCCCGGTGTTGCCGAACCGACTGATGCAACATCACGTCTGTTGTTTCTCTTTCACTGAATTCACGCGTGTCAATGCACTGTACCTCTGTTTGTCAACTCAGTCTTCTTAGCTCTCGTAGAAATGCATTCAACGTATTTGCAGTTATGCAAAATCCCAGTGCCCACTTCCCACATAATTCGTTTGATTGGGATTTATGATCTGTTTTGAGGCATAACCCAGTATGCTGAAAAGTAATAAACCATGTTGTACAATGTGTTTGAGTTTGGTACCGTACATCTGGTCCAGAAGGAGCCCTAATAAGCTAATCCAATGTTCTCTGCAGAGCACTTTCTCTGCAGCATGTTGAATATGTTCATTTCATGCTATGCATGAAATACTGGCTTGCTAGCAAAAATCCATTGACGGAGCTTATCTGTTACCGCCGCTGCCTCTGCCATTTGTAATGATTGAAAAGTAACCCGTAACTAGTGCCACAGTACTGTGTCTGTTGATACGTGGGAGTCACACAATGTCCTGCCAATATACCGAGTAGTGTATGTTTCTTCAGATGAGCTCATTGTGGTACAGGTGCACTTTACAATGCATGTATAAATACAACTACGATTTTTTTTAAATTGGTAATAGGCTTGTGTTTATCGGGAGTGGTTTGACATTAAGGTGTCACATTATTCAGTGAAGGACACGACAGTCAAGCAATGCATATCATTTTCAAATTGTAATTAAAAATAGTATGTGCAAACCAATAGGCATGCTCACCATACTTTGCATCATTATACATGTTTCAGAAGAAAATAACCCTCTGGATTGCTTGCATGCTTGTTTATATCGTTGTATGGTTGCCCAGTATATCACAAACAATATCATTGCTGATAAAAATATGCAATCACATAATTAAAGATTTATTGAAAAGGTCTGTGCTCTGTCACTGCCTTTTCTCTGTACTGTAACAGTGCAGCCAATCCTACACTGGTTAAGTTAACAAAACATTTACCATGCTCTCGTTTGACACAGTAATCACACTCTAGGATCTTCAATCTTTAAATGCTTCCAACTACTCCAAAAGTTTAGTAAACCACTGATCAATTTTCAGCAGTTGTCAATGGATGCCCCTTTTGCTATGGCGGTAAAACATTGTTCAACTGAACTTGTGACCTAATGACTGTACAATTATCAAACTATGTTGAACGTTTGCTATTGCATGGGTTGTGGTCATTGCCATGCAGCGAGTTCACTACCACCTCTGTTCCAGGTCTGGAGGTACAGTAGGGGCCATATTGACCTGTCCACTGGAAGTGGTGAAGACACGCCTGCAGTCGTCCTCCGTCACCCTCTATGTGTCTGAGGTGCAGCTCAGCACCGTCAACGGGGCCAGTGTGGCCCGCATGTCCCCGCCAGGTCCCCTGCACTGCCTCAAGTAGGTCTCCATTTAATTACATGTGCAGCTGCTGTGGGCAAGACTCCAGAGGTGTAATGACAGGTAGTGTGAGAGAGGAGGATTTTGAAACTAAAGCAAAAAAAAAAAAAAAAAGTACCCTCCCTCTCTGTTCCTGCGTTGTTTTCCGCATTGAGAAATGTTACATTCGCCCCAACTGTGATTGACAGACGAGATAGATTCCCCGAGCCAATCACAGAAGAGATGCCCAGATCGGTCAGAAATGAGTGAGCCGGGTGCAGTTTGAATGGGAAATTGACTCATACAGAGGCTGGTGCAGTCAACTCGAAGTAGATTTTTTTCACCAAGCATTTCACTCACTAATAGCTCACGAATGGCTTTGCCATTACGAGCAAATTGCGCTCTAACACAGCAAACGTTTAAACCGTTATTTGTTTCCACCCTTCCTACTAACACCTGTGTGTCACATTTATCGCAACTCTCTGGGCTATTGTATGTTGACGTAATGTACATGATAGCGGTGGCCAGGCGCCAGTGTTGGGAATGTTTACGAGAGACGTGGAGGCCCTGTGTGCTGCCCCATCGGTGTGCTCTACAGCAGTGTTAAATAGGATTAGCTGAGGGCTCCGGCCTCTTTTCTCGTCAAACAGAGTTGTTATTGCCACGGTTGCACGGCTGACAGCGGCTCCAATGGCGAGATCAGCCTCTCTCTGTAACCCAACTCTACATCAGCCGCTTGTGGGCTGGGAGGCTGTGCACTGACCACACGGAGCCATCCTTTTAGGTTTCACAGCTGCTCGTGCACACAGGCTTTTTCGGTGTTGGGGTATTACCTTTTCATTTTACAGGTAATCAATAACGCCCAAGTCTGTCAGGCTAGCTTAGCAACACCCCACATCAAACTGGTCCAACATGTTGCACTGGTTCGGTTTTAGTTCAGTGGTATTCCCAGCAGCAGCTCTGTTGATCCATAACGGTTTGGATTGGTCCATGCGCCACCCCGTCTCCGGCCAACATGTTCTGCAGCATATAGTCCAGAGTGTTTGCTTGAGCCAGGAATGGAATTTCAGTTAAGCATTATAGTTGGTGGCGGTGGTATGGTACACACACACACACACAATGACACATGTGAGCAGTCAATACAGTCAATAGTCATTGATTGATTGATTGATTCATTGATTGATACTTTATTAAGTTAATGGATACAGAAATGTTGCATAACTTGGGTTCTTTAGATAAAGAATACAAATGATTTCCCTCTAAGATGCAGATGGTAAGATTTAAGAGTATATTCTGTTGGATTTGCCTCACCGTCCCGTCCGTCAGCTGTTTGTCAATTAAATGCTCTTTGAGAATTTCTATCCTGGTTGATTGCCTGTCTCTGAATGAAGCTATTTAGATTTTAGACAGCCCCCAGCTAATTTCTGACCAATCAGGGCGTCTCTTACCTGACTGGTTTGGGCATTCCATTTTGCCTGTCAATCACAGGTGTGGGAATGCAACTCATCTCAAGGATGGACAAATGGAGAGAGGAAGGACCAGAACGAAGAGGCTTTATTTGGGTTGTTTATCTTGAAACGATCTTCCTCTCTTCTGCTCTCTGTCCTCACAACTCTCAAATCTTACCTACAGCTCTTTCAAATCTTACCTACAGCTCGTTTATTACATAACACAAACATCTGCTGCCTATGTACATAATGCAGTTTCATATTGCTAGCTGTAAAATGTGTATTCATTGTGTTGACTTGTGCATACTGTGCCTCGTTGAAGACAATTGACAGAGGGACACAGAGTTTGAATGCCTTTCCATGGGCAGATGGGGAATATTAGCCTTGAGCAGTGACATTGTGTTTTTGTGTTCTCAGGTTGATCTTGGAGAAAGAAGGACCTCGCTCGCTATTTCGGGGTTTGGGACCCAACCTGGTGGGGGTCGCCCCATCTAGGTAAGGGTGGAGAAAGTGGTCAAGAACGTGTTTCTGCTCAAAGGCAATTCAAGCCTTTTCTGTTCAAAATTGCATTGAGGTGGACAAGATGATTCATCTTCGGGATTGCCACTTGAGATGTTCTGTTAACACTCACCACATTACACTGGCATTGGTTGGGTGGAATAATTGAACCATCTGTCCATCACTTACTGCACTTGTTATGCAGCTGACGAGCCTGGTGACGTTGATGGAACCAGGTGCTGGTGGCATTTTTAGACTGGGACTCCAAAATCCTTACCTGTATGAGTAGATGTAGTTCTGGCGCTAGGCAGAGGCCCAAGCCTCAGTAGAGTAGTTGAAGGGATCAAAGAAGCTAACGCAGGTAACACTTTTTTCTCTACTTACTTCCAACTTTTCCCTGGTTCAGGGATGTGTTAATTCAACACTGACATCAGACTGCGGGTCGTTTCATTTGACCATTGTCCAAAAATCTGCCCAAGGCATTCCTAGTGGTTTCTCAAATCCTTATTTTGCATAGCCTTCCTTCCCATGCTTTTAAAATCGACTACAGTACTTGCCAGTACTCCAGAAGTCTCTGTAAGCCTTTAGGGTAATGCGTGCACCTCAGCACTGCAAGTCAGTCAGGCATGCTTATTGACAGACTGGACATTTATCTTGACGGGGCAGTAATGCCCTCAATGCTCAACTGTACAATACTGCCCACTCTCATAGAATAGAAAATGGTTTGGCGGAGCGGAAAGTGTCTGTGTTGCCCACCTGGCGTGCAAAATGGCAGCTAATGCTAATTTGCCTCCAGTTGATAATGTTAGCAAAGTGGTGCCTAATGGTGCTGGGTAGCAACTAATGCTGCATTGAGCTAGTGCTGGTACTAGGCATGTGTAGAGTGTTTGCGTTCTGGGCTAATTAGTGCTGACACAGGGACTTTCCAGTGTAAACATGACCTGGTCTTCACGCAAATTTGATGTACACCGTGAAAAACACAGAGAAACCACCAAGTTGGCATCCTGTCCTTTCTTCCAAAGACACTCATAAGCTTTGAATGGTGATCAGAAACATGTTGAACTTTTAATCCATTTACAAACTACTTAAAACATGGGGATGGGGTGGGGGGGGGAAATCCCCTGCATGCTCCTGCGTGTTCCAATCGAGTCGGTGAAAACCAGTTGAGGCTCTTGTTTGCAAAATGGGACAATGGTTATTTGATGCTTTTGCTCATTATGGTCTGTTGCAATGCTAAGTTTCAGCCTGTCCCAGGGATAATGTGGTTGTCATGTAATTACGCAGCAGCATGACCAGCGATGGCGGGCGACTCGTTTCTCTGGGTGTACATGAAGAGTCTCAGCCCTAATGAGCCGTTGCACTGCGGAACACGGCGTGGCATTTGGAAACATGTTGCTACGGCCCGACTTTGATGTGTAATTACGTTCATCTCCAACAGAGCCATTTACTTTGCTGCATACTCCACCGCCAAGGAGAGGCTGAATGGAGTGCTGGAGCCCGACTCGACGCAGGTGCACATGGTGTCCGCTGGCCTGGCAGGTAACCGACATCACGATGGGTTTTGGTTTGCATTTAAAGCCGGCGGGGAGATCATTCACACTCTGTTGCCATGTTATGTCCGGCCGTGTTCCTGAGAACAAGCAGCTGTTGAAATAGTATGTTAACTACCTGCCATGTATATAAAATGTCAAATAGATGTAATGGATTGCTGCCGGCTTTCTGCGCTGTTCTGGACTGAATTGTGGCAACAAGCTCATAGTTCAGTCCAAAGATCTATACTCTCCAGAAATGTAGACATTTTTGGGTGAGTGTATGACACTGAGAGCTTGACCACGTGTTTGGTGTCCTGCACCACCACACAAGTCCTGGCAGCCGCCCCCATCAAGGTCATGGGTTTTCTGCACTAGCGTCGCCCCCTACGGGCCAACACTGTCCTCTGCAGGCTAAGAAGCAGACCTGATTATGGGTAGTCCGGCGTCAGCTGTAATCCTAAGCGTGATGAGGTGTTGATGACCCCGTCCGCCTGTTTGCCAGAGGCACTCTGATACAAGATACAGACGGCACGCGTACTCGCTTAAAATGGACCCCAAATCATCATGAACATTACCCCGGGGGGCTAAAATCAGACCAGCTCGCATAGCTTGCATTGGAGCGTTTGCCCGCGCATACACTTGTAAACAAGGACATGCAAGACTCAAATCCTGTATTGTTTTGGTGATTTTTTTTGTGGTGCTTTTTTTCTGTTTAATGGCTGAAATGAGAAGTCCTGTTTTTAAGAAAAAGGACGAACCACATCCTTTTTCCACCAACATTTGTTCCACAGTGAGCTTGACTCTTGAAGGTTGAATCCTGTGGGTGTTGTGTGTACGTTGATGGTGTATGTCATATAATGGTGGTGGTGGTGGTGGTGATGATGATGATGATGGTGATGGTGGTGGGGGGGGGGGGGGGGGGGGGGGGGGGGGGGGGGGGGGGGGGGGGTGTATCTGGGTACGTTGAGGGGCTTGCATGCCGGTCAGTGTGCCACACAACACAAGCCTGTGTCTGTTTTAGGCCTTTGCTCTACCGTAGCTCCTCTCTGGCACACGGGCACAGAGACCCCTACTCCCCCCACTCTCCACCTGGGGTCTCTGTGAGGTGCTGCATCTGTGAGGAGAGTAGCTCGGGTCTGCGTGAGTACTCACCACAGAGCTGTGCTTCTTCTCTTTCCTCTCCCTCTGCCTCTTTGTCTCCCCGTCCGTCTGCCTTCTCTCTGTCTGTCGCCACACCAGTCGCAAGACGCGGGTCTTTCCATGGCCGTCAGCGGGCCATGTTGAGTAGTTTAGCTCTGCTCCCGGTTCTCTCCCTAAGCTGCCTCACTAGGCTTTTAACACCAGCTACACATCGTTGACACGTTTAGTTTCCCCAACTGCTTTCCTGGCCAACTAGAGTTGAGGAACGCAGCATAAAGACCACGTACACATCTCATCTCATAGCACTTAATGAGTAGGACATGTTTTTTTTTTCTTTCCCCCCCACTGGTAGCTCTTTATGTAAAGCATGGGTATGAGCTGTTTCCTTTAGCGCTGTCTGCTCTGTTCATTTGATCCGCTTGCTTCCTGTCCCCCAGGCTTCACGGCCATCACAGCCACCAACCCCATCTGGCTCATTAAGACGCGGCTGCAGCTGGACGCCAGGTAGGCTCCGCCCACTCCGCCAGCATGGCTCACACATTCTCCAGCACCCCCTGTGTCGGCAGCCTTTGTACCCGACGTGAGACGCATCGCGTTGTCACGGTCTCCGGATGGAAGACAGGCGGGAGAGAGAGAGACGGCCACGGCACGGCACTCACAGTGCAGCGACGGCCAGACACAGAGGTGTTTCAGGAAGGTCTCCTTAATGCAGTGGCCCTCAAACTTTTTGGAGTCCTGGACCCCCTGCATATTTTTGATCAACTCTGCGGACCCCCCCCCCCCCACCCCCACCCATCTGGGGGGTTGGGGTAGGGGTGGAATTTAGATGTTAGAGATGTTACCCTCTGTAGTTTAAGTAGATAAAGGTCTCACTCACATTTGAGTAAAATAATCCTATTACTATAAATGTCAGAGGATCTTTTAAAAATATATATATTTTATTTTCACGGACCCCTTGCAATTACACTGCAGACCACCAGGGGTCCATGGACCCCCGGCTGAGAACCACTGCCTTGACGTGCCCGTCCCTCCTCAGGAACCGCGGGGAGCAGCAGATGAGCGCGCTGGAGTGCATGCGGCGGGTGTACCGCGCCGACGGCCTGCGCGGCTTCTACCGCGGCATGTCGGCGTCCTACGCCGGCATCTCGGAGACGGTGATCCACTTTGTGATCTACGAGAGCATCAAGCGGCGCCTGCTGGAGGCCAAGGCCGCCCACCACATGGACGAGGAGGAGGAGGCCTCCAAGGACGCCGCAGACTTTGTGGGCATGATGCTGGCCGCCGCCACCTCCAAGACCTGCGCCACGTCCATCGCCTATCCTCACGGTAAGGCCAGGTTCCGCCCTGGCGTCCCACCGGGGCAGCTGGGACTGTTTATGATAATAGCATGACCGGAAACGGATGGAGAGATGGAACGAGGTCATCAGAAACGTGGGGAGGTTCATGTGTTTTTTTTTTTTTTTGTCTTTGATTTTTGTGGGATTGTCTCATGGCGATTCTCTCTGTTGGCACTCTTACGAACTTGATATTGAATTGAATTGAATTGAAAATGCCAGATTGCCCTTTTCCACTAAATTAGTCTGGTTCTGGTATTAAGATGAACAAGTTCTGTTCAGGATTATTGGAACCGTGGCACTATCTCGTGAACCAGCCCGTGTTTCCACCAGGTTTGAGGGAAACCATTGTTATCAAGGTTGCAGGGTATAATGGGCAGTGGCGCGCTCTTCCAACCTGTAGAGTGCGACACGCCCACTGGTGTCATCACGTCAGGTCAAGGTTAAGGCTCTGGGGCCTCATTACAGAAACTTCCTAACTCTGAAATCCTATCCTAACTTAAGATAGGAAGGCATTTAGGGGTTTTGGTATTACAGAAGCAGGTTTCCTAACTTAATTTAGGATGAGCAGTTAGGATTCTTTCTGTAATGAGGCCCCTGGGCTGGGAACCAACTTTACGGGTTCCAAACCTCTTTGTGTCGGTCGAAATGCGGTGTCCGAAACGGTTCAACATCCGGTGCGCAAACCGGTTCCGCTCTGCGTTGACGTGAAAAGGGGGCATTGACGATTCTCCTCGGAGAAGCCCCCCCCCCAAAAAACGCCTCAGCACCTGAATCCTTTCTCCCTGTCTCCCTGTGTGCGTGTGTGTGCCTCCCTGCAGAAGTGATCCGCACGCGGCTACGGGAGGAAGGCACCAAGTACCGCTCGTTCTTCCAGACTCTCACCACGGTGCCCAAGGAGGAGGGCTTCCGCGCGCTCTACCGCGGCCTCACCACACACCTGGTGCGCCAGATCCCCAACACCGCCATCATGATGTGCACCTACGAGCTGGTGGTCTACCTCCTCAACGGTTAATCCACAACAACAACGACGACGACGACCGTCGCCACGGCGACAAACAAACTAACAGTCATTCATGTCTGTGTCACCCCGCCCCCCCCCCCCTCCCCTCCCCCCCTGTTGGAGAACAAGAGAGCAAGGGGGGGGGAATAAAAGAGCAGGAGAGAGTGAAATCTCCCCGAAGTACGAAGAAGAGTGATATACCACCTTCAGGTAGAGGACATAAGTGGTGGGCTCACCCTTTGTCTTACTGAGACCAGTTGGCTGGTATGTAGATATGGGGGGGGAGGGGGGATATGTCACTCTCTTCCCAGGGGCAGCGTAGAAACAAAGTAAAGTTGTTTTGCAATGGTGACTCCAAACGTCTTGTTGCTTTTTTGAAAACTGTAGAATCTGAAAACACCCCCCCCCCCCCTCTCTCCTATTTGGGGTGATAGTGGCCACATTACTGTACCGCAAAGTACAAAGTACATTTAATTGCGAACCCCTGGGCAGAAGCCAATAGATGTAATAAAAAAACTAATACTAATAAAAGTAAATGTAATCTAATCTGACACCAAGCAGGTATTAAGAAGAGTGGCAGCAAACCAAACCACTTCTTTGGCTTTGGGGACCTCAGAACATTTTGCTTTTTTTTTTTTTTTTTTGTCTGCATGCTGTACTCAGTAACTGGACTGGCCATTGCAGTGACGTTGCCCTGCAGTGATAATCACAGTGAGTGGTCAGGGGGAACCACTCGCCCTGCCCTTTGCCCCATGTGCTTCTGTGGCATAATTGGTGGCGGTGGTGATATGGTGGTGGTGGTGGTGGTGGTGGTGGCGGCAACGTGCCTTCTCGTGTCAATCGAGTATAGAAAGCACAACGGTCGTGGGTTCGTGGTTAGCTCAGACGGACTCCAGGACAAGGTGAGTTGTGTGTTGTGTGGTTGCTGCTTTCACTCAAGGGAGCCTTTTATCGATTGGCCAATAAGTGCTAAGCAAACTCACGGACCAGTGACGTGCTCTGCTGTTCACCCGCGACGCCCCTGTCCCTCCTTAAGATGTGCCAGTGCCAGTGCTAGCCGTAAGGTTGAGACATGCCGCTGTCCCGACACATGCCCGATGGTTAATGCGTTGGTAAAAGCGGTGTGGCGGTTTCACCTCTCTTCAGATATAGAATGAAGTATCCGTTTGAAAGGCAGTGCTCAGGCCTGACGTGGTCACAGGGAGTGTGAGTGTCACGCGGAGGCTGAACCTGGCTCGCTGGCTGCACACCAGGATAAAACACAACGAAATTGAGCAGAATTTGCTAGCTTACTGGAATCTAAGAAGGAAAAAACTAAAAAAAACTATTACTAATAAGCCATTAACTAAAAACCAAGAAGAACATGACCAATTTGTGAATCCTTTAAAAAAAGAAAGAAAAAAACTAACAATGTTGAAAATGTAAACTAGTTACTCTTAACTGCTATTTGACATGCTTTATAATGATAAAGTATTTCTACAAATGATGGGTCGTTGTGGCATTTTTATGTGATGTTAAGTTAAATGCATAAGCCAGTCTTCCCACATGTCATTTGCTTCGTCATTATTTATGCACTTTTATGTATTCTTTATCTGTTATTGTTGAGGTGTCCCTTTTGCAATCCAGGATGGTTATACAGACCAGGTCAATCATCTAATTGTACTCTAAAGGTGTGTGTGTGTGTGTGTGTGTGTGTGTGTGTGTGTGTGTGTGTGTGTGTGTGTGTGTGTGTGTGTGTGTGTGTGTGTGTGTGTGTGTGTGTGTGTGTGTGTGTGTGTGTGTGTGTGTGTGTGTGTGTGTGTGTGTGTGTGTGTGTGTGTGTGTGTGTGTGTGTGCGCGCGCTGCATGTCTTCTACATAGAAAACAACTAAAAGTGACTGCATTTCAACAGATTTCAAACGGCAAAGAAAATAATAACATTTGCTTTGTTCTATGTACTATTTTGGATTTACTTTTCTTTTCCTTTGTTTTTCTTTTGTGTGTGTCAGCATTTTTGTGTGACATTGCACAACTGAGGCTGAACCCATTCCATGTTGAGCTGTTGTCATGTTTTTGCTTCCATCTATGTACCATGACGGGCACTCATCATTTGACCTCTCTCAAGGTCAAATGATGAGCCATCATCATAAATAAACACCCCATGTGAATGCCCTGACCCTTTCCTATTATGCAGTTTACTCAAGATTATGTCGATGACGGCACACCGGTAATCTGAATGCCCAAACGCAGAGGTCAGCAACTTCATATGCCCAACTATACCATCAAAAGGCTTGTCCTTAATATGCAACACAACATATGCTGCACTTTGTTCCATCGTACCTGAAGCTAAACAAGTGTTTGTGCCTGTCGCCCAGACATGCATTATTTCGAGGTATGTGGGAAAACATTACTGATTTCACTGCAAAATCAGTACAGCGTTTTCCACGCACATAAAGCATGCGATAGACACAAGGCCTCGTTTCAGAATGGTAAAATATGCAAGTTGATATGGATATGGTTCACACAACGTTGTTTGATATAATGTTGCTCAGACTCTTTTCATTCAGTTGCAGCTTGCAGCTGCAGGACTGCAGTTACATTCAAGTGATAGCGTATATGTAAAGGCTGGATTGGGCTGCTTGTGCTTTCTGTGGCCGGGGATTGCGAACCGTCCGTTGCGTTTAATTGGGGTTGCGCCGTTAACATAACACACAATTCACAGCCTGATGGCTCGATTGGCGTTTGCATTGTGTCACCTTAAGGGAAGAGTGCATTTGTGTGCGTGTGTGTGTGTCTGTGTATGTGTGTGTGTGTTCACGTATTTGTGTGCTTGTCTCCACATTGCGTCATGTTGTCTTGGTTTCAGTGTGTATAATGGTATGCAGTCATTCTAATTGCCGCAAGCAGTGTTTCTATTTGAATGTTTTTTTTTTTTCCGTGCCCCCTGATTCTCCATTCAATGAGTAAGTGTGACTTGGTCTATGCATACTGTCATGCCTGTTTTTGTAAAACAAATTCAATAAAATGGAAAGAGTGCATGTAGCTCTGTTATTTTTTTGCTTGTGAGTGTTGTAATGTAGAGTACGGCCATCAGACTTCACTGAGGTTTCTTTATTATGTTTTACCATTTTGAAATGATGCAAAGATGGACTAGTTAGGGCCATAAAGCTATCATTAATTACAATTGTGTGGAATTACATTTTCTAGTTAATAATAGAGTCCCCCAAATTTTCCAATGGACCTGTAGGCCTAGGCTGAGTCTGAGTCAATGAGGCTGTTACTGAGGAACATTGCATCATTGATACAGTAGGCTACACATCAGTGGGATGTACATGTTTTTTTTTCTGCTGTAGAAGAAAAATTATCTTATCTTTGCAACACAAGGCATGCTTATGTAGCCGGTCTGGTTTTATACTCTGGCTTCTACCAGCTCTGTTGTGTTGTGTTGGTGTGAACGGATGAGGACAACCGTCTTGCTGATCAGAGGGGGCTTTATTCTGTACAAAACACACATGCAATGAGTACAGCAGCTTTGGTGATAGAGACAGCCCTCTCAGATGCACCTCTCCTCACAGGGTAAAGGGCCCGAGTGGCTCGTCATACTTAAGTAGACAATAAAATGTCAACATCCAATGAAACAAAATGTGCATAATTACAATAACAAAGGTACATTCATGTTATTCTCCCCCATAAACACCAATGTTTATAGCATTTGAATGAATACATTTACATCAATAAATGAATTGAAGGAGCTCACATATGTACAAAACACACATTAATTAAGTACAGCAGCATTGGTGATGGACACAGCCCTCTCAGATGAACCATTAAACAAGGGGACGCAACCAGCATTCAAGACCACCACCATGCCCCTTTAGCCATCTTGAGATTAGCATCACATGTAAAGGTGCTGTGCTTAATAATAAAATAAATAAATAAATAAATATAATCCAAAACAATAGTAACACGTGTGTGACCTTTTCTGAGTAGCATTTGCCGAGTGGAGAATCAGAGCCAGAGTCAGAGGTCACACAACACAAAATTAATTATCAAAGTAAGAGCTCCCCCAAAATAACCAAAGTACTGGAAAATACATATAAAGGAACGTATCAAAATATAAACAAATATAGAAAAAAAAATATTTTGGTTAATGTAGCCCTATGGAGGTTTTGGGTGTTCCCTGGGCTTGTTGTATTTTTATTTTGTTTATTTTCTTTTAAAACGTGTTTTATAACATGTTTTAAAAGAAGGAAAGAGAGAGAGAGAAGGCGATGAGAAAAAACTGCGACATTAGAACTTGGTAAAAACACCAAACCCACTAACATCACCCCCCAATCCAGCAACGCCTCTCTACCTGAGGAACTCAACCTCTTCTATGGGCGCTTCGACAAGAACCATAAGGAGGTGCCCAAACACTCCACTGCAGTGGGCCTAAATGACTTCTGCCCAGGAGCACTTACCCCCATCATCACGAAGTGCTTTGAGAGGCTGGTCCTGGCTCTGATCTAAACCTGTCTACCACCCACACTGGACCCCTTTCAATTTGCCTATGGCCAGAATAAGAGTACGGAGGAATGCCATTTCCACCACACTACACTCTGCCCTCTCCCACCTGGACAAAAGCCATACCTGTGTAAGAATACTCTTCATTGACTTCAGTTCAGCATTCAACACCATCGACCCCTCCAAACTGATCACCACACTCCGTGATCTGGTCATTGACCCCTCCCTCCGCAACTGGATATTACACTTCCTGACCAACAGACCACAGTCTGTTAGGGTTAACGGTCACACCTCCTCTACCCTCACCCTGAACACTGGCGCCCCACAGGGCTGTGTGCTGAGCCCTCTCCTGTACTCCCTCTTCACCCACGACTGCACACCGACACATGGTTCAAACACCATTGTTAAGTTTGCAGACGACACAACAGTGATAGGCTTCATCAGCAACAATGCTGAGTCAGCGTACAGGGTCTAGTGCTGAGCTGCGTGGTGCGCCGACAACAACCTGTCCCTCAACGCCACGAAGACCAAGGAGATTATTGTGGATTACAGAAAGTCTAAAGGTGGCATACTCACCCCCTCCACATCAACAGGACGGAGGTTGAGCGTGTCACCAGTTTTAAGTTTCTGGGTCCACATCTCCGAGAACCTCTCCTGGTCCCTCAACACCTCTGCCCTGATCAAGAAGGCTCACCAGCACCTCTTCTTCTTGAGGAGACTATAAAAAGGCCCACCTGTCTCCTCAGATCCTGGTAAACTTCTACCACAGCACCATCGAGAGCATACTAACCAACTGTGTCAAGGTGTGGTATGGTAACTGCTCCGCCTCGCAACGGAAAGCACTGCAGAGGGTGGTGAAAATCGCCCAACGCATCACTGGTTCCCCACTCCCCTCCATCGAGGCTGTCCAGAGGAAGTGGTGCCTGCGTAAGGCGCGCAGCATCGCAAAGAACAACTCTCACCCCAACCACAGACTGTTTACCCTCCTCCCCTCTGGAAAGGACAGCTCTCACCCCAACCACAGACTGTTTACCCTCCTCCCCTCTGGAAAGGACAGCTCTCACCCCAACCACAGACTGTTTACCCTCCTCCCCTCTGGAGAGTGCTACAGGTCTCTGGGCACCCGGACCAGCAGGTTCAGGGGAAGCTTTTTCCCTCAGGCTGTCACCCTCCTGAACTCCACACCCATGTGAACGTTGCCCCCCCCCCCAGGACATGCCCCCCCCCCCCCCCTGCTGCTGGACATATCATTTATTGTATTTATTTATTTTCTTATCAGACTCCGTACCCTAATCTAATCAAAGTTAATGAGTGTTGGTAGTAAATGTATTTGTAGACGTCACGACAAGTGACGTTATATATATTTTACTTAAAGTGTGCAGCGTCGGTTATATGGTCGGCGACTGTGGAGAACTCGGTGAGAGTCTTCACTGAGGAGAAGGCGGGAAGCAAGTCAGCGTGACTGAGCAAACAGGACGGTGCTAAGAAGCAGCCTGCTCGGTTGCCCTGTATGTGGCATCGTCGGAGCTCTTATTTTCAGAACTATCCTGTTTGGCTGTCAGGACTATCACATCACACCAGCATCACCAGAACTGCATTGCCGCGGTGTGGAAGACAAAGACGACAACAACAACGACCGGCAGTGAGGGTTTTTTTGTTTTTTTTTAGTTTACAGTGCAATGGCGCGAAGCGACTATTTTGTTTGAGGGTCTCTATGCTCCCAAGCAAGGCAACGGGCCTGCTGCAGCTGTCCCCCTCGAACTGTCATTTTGCGGTGTGGGTAACCATGTTTGTTGTGTGTTTATTTGCCGGCTTAGAGTATATGAACTAATGTGGTGTCTGTACAATTGGTTATTGGATTGATCTGTGTTTCATTTGTTGTATACTTAAATGGTGTATATGTATATGATGACCTGAAGACAAACCAAATACTCATAGTCATTTAATGGTACTTTTCCCCCCCAAAAAAATAGTTTAAACCTGCTTCATGGTGCTTGTAGTCCACTCCTTATTCATCAACTTGGAGATCACATCTCTGAGGGCGGAGCCAAGAAGCACCCCCTGCCAGGGCGTCCCCTGAGGTCAGGGGTAGAGCTGACTGCTGCATCATCCTCAGAGGTGGACGTCTGCACACATCCAAGATGTCCAAGATGACCAGAAGACCAACCATATGCACAATCATTTCAGGTGTGACAGTTTCAGGTGACAGTTGAGTGACAGTTTCAAAAGTGCTCCAATGTTGATGCATGCTATAAACCTTTTCAGTAAACCCTTATTTTATTTTGATTTAAACTAAAGAGGGCATTCTCATAATAAACAGAGATATCCACATAGCCGTAAGAGAATTGTCCAGAGGAAAAACTGCATCTATTCTCATTCTTTCACTCAGTCCAGTTATATTTAGGCCAACCAACCACCCCAAACAAATGCCTATCATTTGTACCTTGTATCAATTGCGGCTTTGTTGTTCTTCATAAGTTGAAGGATATTTACAACTAGTAGTGATGAGGAGAATTAATCAGCATGAGGATAGCAGTGGGTCATATGAGCAGGGCTTACCTGGACAGTGACTGTCAGGTGCAGTTCTTGGTCCAGCTCTGTGTGTCCCCCAACCTGTTCAGGGGCTGGTCCTTCTGTTTTAGAGAACATCAATCAATGACAATTGACCAATATAATGAACAAACAAACAAAAAAATAAAGCTGTCAATCTGTTATTTTAACACATTTCACATGATGTTGTCATCCTCCTTTGTCACCTGCCTTCTAAGAAGATTCTGTGTAGTTTCTTCTAATTTATGTAATGTATGTATGAAAAGTGCAAACTGCAGTAGCACGACCATTGCAAATATTCATGTCCGCCATATCATAGGCCTACTGCGCTGCTCTGTAAGTATTTTGTACAAAAACAAAATATTTGCTAACTTAAAAAATACACTCGCCAAAACAATATTTGTGATTCAGCTCCTCAAAGGTATTTGTAAAGTGTTTTGTTACAGATCTCGGTGTTAGCCAACCATTTCTAATGAGTCCTCCAACCAAAACATGTATTCAATTATCTTTATACAGTATGCTCCTTCTTAGGGCGTGCCACGACGTATTTCACACTCGAAAAGCACCAAAACGGAATAAATCAATGTGTCATGTAGGATCTTGGAGGCGGTGGCTGTTAAAAAGGACAGGCATGGTTCGATCGAAGCGGCATCCAGTCAGCTCAGCATCTGGATCCAATCCAGATGCTTGTGACGGGTGACACGACAACCAAGTGACCGAAGGGCATGTTATGGTGTCATTCTATAGCCTAGTTCAAGATTGTTTGCGATTTCCAAAATCGCTTCAATCCAAGTTCACTTTGATTCACGGTACAACCCCAAAATGATACATCGAACTGTAAAACTAAAGAGATTCTTCTCAAAAAATAAATGTCGGCAAGACAGAAAATTCCAGAGGAGGACGTTCTCTGTTGATATCTGAACTGGTACTCTTACTATGTAGACTGCTAAATGTCCAATCCAGCAGAGAGCACTGTCGCTCCTTATCGCCGAGGAGGCGCCTCAAAACAAGTAACCAATGACGGTGTCATTTGACGGTGACCTTTTCATTATAATTGTGCATAGGAATGCACAATCTAGCTATCGCTTCTCGTCATATTATTCTTCTTCACACCAAATGTCTGCAATTAATGGATGCTAAACGACTGAACCTCGAGATGTCATTCAAACGGTATTACAAAGGTCTACTACCGAATGGCTGTGCTATGTGTTTTTCATTTTTTTGTTAACTTTTTGTAAACCTTGACATATTTGCGATAAAAAAAACAAAAAAAACCTCACTAAGCCTAGCTTTTCATTGTTACGTTTGACTCCGCTAATTGCTTACCGGCTGCCAAGTGGGCGGCATATATCTCAGTGGGTAGAGCGTGTAATCCGCAACCGGAGGATTGGCGTTTCCATCCCCACCTCAACTAAATTTACCTCCATAATTACTGGAATTCATATGCATAAGTAATTCCTTTCGTGGAATTACATATTCTAGTTCTCATAAGTGACCTGAGCCCCCCTGAACACTGCGGGCCTCTGGCGTACCCCTTGTGGAACCTGGGCCATGTGACCTTTGTGCCCGGTTCATAATATTGCCATACTGATTAGCATACCTTTTAGTTAAAATCATTAGACGTGATTTGAGTGAGTCTGTTTGATATGACGTCCGTCAGTTATTTTGTTGTGAAATGTTGAGATAACATTCTGTTTTCATTGATTGTGGGACTGCCTCACTGAGAACATTTTGATTTCAGACCTCTCCCATCTCATATCTGAACATCTATTCCTTGATTGGTTCAGGGAATCTATCTTGCCTGTCTAGGTAGAATCTTAAGGGTGGTTTATTTTCAAGATGTAGCTCTCTGCTGCTCTTTTCCGCTCCCTCCTGTTAGAAATCTTACCTACAGCATCATGGTGGATATGGAGGGGAAAGAATTTCACTGCTGGTAATGATGTACATTGTTATCTAGTATGTGACAATAAACTTGAAACTTGAGTTGGTGTACCCTACCACTTAAAAACAAATAGGACACACACTGTGTAACAAATAGTTGAATGAGCTTACGTTTCCTCTCAAATATCAAGGCCAATACCCTCAATCAAAAGATAAAGATCAAAAGGGGCAAAACTACAAATGCTCATAGACAAGTCACTGAGGTCACAAATCTTACAGTTCCCCTCTTGGCTTGTCTTATCACATATATTTCTGATGTTGCATTGCTAGCTAAACCACTGCCCTTATTTCTTCCCCTGAGCCTGCCTACTGCAATCTTCATAACCTGACACTGACCCAAATCTGGTTGTCTGGTGTCTTTGTGCAGTACAGGGAAGGCCTAACCCCCTATACTTGAGGGATTTCCACAGCTAGACAGGGTATTGGCCTCGGAGGATTGGGCCGTGTCTTTCCACACTATGAATGCATGATGCCCAAGCTGGGTCTCACCTTAATCAGTAATTTGAAGACATGTAAACCGAGTGGAGTCTGGATACTGGTTCTTCCAGGTGAGTCATTGGCTGGTGATTGTCTGAGGCACCGGAGGCTCCTTTGAACACTCATAGCATGCCAGCCAGATTGGCGTGAAGGCTGCCTGCTGTAAGCAGCAATGGTGGGCCAATTCTGACAATGCTTTAAAAAAAATCCAAATAATGCTCTGGGACTCCACTGAGGGAAGACCGCTTCAATAGTGTATGGACATCCATACACATATACGCACACACACACACACACACACACATAAACACACTGATGCCCACATATGTACACATCATGAGCTGAACTCAATGAGCCCTTGAAATCATTGAGTGTGTGTGCTAATCCTCCTCCGCACAGTGGTGCATGAAATACCCATCAGGGATAATACATTTTAAGACTCCTCCCACTGCCTTTCTCACACACACACACACACACACACACACACACACACACACACACACACACACACACACACACACACACACACACACGCACGCACGCACACGCACACACACACGCACACACACACACCGCCCACAGAAAGCGTGAGAGGGAAAAGCAGAAAGAGGAAATTCAGCTGAGCCAAGTTTAGACAAAGTCCTCTGCTTCCCTTTGTCATGAGAACAGTCGCTTGTCCACACTGCTGGCCTGATATGAGAACCACTTACCACCTGTCGGCCTCACAATTAGTGTTGACACACCATGCACACATTGCTTTACTATACTGATGTATGTATCTCCATCAACATGGGGATACAGAAGAACCACCCAAACTGTATTGCTGATGTGAATGTGAATCATTCAAGATTCAAGATTCAAGATTCAAGTAAACTTTATTGTCAGTTTTCATGAATGTACAGGCCATACACAAGAACCGAAATGCCGTTTCCCTCAATCCCTGGTGCAAGACAGCATGCAATATAAATATAAATATATAAAAATATAAGTATAAAAAAAAAAAAAAAAGAATAAAAAAAAAAAATACTAAGGTGGTCGCGAGTGCAATAAACAGTAAATAGAAAAATGTGCAAATTGAGAACAGTAACAGTAAACGGTAAACAGTAAACAGTAAGAGGTGCATTATGGGGGTAATGATAGTACTAGTAATAAATAAATGAACAGTATGGATGTTATGAACAGTATATAACAGAATATAACAGAATCATATACAAAGTGAGAGCATTTCTCTTTTACAGACATGGCTCATGAGTTAACAAGAACAGACATGTGATAATGAGAAGTGGACTGGACATGTTGTGGTGCGATTGTTGGATCAGGACGGATGTTTCATAATTTTCTGGTTGATTATGGTGCGAACAGACAGACAGCATTTAAGCAGGGTTTAAATTCCAGAATTTCCTGAGACCAATAAAGTATACCTAAGATGGCCAATTCAAAATAAAAACATGGACTATGTGCATTCATTCATAAAATGTGCTGCCATGCCTAGAGTGGGATAAATGGTCACACACGCGCGCACACACACACACACACACACACACACACACACACACACACACACACACACACACACACACACACACACACAATACACACAAATACCTTTGTGGCCGTCAGCAAGAGCAAGGACAATATGCTTGAGTCGTGGTTCTATTAGAAGCTATGTATAAAAATAAAAAAAATAGGTTAGGCGTACTTGCTCGGAGAAAATATATGGAGGAGAATCTAACTGCGCGGTGTTAAAGTGTTAAAGTCCAATCAATGTAGAGACACGCTGTGCGTGTGCGGTAACCTTCTAGCGCAAGGCAAAGACAATGCAAATGATGGTGAAGTCTGTAAAGGCATTACTATCATGCTAATGAAAGCCCATTGCTGCTTCACCCACCCAGGGGGCGACCGGGGAGGGCAGTCCTTAAAGGCATCCAGCGGGCCTCCTCACCTATTCCCACTCCCATCCCTCCGCCGGCGCAGCCAATCAGCGCGCGTCAGCCACACATGAATGGTGAGCTCCACGGAAAAGGGGCTCGAGACGAACAAAGACGCCGCCGCCAGTTTGCGGAGTCGCTTTTTTTTTTTCCTCCTCCCACAAACCGAATTCATTTCCAGTACGAATATTTTTTTTTTTCTCCCCGAGTAGCGTTTTTGTGCGACTTTTTTTCCATCACGACGAAGCGAAATTTCAACCCACACCCCCCCAATAGGAAAAGTCAAGACCGCTTCTTTGCGTTGCCCGAGAAAGAAGAAACTTGGCGTCGTGAGGATTAGTCGCTGGCTGGCAGAACACCCCGAGGCGAGGCGTCGTCGTGTTTTGCTTGTGTTTTTTACACCGCGACGTAAGTAAAAAAGGTCACACACTTGCTGAATTTTAGTTAGGATGTCTAGGATAAAACAACTCAAATGTATTCTTTTTTTTTCTTCCACCGACGGGACTTGCTTGGTATGTAACCGGACAACTTTTTCTTAACTTTCGGCTTGTGCCGCTAAGGTGAATACTAGGTTTACGTTGAAGTCATCGGTCCAAGTGTGAAGGAAACAAGCTGCTAACAATGTGGCTTTTCTGGCACTGCGAAGGAATTGCAGTGCATGTTAACTATATTGGTTGACGCATATCCTCCCTCTTTTTTAACGTGTGTGGGTATTTGGGTGGTAAACGATAACAAAAGTAGCATTATACCGTTCTCGAAATTCAAGGGGATACTTTTGTTTTAAAGGTTTGAATGCATGAATGTAATGTAGATCACCGACACCGATAGGGTTGTTTTGTGAAATCACCCCGTGATCACATACAGGTGAGCAAATAGTCCACTGTACGACCACCCCAACTCGGAGTAGTCTTGATATTTAGGCTGGATCCTTTGTCAATGTGTGTTGGTCGGTCGCGGGCAAAAGCTTTATCTTGTAAGAAAACAAGAATGCATCTTGCCGCACAGTCAGCCAAAGTCAGAGAATCTGGACGTAATTAGGAGAACCCATGGCGGTTGATAGTAGTAGCCCATCTGGTCAGATGCCAATCAGTCGTTATCCCAATGTCCATTGTAAGCCTACTATGAGCATTGATCATGTGTATATTTGTTACACTTCGAATGAGTGATTAAACAATGCCCCCCCCCCAAATTATTTCCCAACTACTACCACCATCTGGGAGTTAACCTTGTGACCTCTATGACATCAGGTGACCTATGATCACCCTGCTCTGTTGCCACCTTTGTGGGTGTTGTGGTCCATGTGTTGTCCTGGGCACACAGGTATCAGGTGAGGACAACAGTGGATGTGAGACACGTCTGTTTTCAACACACACACACACACATCTCCAAATAATGGAACTGCACTCCAGGTGAAACAGGTTGTGGCAGTTGACTGGGGGACCACATGTCTTAACATGACTTCAGAGAATGAAAGATGCCCAGAGCTTTCACCTCAAACTTTCTCCCGCCAATGTGTTGATGTTTCAAAAGGAACTTGTAATAAATAATAATCAGAATCGTGGAATAACTGAACTCTCTCTCTCTCTGGTGTCACCAAGGCTTTTCTTAAGGGTTGCTGTATTGTCATACGAGGGGTAATATTTCAATTGTCCTCACCTTAAACGCGTCTAACATCTCATTCATTGAAACTTGAAGTGCAAGCACCTACTTGAATATGCATTTCATGTTTTATTTATTCCCCTGCCAGTGCCCTTGACTGCGACCCAAGAAACTTGGGACACACAGACCAATTCCCTCAAGGAGATTGCTAAACGCCTACTTCCTGTGAACGTAGTCCCAACAATCTAATTGGGAGTTCTTGTTGGGGTTAAAGCATTTGGGACCATACTTCCTGTCTTGGTCTACAAAGAGTAGCTCATTTCAGGCTACAAAAGGCTAAGAATCTACTGGGAGGATCCTGTGTTTGGCCCGCTTCAGTTTTTCTCTCACGTGCTTAAAGGTGTTTTGCATACATTGGGCTTTTTAATCGCTGGCATATGAATCACAGTTCTTTCAATACCCCATACACTCGCGAGTCTCTCCAAGAGCTCACTGGGGGTTTATTTTCTTCTAATCTTGCCACTCTTTGGTCGTCATGCCTGGCCTGCTTCCATTCACAACTGGTATGGAAATGCATCCAGAGAACGCGTATGGCTGCTCATCAACAGTTGCCGGGGGCAAAGGCAGTGAGCTTGCATTAGTGATTAAAGTTTCCACCCACCGAGAGGCACACACACGATTGCTAGGTGCTTCTGTTAATATTATCGCTGTCAATACAAAGAACCGCTTAAAAGTGTCTGAAGCACCCTCGGGTCATTTTCAGTTCGTTCTTTTCAATCTCAGTGAAGGATCAACTTTTATTAAGGTGGTTGCAAACCTGCTTTGTCCCATTGGTTAATATTAAACATCTCGAGAAAGTACATGTTACTTGGCAGAGGTCGACTATTTATGGATGCAGTCGTTTCCGACTGGCAATTGTTTTTGATAGACTACATGCTAGCTGCAAGTGGCAGCCGCGAACAGGTCCTAAAAGCAGCGTGATCATTTGGCCTGTATCATAATCCGGGCTGAACACGTGTTGTTTTTTTTGTTTTTTTTTGTCTTTTTCAGCGCAGCACATATATGGTGCCCCTGTCTCTCGTGCTGTCATGTAATGATTGGCTCAGCCGACGATCCAGATTTCACTCCCTCCCCGCCCTCTTACTGTCTCAGGGCAATCACAGTGCCGTCAGTCACACAAAATCTCACTTGAGCGCCCGGAAAAACCGGAACCCGGTGATCCACTCAAGCCCAGAGCATCGCGTCGTCAACCCGAACGCACGCCCGCCAAATTCCCTTTGAAGGAGAGGCTCCCAAGCCCAGGAGGAAATCCTGCACGCGGCTGTGCTCGTTACCCCCCGCATCAACTGTCACCAGGATTTCTTGGGGACATTTAGGATGATGGCGTTGTTCATCCCTTGTTCACTTCCCCCTGTGTGTCAAGCAGCAAT
Organism: Urophycis tenuis; assembly: GCA_036785325.1. Taxonomy (NCBI): domain Eukaryota; kingdom Metazoa; phylum Chordata; class Actinopteri; order Gadiformes; family Phycidae; genus Urophycis; species Urophycis tenuis. The sequence continues at coordinate 410,624 of JAXIVH010000061.1, read as the reverse complement.
CAACGTGTGTGTGTGTGTGTGTGTGTGTGTGTGTGTGTGTGTGTGTGTGTGTGTGTGTGTGTGTGTGTGTGTGTGTGTGTGTGTGTGTGTGTGTGTGTGTGTGTGTGTGTGTGTGTGTGTGTGTGTGTGTGTGTGTGTGTGTGTGTGTGTGTGTGTGACATAAGTGCACGATGATGATGATGGTGTGCTTGTGCTTCCCTCGCTTTTCCCCTCTCATCTTTTCTCCCTCCCGCTTCTGTCTCGTTCTATTCTTCCAGTCTCACTCATCAGCAGGCATTTATCCAGCGTGGTCATGAGGACACGGCTGTAGTTGAGGACAAGTGAGTAATCTTTAAGTGCAGTGACACAATGACGACCGGGAAACGGGCGCCAGTGTCTCTGTTTGGCGTCTGAACAGAGCGTACCGCAGATCGGCGAGAGACATTCCCTCATGCCCGCATTCTCGATTTCCCCCCCCCCCCCCCGCCGCGTCAGCCAGCCTTAAGACTCGAGTGAGCAGGAACGGTACGCCCAGTAGTTGGTGCACTCCCCCCCCCCCCCCACACACGGCTCACCCAGTCACCACCCTCCCCAGTGCCAACAGGCACACACACAAACCCAAACACGCCCACTGAGGCCGCTCCACAGCAGAGTGCCGTGGCAAGTGTGTGAGTGGTGTTGACTCGGTACTACGTGTTAACGTTGTGAAATCCCATTAAGAGCCCTTTCTGGAGGGGCCGTGCCGCCACGTCACTGGACAAGCAGCCTGCGTTTTTATAATTTTTTTTTTTTTGCTGCGGAAAGGCCAACGCTGACCTCGTCCACACACAGTCTATTAGAGTTGAATTTCTTGCGAGATAAAAGCTAAAATGAGTAGCACTCCCTTTTATTAGTCTCTGCCATGTCTGCTCCATTCCTTTAGTGGTTTGTCTAGCTGCTGGTCAATGCTACGGCTTTCAGTGGCTAAACTGATGGAGTATATTGTGCTCTCTGTGTTATATATATATATATATATATATATATATATATATATATATATATTTTTTTTTATACCAACGTTGGCTAATGGTTTTGTTCAGCCACTTAATGTGTATCAATGGTTTTGGATTCTTGTCCCGACTGTACAAGTTATGGGTGAAGGTGAAAATCACGATTCCCTCGATATGGCGAGGGGGTGTACCGTGTAGTTGCATTTTCAACACAGTAATAATGGCCTAGAAGTATTTTACACTTTATTGCTAACATAAAACGAGTGCTGTTATTTTACATAGGATTTCAGATTCTGAGTGTTCGTGGCAGCTAATCTTATCTGCTTGCTGTTTGCAGCTGAATTTTCTACGGCAAACTTGAGTAGAGGTCAAAATATCGGCGTGCGTGTGCGCGTGTGCGCGTGTGCGCGTGTGCGCGTGTGCGTGTGCGTGTGCGTGCGTGTGTGTGTGTGTGTGTGTGTGTGTGTGTGTGTGTGTGTGTGTGTGTGTGTGTGTGTGTGTGTGTGTGTGTGTGTGTGTGTGTGTGTGTGTGTGTGTGTGTGTGTGTGTGTGTGTGTGTGTGTGTGTGTGTGTGTGTGTGATGTCTCAGCTATATTGGTTCTACATCAGTAGCCTGAGTATTGATTAGACTTAATGGCAAATCTTGTTCCATTAAAGAGGTTGTTCTAATGTGCTTGGCAAGCCTCGCTCTGTCCATGCCAGTCTTTCTTTCCTGCAGGCATGGCTTTGTGTATTTTAAATGGAATAGTTAACTGAACACATCAGCCCAAGCTGCCCCACAGTGCGATGGAGTGATGTACGTGGGGTGATGCGAGCATAGATGAGATTAAAATTGTGTGTGTGAGACTGCGTTCTTGGTTCTTAGCTCTTGGCCCTGCAGATGAGGGGGAGGTGGTGAGAGGGAGACCAAGTAAAGCACCTTCCACCCACACAGCATTGATATACTTGTGCATGCAAGGCGCACCCTGTATATTGTGTTCAGCATTGGGCTACCGTCTGCTTTCAGAAGAAACCGCACAACGATTGTTGTGGATGGAATAGTGCATGTGGGCAAAACTCTACTTCTTGCCGTGTCATGCTTGACACACAGCCCAGAGCAGTGGCACCCCTGGGGGGGTCATCCCAGCCCTATGGTAGGTGACCTCACCTGGTGTAACCACCTCTGGTTCCTGCTGTTTTGATTTTAGTATTCGGTCAGTCAGTCTTTTGAAACTGTCTTTGCAGATGAACCCAGTGACGTTTGTATGGACGGGGTGTGCGTTGCGCAGTGTCCCTTACCTTGATACCCCCACAATTTAAGCTGGCGGAGCCTGCAGCATGCAAGCCACCACTGGGTTCTGCACGGAACAATTGTGGGGGATAAGCTACTGCTGTAAATACTGAGTGGAGCGCAAGGAAACGCAAGGACCGAGTGGCTGGGAAAGAGGGCTATTGTGATCAATAACGAATAGGGGGCCGATGATGATGCAGCCAAGGATTGTTATTTGCCTCTTAAATCCCACTCTTCCGGCCGTGTGGTTAATTGAGGGTTTCTCAGTCCTGCTCTGACAAATGGCCATTACTAGAGTTGTTTTGCTGATGACGCTGACTGTGTCATCCTACATTACGTGTCGCTGGCACACCAACTTGGCTGTAGAGCTCTGCAGCTTTCCTCCCCCGCGTTTTCTGTTGTTTTCCCATGTCTGGCTGGAACATAAAGACAACGTAAAACGAGGATGATGTGAAGTTCCCATTTTATTGAGTGCCCTACAAAGTAAAGTTAGATTTCCGCTTCAGTTACTCCTAATTAGCGTGGTCGTTCATATTTTGACGTGTGCAGACCCAGCCCATCGGTCTGCTATTTTTGTCCAATTATCAGGCTTACAATGTAGCCATTATGAATTGAGGCAAATGCTTGAGTACAGCTGCTTTAAACACTAGCACTGTGTGTAAAGGTGATGGCCTATTTCTGTCTCTTAGCTGGACGGGTGTGGGGTCAAGTGGCCAAGGCTCATCGGTGATGAAATGCACGGCCGGCCACAGGAAGCCTTATGTTCCAGAGATGCAGCTATGGACTGCTGGACACTTGTCCACTCCGTCCGCCTCACACCTCACTTGTTCCTCCCACCACATCTGTATTTTTTTATGTATTTTCTTAACACACAACAATCGCATCTTTTGCCGTGCACAAGATGTACCCACAATGTCTCCTCGGGAACAGCGTCCACTCACACGCATATGTATTTTGTCCGGCTCTCTAGATTATCCTCCAGATTATATTCAGGATGGTTGGATGAAGAAAGTTTATAATTTTTTTTTTTTTTATTCAAGACATGCAGGTGAATGTATCAGCAGTTGACCTAAATGTTTTGAAAAGGTTGACCTACACTCAGGAGTTTAGGTCATCCCGGCAGTGTTGGATTCTGGCTACGGTCGTGTCTGCTAATTATAGAGGAAAGTAGAACTGCTAAAATGGGGTCGACATGGTGGTGGAGGTGTAGGGTGGGAACCGCTATGCAACTGCTCTGAAATGCTCAGACATGCATGCGCATTCATAGTGTGTGTGTGTGTGTGTGTGTGTGTGTGTGTGTGTGTGTGTGTGTGTGTGTGTGTGTGTGTGTGTGTGTGTGTGTGTGTGTGTGTGTGTGTGTGTGTGTGTGTGTGTGTGTGTGTGTGTGTGTGTGTGTGTGTCGCGCTCTGCTGGCATTTCACTGCTTTGTTGCCTGCTGGCTCCCCTGGCCTTCCTCTGCTGCATGATCTAAACGATCTTCATTCGCTGTTGCCCTCCACACAATTCCGTCCTTGCCCCCCCCCCACTCAGATGTACTTTCATTTCAGGCCATCAGTGCCATCAGCTCTGTCACAGTTGCTGTTCTTGTTTTTCTTGGCATGTAGCTGACAGTCGGCCCACCCCTCTGATTCTCTAAATTACTCTCATTGCGGCGCAAGACTGGTCTGGTACTAAAACACACACATTTTATTTGCTTTTATTGACTACAGTTCAGCCTTTTTAGTCAGTAGGGCGGCAACTGGCTGAGCAGAGTGACTCATAAATTATCCAATTTACAATACATTAATGCTTATGTTGTTGTTGTTTTACTCGCAAGGCCCTAGCTTGACTTTGGATGTAATCTAGCTGCTAGAGTGGCATGGCACACTTTGCTCGGCTAACAAGTCATCCAATAGGGGCTGTGTCACCAGAGCCAAGCCTACATTTAGTGTATTCTGCCATGTTTCAATGTAATTTATTGAATGCCAATTTCACGCTCCCCTGTTAAAAAGCTACCTGTCCATATGTGTTGTTGAGGTAGTGATGGTGACAGAATGCTTCAGAGATGTTGTTCTGTTTTTATGTATTTGGCCCCCGCCCTCTAGTCAGCTGGCTGACACTGTCTGGAGGGCCCTGCCTGCACTTGCTACCTTGTATTTTCATTGCCCCATTTGCTCTTTCTTCCGAGGCTGCATACAGAATAAATGGACTGGAAGGGGAGAGCTCTGGGCTCTGGTTATACTTTAGTAACAAAAATGACCCCTGGCTGTTCTATTCAGCTGAGGCAAATGAGGAACTCTGACTCTAATGTTCTCATGAATGCAGAGATTGGGGTGCGTAGGTTGTAGTGGGGAGGTACTGTTTAGATCACACCGTAGTCTACAGCTGATAAAAGGGGTCCCCCCCTTTCCATTCAGACATCACTTAAATATCAAATAATTTTGAGCTACTCCATTTCAGGGTGTGAAAGACTCACCGGCTATCCTCACTTTTCCTAGATTCCGAGTACCGGTACATCAATTCTCCTTCTCTCAGACATCTCTGGGCATGATCATGGTCTTTTGAATTGACACGGCAAGGCCAGACTTGTCATTAGCGGTCATCTTGTATACTGACAACAAACTCAAAATGCAAGTCATGTAGCCTGTGGAAGTAATGGCAAATACGGCGCCATTCAACAGGGATTTGTTTTGACGCCAGGGGTCCTCTACCCTCTGTGTGCATGATCCCTCACAATCTCAGCCTTACTTGGAACCGGTTCTTTTTCAAATATACTGAGCTGTATGCTATGGCCCATATTTTACATATGCCAAATATTTACCAGTAATTTATATATAGACAAGAATACATGCCAGTGGGTCTTCATATTTTCAACACAGCATTTTTATTTATATATATATTAATGAATACTTTTTATCAGTCCCTTTTAATTACATAATGTCTGTCGGCAATGAAACAAGCAGGGAGGCACTGAGATGATTCAATACCAGACGTGGTGGGGGGGCTACAGTTTAATATTGGCTTTCATCTCATCTTAGATTTGGGTTGATGGTGGCTTTTTGGTTATTGGCTTTATCAGTCATGGGCTGAGCGGCGTGGGGCCCGAGCGTGTGGGTGTATGTGTGTGTCCTTGGGCATGATTTAGTTAAGGTGACCCTCTCCTCCAATCAGTCATGCGGCCATTGACCTGAGGCAAGGGCACACGGACGTGTGCCGTGTGCCTGCACATACACACTCTGACACATGCTGACGTGCACTCAGCCTGGGAAATGTCATATCTCCACACTAAATGGCTGTAATTCCCTAGACTCACATGAGAACAATATAAATAGCTGTTAAGGTCATATCTGGGGTTGATTTATTTTTACCCATACCGCTTCTGGCATCTTGTTATTAACACAGCTCCGAAAGCGTCCCAAATCATACAAATTAACCCAGCTGTACGCTTTGCTACCATGGTGAGATTAGGGGATCCAAACGTTAAACGTTATTCAAGTTATTGATCATTGGTTTGGCTGGGCATGTTTGCTCATCCATCATTGTGTGTACTGGATCTTGTATCCTCATGAGTGAGACATTGGTTTCATTAAAACAATGTTTTTTTTGTGTTTTTTTCTGGAAGAGAATTATTCACTCTTAACATAATGCTATTCTTAAATCTATAAATCGAGTCTTTGATGATATGCCAAACATGTCCATGCCCTCATTATCAGGCTTCTATGGCTATTATTTCTATTGAACACACTTGTTCCATTGAACTCAGGGCGAGCTGACCCAGCCCTTTGCTCAGGTTTGACTTGACACCAAGCAGCCAAACCACATTCCCCCCCCCCCCGCTACTGATTTGAACTTTATGGCTGTTGAGGCCCAAGTGAGAGGGCCTGCTGTCTGTGTCACCATGAGCAGTGTTGTGGACGTCGTCGGCATGGCACCGAGTTCTGGTTGGTCAACATCTGGACACACAGCAGGTGGTTGAAGCCCTTAAGCTCCACTTCCCATGCAAGGTGAATGCTGTGTTTCAATTGGCCGTACGGTGGCTTGCTTATTAAGCGGCTCCTTGTAAGGCCCTCATTCAGTCTGATATTTATCCTACAGTGAGCCAAGTGGGTGGAGCTACATAGGAGGGTCAGAAGAATAAAATGAATCCCCATGGACACTTTTCCATTATGGTTTTGGACCATTTCTATAACACTAATATACGCGACTTGTCATCTAGAATAGTGATTCATTACAACCTTCATAAGCTTGCTAAGCTTGCCGTGTGTGTGTGTGTGTGTGTGTGTCGGAGATTAAAGCATGTTTTCCAACCTTAATCTTAATATAATCTGTCTATATTCAGACTTGCGTCGTTTACACAGGGGCCGTCACATTTATTTATTTTTTATAACTAGCTCACTCAGTGATGGCGCTAGCTGGCATGTAAGCGCATTTACTGTCATAAGCCTGTACCCCGTGCTCAAACCCACCCCACCGATTGGCTGACGTCAGACCAAGTTCTCTAGCCTCAATTGACTGCAGCAGACAGTAAGCACGACCCCAGATCAGTGGCAGTCAGGGTTCTTTGAATATGTGTAGAAGAAAACTGAAACATCCCCTTGTAACGAGATATGTCTTGAGACTATTGATATGGGCAACATTTTGAAAATGTTTAAAAATTAAAGATGTGTTACAGTTGATTAGGGAATAGGCAAATGCATAATGGGTAATTTAATATTTTGTCTTGTTGATGTTTAAATAGATGTAAAAGTTCTTCCTTTTTTATACCTGCCTTATAATTAGACTGGACCATCAGTTTTATTTTGTGTAGAACTTGAGTGTTGAAATTAATCATGCTTTTCACAGCTCTTGATTGTGTTCCACCATATTTGCAATATGGTAGCATAGCCATTTCAGTATGTTGTTGCCCATACATTTCTATTCGACCATTGTCCCATGCCTATACCTATTTACCTGTACCTTATTTTCTTTTCTATTCTCTCAACAGAGGGTGACTGTTTGACCCTTTGCCCCGTGGATTTGGCAGAGATGTGGATTTCTCTGTACACTGCCTTTCAAATGGAATAACAGGTCAGCCCCCAGCCTTCCTGGCAAGCCGGCTCATTCACTATTAATTTCAGACTTCAACACTGCCGCCATTGTCTGTTTTCTTTTTTTTTTAATGACATTTGTATGGCAGATCCCACAGCTTTGTGACGCAGCAGGGACGACCAGAGAAGGTGGATTGTACCGCTCTGCTTTCCTTCACACACAACACACAATTTTCAAATAAATACACAGGAGTCGGAACACACCTGATAGTTGGGGACTCGATGACAGTTTCACAGGAGGCCTTGTTTCAACGATTGGCCTCAATTGTTTAAAAAAAAAAAAAAAAAAAAAAAAACGAACCCAGGCTCTGGAAGAAACTCGAGCTGATTAGTTTGTACCTGCAGGTACAAGGAAACGGATCCATGGTCAGTGTTGAATATTTCAACAAGCCGCAAACCCTAATATGAGCTTGTGGGCGTACAGAGACCTGGTTGGGATTTCAACCAGTGGAAGCATATTTCACTAACCCAGTCGTAAGAACGTATGGAAAGTAGCTGTGAAAGAATGGAGAGGATATTGAGGGTAACAGCCACCGTTTTGCATAGCAGGTGTACAAACACTTGATACTTCTGCTCCCTTTACTTCCTTTTGCAAATGTGTCGCCTGCTACTATTATGAAGTCAAAACTGCTTATTGAAGAGCAATAAGACAAACTGTGGGGAACTCAATTTAAACTTTTTCCTTTATGATTGCCTACTTCTGTAAAGTTGCTAGGCTGTTAACCTTGCAGAAACATCCTCCAAGTCACAAAAGATGCACCCAGAAAAGGCCGGTTAATTACTAAACTGAAATATTACAGCATTTCTCCTGCGTTGCTGACTGAAGGGAACCATGGAAGCTATACAAGCACAAACATCCTCTCTGCCTGCAAGCAAATAGTTGGTTACTTTGTCGATGAAGTGGGATCCCCCTGCTTTATTCGTATCATCCAGTGTAATAGTTTGAAGTATTCATCTGTGCGTGGCCACTACAGTGACCAAAATGATGAACAGACCCAACTATGCTTTTGTATGAAGGCTTGAATTGTCTCTGGCTTTATAGTGGTTCTTGTTGTTGTACCATACATACATATACTATATATAATCACTTCAATGTGCAATGTGGCTGCTGCTTTGATGGAGTGAGAGGGTGAGAGTGCTGTTGCATTCTTATGAGGACGTGACGCAGATGTGAGTTAGATCAGGAGCAGTCGCGTCCACTGCCTGCCAATATTCCCTACTCCCTCAAGTTCAACTGGGAGACACTTGGTAACTGGGCCTACCATATGCCATGAGGTGGCTATCAAATAATGCATCACAAACGCCAGCACACTGTTGTATTTGTATTGGATGTTTAACGAATGCCCCATCAGTTTGTTTGGCCTAGTTCGCCACCAGCACTGTCTGCCTGTCTGTCTGTCATTGCATTACGAATGGCATCAAACTATCCCAGCAGTACTTTGAGTACCAATAATACAAAATACACGAGCCAGGCCAACAAACCATGGCAATGATTCATTCAAAGTGTACCGGTGTAAAATCTCAAACATTGCATTTGCAGAAGCAATGCACGTGGATGGGAAATTAACTCTTGCGCACACACACACACACACACACACACACACACACACACACACACACACACACACACACACGACCCTTTTCCAATGTAAATAGGCCACGTCTGGCTTTGAACTGGGCTCTGGCCCCTACCTCAGTGAGGCGGTAGGCACGGTCCACCCCTGTGTAAATAGAGACATGGAGGCGGCACTGGGCTCCCGGGCCTGTGAGCACGCCCGTGTCTGTGGGGAAGGAAGTCATTTGGACAAATGGTCTCTCTACCGCCGGGCCACCCCCCCCCCCCCCCGCACGCCAGCTCTTCAGTCTGCACCCACACTTTGATCCATTTCTACGAACCAAAGGCTGTGGTGTTCATATAGAAAAAAAATACAATAGTAAAACAAAACTTGCCGAGCTGCTGTGAGCACACACAGCATTGTCTAGTCCACAATGCCGCGGCGAGTTATGGTTCCGTGTAGTGATTACGTAGTGATCACGCAATGGCCACGCAGTTGCTTGGACACAGTCATGAGACCGTGATGGTTCTGCGTGGGGTTTATGTGTCGAAATGCGATTCAATGCCACACCGGTAGAGGGACCAGAATGACAATTCTGGTCATTACATACGGATTACTAGCGAGTAAAAAAAAAAGTTTACAGAAATTAAGGCAAAAGTTATATATATATATATATATGTTGTTGCCAATCAGTCGAAGCATTTATCACACCGTAGCGGTGTTTATGAGTTGAAACCGGAAAAGCGATCTCCAGCAGATGTAGTTCGCGGACCAACCACAGCCAAAGCCGCTGCGTTGGTGTTTTGTCACCTCGAGGCACGTCTAGGATTTTTGGGAGGTGCACGTCAGGCCCTTGCGGTGGACGCAAGGGGGGTCCACAAGGACGTAAAGGGTCCGTAAGCCCCCTAGCATTGCGTCAACGCGGAAGCATAACTTAAGCATAACTCAGCCTTGATACTAAATGTGCCTCCTTGCACAAGTCTCGCTTGGTTTGGCCAGGAAACGGGGTTACAACCTGTACTGCATAGGGGCTACTCTTTTTACCTGCTGTTGTGCAGATGGCTTCTGAACCACGATTCAACCGCTCCTTCCACTGGCGACACATTGAAACGTGAGACGTGTTTGGGTTCAGTGCGTTTCAGCCCGGCCATTGTGCGCGGCACTCTGGTCAATATTTCTACACAATAGGTGACAAACAAACGGCGGCCGCTGCTCATCTCGTCGGCAGGTCAGGTCCACTCCGAGACGCACCGCCTCATCCTGGTGATTGCATCTGTAGCCCCCTGCATACGGCCAGTTATCTGTTGTAATCTTGTAGTTTAAAGATATACTTTGTGTGTAATAGAGGAGCCGGCGTCTTTTTTTTTTGATGGTATTGAATCATACCTTCACTTTAGGTGTGCGATATGGCCTAGAGAAGAGAAGTGAAAATGCCAAAGCAGGTCTCATGCCAGCAGCTTGATTTTGCACTCCATGTATGTGGTAGTAATTTACCACATCCCCTATTGAGCAGTAAGCTGTTGAGTATATCTGATCTAATCCCAGCCCACTGTTTCTAAATACCCTGTTTTACCTTGATACCGCCAATCACAGGCCCATCCCATTCTTAGTTTCTTTCTTTGAAAAGGGCAATGTCTCATCAGCTCAAGTCCATTGCTTTGCAGGAGGTTTATGCTATGTCTACGGTGCCTGCAATTTCAATTACAGCCTTTTTTGGATTGCTGTAATTTTTCATTCCCTGCCGTTTGGTTTCTTTCCATGAATTACTACTTCTTTATCTCCTGCCACCTCCCCCAGCTCAGTTGTGCAAACGTTTGTCGGCCCGCAATCATTTGCTTAAGTGGCTTTTATACATTTTCTTCCTGCAGCTGGAGAGTCACCGAGACGGCTTCTCTAAATCATTCATTCACTGTTCATCAGTCACATGCATCCCCTGCGTTCCATGCTGAGTGCAGTGCGCACACACACACACACACACACACTCTGCTCTGACCCTCCAACCCCCACCCCCTAAGGTCATTGGGTTTCCCGCTGCCATGCCCTATGAAAACATTGGGCCACCTCAAACCAAGGCAGGCAGGCAGGCTACAGCTCTCGGTGCGGTTGTGTGGCAGGGCGCTCTTGGAGTCTACCTGACTCTCTGAGGAATGCGGTGAGTGTGCAATCGATGTCTGCCTGGTGGTAGCTTTAGCATGGTCTTCCTGCTGCGGTGGGGCTGCAGGCCTGAACACTTGGAGCTTATTGGCGAGAGACCGTGCGGAGTGGAAGACTCGGGGTAAAGTGGTGCACAAGGAAGGAGGCACGCAATCGGAGCCCCCGCCGCCTCCCCGGGGCAGAAAGATGAGAGGGGAGGGATCACGTGAACGGGGATGGCGGTGAAGCTAATGGGGGAGGCACAACGGAGGCTACATGCAGGAGCTTTTTGTGAGCTTATCCTATTCGATTTACAAAACACTGCTCTGCGTGTATAAGGATGGATTGTCCAAAGATAGCTCAATGACTTCCCAGCAACCTCCATTTTGGAAGTATAGGTGCATTGGCATGCACGTTATTACGTTGGTTGGCATGGTTATTTTGGTCATTGTTTAGTTTCTCATGCAGGACGTGGCAAAACAAAGTTTTCCTTAGCCCCCTAGGCTATGCTATATTCATGCTGACTTAGTGGTTCACATTACTACAACAGTGTTCTCTCAATATGGCCTATCACTGCCAGTTGACTGGAGCAGAACGTCGCTTTAAAAAAGTTATGTCCTACTGTTGCTGTCCTACTGCTTTGTTTTCTACACTTTCCTCTTGTTGATGGTCCTGCCGCATCTGCTGAGGGCAGAGCAGCACAGCCAAGATGCAGGTTTTCACCATGTGGGGATTTGTACACGGCCAGTTCAGAAATCCCTGTTCTCAATAGCAGTTGCAGTAACAACAGAAAGCAATGTTTTTTTTTATTTTGTGTTCAGCTGAACTGAAACAATGACAACGCAATGACTCTGTCTCCAGGGCCGCCAGCCAGGTGTCTGTGTTTGTGTGTTTTCGGTCTCTTGCGTCGCTTTTCCTCACTCGTGTGCGTGTGCGTGTGCGTGTGCGTGTGCGTGTGCGTGTGTGTGTGTGTGTGTAAGACCTTCACCGGGCTCCTCCGCTCTGCACCCCGTGCTCTCCTTCCCTTTTGCTTCCTTTCTACTTTCCTCTCCTCTCCATATCTCACTCCTCTCACTCTTTCCCGCCGGGTGTGTTTGTGATCCCCTCAGCGCGAGGAACCCGAGCCGGGCCATATTGTCACAAGCAGGGACTGGCCAACTTGCGTATCCGTAACCCATTTACATCATTATTTCTGTCTCGTCCTGCCGCGGCCCGGCCCAGTCCAGTCTCGTCTCTCCCATCTTCCACTTGACTGCTGTGTTTGTGTTGGCGTTTGGGTGTGAGAAAGACGGGTACGGCGAGCCGCCCGGCTGTCTGGGCAGCGCACACCTTCAGGGATTCTCATTTCCCCCGCCGCACCCCCCCCCCTTCTGTCCCCGGGACACTCCTCGGCTATTCTAGGTGTCTGAGTCTGGTGTTTTCTCACTCCCTTCAGTCCGTTTAGGCGGCGTGGCTGTCATTTGGCTGAAACCGCACCCCTGGAGTCTGTCTGCGTGTGGTTTGCGTGTACGTGTTTGGCCGAGTGGACACGGCTTCCCAGAGTCGGCTGGTTTCTTTTATTTTTTTTCCCCTCCTGAAAGAGATGTCTGTGGCGGTGGTGCTAAGGGTGGAGGCTGGCGGTCCCCCCGCACCCCTCCCCTCAGGACGAGGAGTCGAGTCACTCAGGTGCTGCAGTCTGGAATATTATGCTCTCTGGCTACAATTTGGCTACAGGCCTCTCTGCTGGTGCACTATTACATTTCACTGAGCTGCTTCTTTTAGGCCGCCAGGCCTGCCCCGACTCATAATTACACTTGGCGGCTGAGCGGATCGCCGAGACTCTCGGCCCCGTCGAAGTCAAGTATGGCATGCATACGGTTGTCTGGGTGGTATGTGAATGTGTGTGAATATTGTCACTCATTATGGGGATACCTGGTTCTTCATTGCAGTCATTTTGAGAGCCAGCCATGGACACAATCAATTCTGAGCGATGCTGGCGCAATCGAGTCCTTGCTACAGCCAACAAGCTGTGTTGTCCAAAAAAAACATGGCAATAGAACACGCCCTGTAATCTATGCCTTGGTGTAGTCTGCTGAGGGGGTGTGAGACAGAAGGCAGAATACTGCCACAGGGATGCGTTAAGCACACTGGGCAGAAGAAACTGTCCATCCAGTTAATTTTAGGCCATTGCGAATGCACATGGAATCCTTCTGCAGTCACAAGTGTATCTATCAAAATATATTCCAGTGGCATTGGGTGACCTGGCCATTGGCTGAGCTTGTGTTGACATGCACATGCGTGCTCACACCCATGTCTGCATTGCACGCAGATGACATACGGTGTGTTTTTTCTTCAAAGCTCTGCACAGCAGGGGGTGGGGGGGGGGGATGTACTGGTGGAGTGGGTGTTCAGGGTCACGTGAGATTATGTGTGCCTCAGTGGTCAGAGTGGAGGCGATGTATGTATAGGTTGGCTATACATTGAAATCCTTTCGGCAAGCTTACGGTCTGGTCTGCATGCTTGTATCTCCAGAACCGTGTTGACTTATTTATACACGCACCACGTTCAATATGGATAAGCTTTGAACCAAACAGCCAGCGGTGCTCTGTGGAGGGGCGGGCCTTCAGGGCTCTGTGGACAGACTCTTGGCGTGTCGACTACGTCACACCACGGCTACAACGCTACAACGCACAATCAGCAAAAAAGATCTACAGCAACGCTTCATGGCCCAAACAACCAACCTTGAACAACTCAAACAGCCAGCGGCTCTCTGAGTTACTAGGAGGCACAATTAAGTCATTACAGATGTATTGCTTAAGACCCAAGGAAGGGCAGTGTCTACTGTGAAGTTGTTTGGATGAGCGGTTCTTGACAAAGCTGCAAGCATCAGTACCGACCTGCCCCTAACGCACATGTTTTGAACGGAGCCTTTACTAGTTGATATCATACTTGTGGATAGTGTGGTAGATAAGTGAAACATAGCATGCCCTGACCTATCCTTGAATAAATATGTAGTCTATACAAATTCCTTAAACATTTTTTTTTTTTTTTAGCTCTGGGTGTTCCCTGACTCATTTCTTTTGTCCCTTTCCCTAACTCTGAATGTGTATTTAACCAAACAAAGTTAAATGTGCTTCTTCTCTCCCTGAAATTCGCGCTCACATGTATCCAAACATTAAGACCTCTGAAGCCAGTCTGGTCTTTTTACATGCTGCCTCATTCATCATCCCACTTATCTGACTGTCATCAGTCTGGGTCTTGCTTTCCGTGTCTGTGTCCCATGTATTTGCTGGCCTACCTCTGCTTCCTTCACTTCTCCTCATGTCTTTCTAGTCTCTCTCTAACTTAACTTAACACACTTGTGTGTGTTCGGGCAGGCCTAGCTATCCTAAAAGGCTTGCTAATAAGTTATTTGAAGTGTAGGGTCTTGGAGCTTGTGTTGCGTTGTCCTGAGGGTTTCATGGTGCTGGGTACACACTACAGGACAAATAGCCTGGTTATGGCCCCGATTTCCCCCCACTGAATCTGGTCAGCAAACAACCCTTTTTATGTGTCATTTCTTTGTCTAGATTATCCTGTGCTGTGGGATACATGTCAAACTGTTAACCAACACGGAAAGCAACAGTGAGTGACGCGTACAACAGAAGCCAAGGCACATTCGCCAACGCGAAAGTGAGATGGATTTACTGCAATGGGTGTCCGACACAATTTCACCCCGTTTCCCTGACTTGGTCCATAGTTCGTTTCTCTTTAGGATGGAGAAAGTGAAGGATGGAATGTGCAAAAGCTGACCACCACAACAGCACTGCTGCCGTCCACCATGTTTGTTTAGGGTCTGCTCACATTTTTCGATCGCAAGATTGTGATCAGGACTGGGTTCTTCAGGAACGAAAGCGGTCAGTGTGCCGTGTGCCATGTTGACAAAAGTGTTGCCTTTGCCTTCTGCCAACTGCACGGCTGAAACACTTACAAATATCTTCATCTTTCGTTAGGTGTGCGAGTGGTCTCTCACGTTTCTAAATATGAAAAATGTGTCTAGTGTGTGCTAGGCATATAACCATTCATGAACTAGGATTGATTCCTTTCAGGAATTCGGCCAGCCGTCTTCTCTGTGGGGAAAAGCCAACAACAATCCTTCCTCCCGTGCACATGATCATGTTTTGATTGTGTGTGTGTGTGTGGGTGGATGTGTGTCTTCCTGATGTAGGGCAGGGTAAACTACATGCCTTGCTTGGCGCTGTGGAGGTGTGCTTTTTTTCCACCATGTGATGGGGTGTAATCGGTAGCAAGGGAAGCACACATCTCTCTATTCTGATGCTTTTGAATGCTATTGTGGAATGCTATGTTCAGCAGCGCTAGCTCAAGGAACACCTAGAACAACGTTGGGCGAGGCATTATATGACATGATGAGCAGTGTGTCTGTGAACGATGCTCTATTCTGCAAGATGTATTGACGAAGGGTCATGGGCTTAAGTGTTTGTGTAACTCCCAACACTTCCCCTGCACCCAGTGACGTGTCTGTGTGTTTTGAGTTCCTTGACTTCCCTGGGTGGGTCAGAGCCTGTTCTGTTCTTTTCTCCTTCCCGGGAAGAACCACATGGTGTCTTTTTCCTGGTAAAAAGAGAGTTTAAAGGATGACTTGGGGATCTTCCAACCTGGACCCTATTTTCCCACCATTTCGGGTCTGAGTGACGAATGAGGACGGCAATTGTTGAAATTGGTCCAGTATTGAGCGAGGACACTTCAGCCATTGTGGCCTGTTTGTGGCTGCACTGCACGTCCTCTAAATGTGCTTGTTATTGCCTCTGACAGTCTCACAATCCTGTAAGTAATTGACAACATCCATTTTTAGACATGTGCACCCACAAACCCACGGATTGTGATTTACTGCATGTCGATGTAAACAAAAATCTGTCTTCTGATTGAATTCATGGTGGTACTACATTCATAGACCTATATTGCTGTAACTTCATTCATGGACCTATAATAACCACCATGTCT
This sequence comes from Urophycis tenuis, assembly GCA_036785325.1. Lineage (NCBI taxonomy): Eukaryota > Metazoa > Chordata > Actinopteri > Gadiformes > Phycidae > Urophycis > Urophycis tenuis. The sequence goes on along the minus strand of JAXIVH010000061.1, from coordinate 394,651 downwards.
TGTATGTGTTGATCATTAATCTTGATTGCCATTGGCGGTGCAAGCCAGTGTTTACTTGCACTGCGGTGCGTGACTATAGGTTGCTTTTGATAACATAACCCTGCGCAGCTGTGTGTGTGTGTGTGTGTTGTATCACAACAGTTTAGTTTTGGATATCAATTTCCTCAGAGAGCGATAGCCTACTTTTAGCTAATGACCAGGGAAGCGACCTTAAAAAACTAACATCTCCAAAACATGGATGAACTAAAGAACGCTCCCCATGCACACACGGCACACCCACTTAGCATAATCTCCTTCATCCACAAACTGCCTTTCGCTACACTATTTTATACTTGGAACAAAAACAGAAAATCCATTATAATTGAATCCTTTAAATACATAGGATATTTTGGTGAAAGGACTCTTCACTCGGCTATATGAGGTTGAGGGATGAATGTTTTTGTGTGTTCACTGGCATGATTCATATTTGAAATTGCCTTACGTTAAACACTTTTGATTTGCCTAATCTCTGCAGGTCTTTAAAATGCAGTGGAAATGCAGAAAACAACTGGCTTTAACCAAGTGGCCTTTGTTAAAGTTGTTCCTGTGACTAAAGGTTCCAGGTTTGCTGCTGCTTTATAATGACAATCTGATGGTGTTGGTGGCAAAAACCAGCACTTTTCGAGGACACTATTGCCCCTTAGGGTTACATTTCAGCTGTGAGCAGGCTGCAGCGGCTGAAGCCCTCCAGGTCAATAATGGAACAATTTTTTTAATTAGTGTCCGACATTTGGACCCGGAATTATGTGAAAATGGGCTCCAGGTGGACCTTTTGAGTTGTCCTTTAAGAATGTGCCAGAATGTCTTGTCACCCATACAAACCTGTCCTGAATTCTAATCCTACACTATCCTGTAAAGGTGATTGATCAGGTACATGGCATTCTCCATCATCTATACTCACGGGAACAACCAGGAATTGTTTCGTCATTCCTCACAGACCCAGTGACATGTTTGATACCAACCAACTACCAGTTACCCCAAATCTGAAAGGGGTCAAACTACTGGACATTTAATTGCCATCGTTCAGAACAAGTAACCCATGCGGTTAAGCTTTTTCTTTCTTTTTTTTTTTTTTTTTCAAACACATTCCCAAACCAACTACGCAGGATAACAATAAAACTTAAACATAACATTGATTTGTGGGCAGAAGGCTAAATCATCCACATTCATGTGAGGTTTTGAATTATGGAGAAAAGGAAATGTGCGACTGCTAAACACACCATTTACAGGCCACGGCCTTCGGAAAGGGACCCTTTCATCTGGTTAAATTGTGCATGAATGACACGCAGCTTGGAAAAATATGCGTATTATTATTACAGCACATTCTGGCGTGCATCTGGCTTTGGTGCGTGGCCCCGGAAATGCGCTCTCATCTGTCTTGTGGATGTGAAGGGCGGGTAACACGACGCCTCACTTAAAGGCTCCTCCACATCGGCATGGCTCCTCGACACACACTCGTGTGAGAAGGCATATGTTTATTTCAAGAGCGACAGAGCGGAGGCATCGCGGCGGACCACATTCTGCTTGTACCATCAGTGGGTGTCTGTAGCTCCTCTCTCTCTCTCTCTCTCTCTCTCTCTCTCTCTCTCTCCGGGGCTCCTCGGATGTCTGGAGAATGTGTAAATGTGTCAGGAGGATGACTCCTTACGTCCAGCCCGCTACATACACTCTGCTATTGTTTGTTCGTGGCCTCCCAACTGTAACCAGACCGAAACACGCATGTTTGCATGCAGCCCATTCCCAAGTATGGCCATGGCAGGGTTTGATGGGGGACGTGGGGCCCTATAAGAAGGAGGTAAACGGGAACATTTTTAAATGTGGGGATGGGGAGAATCCCCTTTTGATTCTCATTCCACTTCTCTTGCTGGTTTTTGACTGGTATGGAATTTGAACCCTGTTTTTCTTCCATAACAAAAAGCCGTGTCTTGAAATCTTACATGAGTGGTTTTATAGATGTTGGTACTTGTAGCAACCAAAACCTGTTCTATTCCACCCCTAAGCACAAATGAAGGTCACATGATTGTGTTTTATGTAATTATGTCAGCACATTGATGAGTATATTTTGATCTGAAATGTAATGAGGAATTGACTCGCGTGGAAATTTAGTCTAGGGCCTTGTTTCTAGAAGTAGTCTAATTTTAGTTTGTGTTGTGTGTTTTCAGGAGCAGCGCAGCCCCCTGGCAGAATACTGCACTTGTGACGCTCCCCTTCACCTCGGACCACGCCTGTGGCCACAGCGTCCATGAGGTAACGCCAGGACCCAACCCCCTCACTACCACCACCCCCTCTCTCCCTCCCCCCCCTCCCTCCCCCCCATCCATCCATCCACCCCCCCCCCCCCACACACCCCGCAGCCATGGGTCAGAAGATCTCCGGCAGCATCAAATCCGTGGACGTACGCGGGGAACCCTCCTACCGGCCCGTGCGGCGTGAGCTGCGCGGCCCCGACTTCTGCCGGCCCCCCCGGCTGGACCTGCTGCTGGACATGCCGCCGGCCGGCCCCGACGCCCAGCTGCGGCACGCCTGGAACCCCGACGACCGCTCCCTCAACGTCTTCGTCAAGGAGGACGACAAGCAGACGTTCCACCGCCACCCCGTGGCCCAGAGCACGGACTGCATACGGGGCCGGGTGGGCTACACCCGCGGCCTCCACGTCTGGCGGATCCACTGGCCCGCCCGGCAGCGGGGCACGCACGCCGTGGTGGGCGTGGGCACGGCGGAGGCCCCGCTGCACTCGGTGGGCTACACGGCGCTGGTGGGCTCGGACGCCGAGTCCTGGGGCTGGGACCTGGGGCGCAACAGACTCTACCACGACACCAAGAACCGGCCGGCGTCGGCCTCGCCGCCCACCTACCCGCGCTTCCTGGAGGAGGACGAGTCGTTCGTGCTGCCGGACTCGCTGACGGTGGTGCTGGACATGGACGAGGGCACGCTGAGCTTCATGGTGGACGAGCAGTACCTGGGCGTGGCCTACCGGGGCCTGAAGGGCAAGCGGCTGTACCCCATCGTCAGCGCGGTGTGGGGACACTGCGAGGTGTCCGTCCGCTACGTCAACGGCCTGGACCGTGAGTATGACGCCACTCTTAAACGCGCGGGTTCAGGCCGCAGATGATTCCTGTCGTTTGCCCTTTTCCATCCGAGGGAGCTGTGTGGATGGGGAGTTGGCTCTTCTTTTTTTGATCTGGGCTTTGTTTGTTTGGATAACTCTTTGTACCGGACGTGCAGGGTCCCAATGCACTTTCAAGAGTTATTCTTTTTTTTCCTACTGAACAAAATGTCAGCAGCCATGGGATTTTAATCTCAGAAGTTATTTTCAAGCGGGGCTATTTTCCTCCAATGTCCTTATTTGCGTTGCCCATGCAGTCTCGTACATCCTCCACGCTCCGCCTCGTGTCCTGTGCCGTCTGTGCATTGCAACCTAAAAGCTATCAAACACAGTAAGTAATAAGCAATGGCAGCACTGTGTAACAATAAACCGCTCCCTGTGCTACGTTCACGCACATCCTCCTCCAAACACTGGGACCCGTGCTAGTGGTGCCCCTTAAAAAGTAATGCAACTAAAATATAGTTCATATAAAATATATAAATACATAAAATATATTTTAATGTATTCAATATACCCAGCATTCACATCTAATTGGTATTGTTGGATATAAGCGGTGTCGTATTTACACACACACACACACACACACGCACACTCTCAAGTATGTATATTCGACTCAACAGATTCCGGTAGGCCTCACATTTCCATGCATCATGATTGGAAACCTTTACTGTGCTGGATCCCCTCATGGCTGGAGCTTCATTAACGACGGCTCCCCTTTCAGTTGGATAAATCAAGTCTGCAAGCGATGCTTTTGATATGGCTTCAAAAGGCTGTTACACGCGCGTTTTACTGTCGAGATTTACACTCTTGGAGGCTGTACACTCTACTGGATCTCCCACTGTTCACCCTTAACGCGTGCGTCGGTGCTTTTGTTTTGCCACGCCCTGGACGAAGCCGTCTCTGTCTCATTTTGTGATGCGGTAAACAGCCCTGTCAAATGAAATGGTTGGTGCGTGTGTGTGTGTGTGTGTGTGTGTGTGTGTGTGTGTGTGTGTGTGTGTGTGTGTGTGTGTGTGTGTGTGTGTGTGTGTGTGTGTGTGTGTGTGTGTGTGTGTGTGTGTGTGTGTGTGTGTGTGTGTGTGTGTGTGTGTGTGTGTGTGTGTGTGTGTGTGTGAAGTCTCTCCCTCACTCAATCTTCTCAGCCCAGATGTCTGGAGCGGCCACAGTGAGATGGTCCTCTCCGTGGTCATACTCATGGGAGAATGCTTGAAGAAGGCTCCGGGCCTCTCGGCTGCTTTCCGCTCCCCCGTCTGTTTTGTTTGTGTGTGTTTTTTTGTTTTTTTTTTGCCTTGACTTGTGTCTGCCTCACTCTGTGTGTCTTTGATGCGGTCTTCTCAAAGCCCATTGTGTCTGCTTACAGCCGTCTCTCCCTCCCCCCCCTCCCTCTCTCCACTGCACCAGTGGGTAGGGCAGCACACTCACATCCCCAGCATATAATGCTGACCATGTCATTCGATACAACTTTCATGTGCAATGAGTTGTGGAATAGCGAGTGCATTTTAGTGTGCGTGTGACTCGTCGATGGCTTTAGAAAAGTCTTTTTTTTTTTTTTTTTTTCTCTCAAGGCATTAAAACGCCCACACAACCCAATCCAGGAATTAAAGTGTGGTTTTAGTTGCCTTAAATCCAACTGAATACCCAACTCTGAATAACACTTTTTTTTTTGTCTTTTTAATGATTGAACCACTGAACCATTTTGCAATTATTGTTCGTTTAAAAAGTTGGTAGGCACCCTAGGTGGGACTTTAATTGCAGAGACGCCACAGGTAATTTTGCCAATGTAGCATCCATTGTGAAAGCCACTACTGTTAAATGGTGAAGAGGACTCATTTGTAGCAGCTGCACAGCGGTCAGGGAAGAACCTCCAATGGCGAGGATTGCCTGACTGAAGTGGACTTCTAGATGACCTACCTTTTTGAGAGAGCAATGCAAAGTAAATGTATGATTACCGTAGCTGCTCACGCCTCAGAGTATGATCTGGTGTCATTATATTTTTATACGTACTTTCTTTGATAAAGCCGTTTTAATTTCCGTAATCGGTAACTCCCTGACCCTGATGTGGGAGGCCCAGATGAATGGCCATTGGCTCATTATGTCGTTAATCAAGTCTGAATTTCGAGTGTTGCTTTGCAATTTAAATTCTGCTGACAAACGTCATGAGTAGACGGTCATGAAGCTGATCCTCCACTACTGGACCGTTCAACATGTCCTTCCTTAGCACATGCGCCGCTGTGCTGTGGCTACTCTACTGCACTCATGCTTTTCCCACCTGAAGACATTGTGTGTTTGTGTTGCCATGTAGATCACTGGGGACAAAATGCTATATGTTGCTACATTGACTCCTTCTCACGGCTTGAATTAGTCGTGACAAGTCGTGACATTCATTATTTTGCGGACCCTCTTGTGGCGGCAAGACGAGCGATGGCCTTTTTTAAGGTAATTTGTGAAAACATTCATCTCTTTTCCGCTCCTTACACACATCCTCATTTGCCAATTTGTCTCGCAAGGGCTGCCTTTAAGATCTTTGTGTTTACCTGGCATACATGGGAGACAGGGTGTCTTGTGATGCTGATGTGGATTAACGAGCGGTTTCATCCTCGTCGCGAGATGTGTACGCAAGAGAAGGCACCGCCCTGCCGTGATGTATCATCTACATGTGAAGGATTAGAAATGATGCATTCTGGGAAACGTCACCGGAGCTATAGTCTCTGGCTATTAGACGGTTTATCCGTCTCATGTTGACAAGCTTTTAGTCAAGTTCTTCATTGTTCCATTTCCACTTCTCTGGCTCCCTAGGGCCCGCACCTCCAGACGCGCTCCTCCAGCTTCTGCCGAGGTGCTGCCATTATGTTTTTAGTGTTTTTTACACTTCCATACCAAGTCTCAAAGTACAAAACTATGTATCCACAGCTCTCTGTGGTCCACCCCCCCCCCCCTGTCTGCCTTGTGTCCCTCCAGCTCTATTCCTGGATCTCTATCTTTATAGCTCTTTCCACCACAGCCAGCCCCCTGTGACACCACGGTGGGCCCATCCACAACTCATTTACACCTGAACCAGCCAGACAGGCCGCCGGAGAGCCTTTCACACACTGTCTGTGGAGATGCTCACACTTTTCATTTTTTCCAAAGTAACCCAATTTCACGCCGCTGTCCCATTAGGTTTTGTGTGTCTCCGTTGCATCTCTCTTCCCCCCTGTTTCCCATGGCTTATCCACGTGCTATCCAACCCCCCCCCCCTTCCCTCATTAGATCTGTACACATCTAATTCTTGCAATGGTTGGCAAGGAAATAGTTGGCCAGTGAAGCGAGGTGTAGGGAAGAGGGGACGGAGGAGAGACGATTAACCGCTTAACCCAGTAGCAGCAGTTGGTCTGCTGCCTGTCCTGAAGACTGGGCGTTGGAACGTATTCATTCATTCACATTCAACAACGGCCTCGTATAAAAACAAGACGAGGGCCGGAAAATTAAGAGCAGGAGTTTGATGCAGTGTTTGCCACGCTCGTCCACGGCGGCCATTTGTCTTCACTGCCCGGGTCCCAGCGTGTGCAGTTGCGTATGCAGGTGCGCCGGGCGAAGGCCACTTATCAAAATAAATACTGAGACGTCACCGCGCCGCCGCGCTGGCCTCCTTTCACCAGACCGCAGCCAGCAGAGCTCCCCGGGGACACGCCCGCGCACAGCGCTGCCCCAGTTGACTGCGCCCCTCTCTTACCCCGATGGACTCGGGGCCGCCCCGGCCCCCGCGCTGCCAGGTAGCAGGAAGTCGGACACAGGGGGGGGGGGGGGGGGGGGGAAGAGGAGAGCGCCTGACCCCGGCGTCCGCGCGGTTCACCCGGCGATTGGATTCCGCTCCAAGTGGCCGATGCAATTTGGACACCGGCGTTTCCAATTAGGAGGAGAGAGCGATGGCTCGCCCTCCTCCCGTTCCCTCTGGTCACACGGGCCGCTCTGTCCCAACACCCTGCCTATTCCTTCATTTGTCCCCCCCTCCCTTTCCAGTTCTCCATTTTCCTTTTTTTTTTTTTTACATTGCAGCCAAATAGACGGTCTTTCCCCTCTAACCCTCTTTTTAAAATGTTTTTCGACTTCTTCCACAGGCGTACTCGGCTACACAGCCAGTCTGGAAGTGTGCATGCGTGTTTGCTGATGGTCAGTTTAACTAGATTATGCAGCTCCCGCGGCAGCCATATGCTTATCTCAAACTCTCACCTGGTGTGAAGCGAGCGGCCTCCACCTCTGTCCTGATATCCTGGCGCAGCAGCCCTCGGTGTGCATGACTTTTATTAAGAGAGTGCCGAAGGAGGGCACCTGGGAAATTGGAATAGAAGTGCCATCAAGGTGGGACCTTTCGTAGCCTCCATTACTTGACATGACATAAATGGGGCGTCTCCATTTGTTCAGATGAGGACATGTGCGTTTGGTACACGCAAGCCCACACACTCACACACACACACACACTAGTGAATACACCGGACTTGCCGGCTTGTCAGGATGAAAGTGAGTGTCTTCTGCAATGAAATGTACCCTCATTTATGAATTTGCAAAGCAGACCAAATATGAGGTGTACGGTGTCTCCTGTGTGTAATTGTCTTCTTTCTCTGCCGCGTTGCACCACCCCCACAACCCCCACTCTCTCTACCCGTGCCTGTCCTGTGGGCTCACCGTCGCGTATCAAGCATCCAGTCGTCCATAACAACACATTCCCAGTGATGGAAGCCCAGTGCGTCTTCTCTTTAAGCATGCCGTCAACCTGTCAACCCCTTTACTCTGACCGCGTGGCAAAGATGAGGCAGCAGCAGGCAGCGGGGGGTGGGGGGGGGGGGGGGGGGGCTGGACCACATGGACTGACAAACTACACGACGCGCTGGCTATTAGGAGTCACGCTGGAAAGGGAAGTGTAGCACTGGCTGCTGCTGCTTTCTACTCCATTTAACAAAGGCGCTTCTTCTAGCTGATTAGCATGGATTCATTTTTCATCTTGCCCGCTGGGTTTCCTTTTCATTTTAGTCTTAATATGTCAGTTTTCCTTTGACAAACACGGCATACCAGACTTTACAAAGGGGCGCGGACACCATGTTTGACCCGTTTTCAATTTACTATGCTCTTTTCAAGGGGATAGTGTGAAATATTCCAAAATGGATCCTGCCATACTGACGTGTAGCTAAAGACCAGGCACAACATATTTAGTGTTGCTTAATCTAGTCAACAAATGAACCACTTTGGATGCAGGGCATTGTGGCCAACAAGGTGTCTTTTCTGTTTCAAAGCGCTCAGCAAGGTCTCCCATCTTCCAAACTATTTTCAGATGGATCCCCTGAGAACAGTGTCATACATATTGCATCTCACTGGCTCCTCCCACAGAGGAACATGTCGTGGCACGTGCACAGATACCACCGTGCGAGTGCCAATGCTAAGAGCAATAGGATCCAAGCGCCTTACGACTGAAGGCTTCAATGGGGTTTGGATGGAAAGTGAAGAGAACAACTGCGCCCTTTCACCAAACCGGTGTTTATTTCAGCCACGTCAACCGCAAGCTAGCTGTGTCTGTCCTGAGCCAGCTGAGGGACAGCTCCCTGAGCATCCGCGTCTGTTTTTTTCCTTGCCGGCGCGCTATGCACCCATATTTTCTCAGGACCGGTTGTTGCCCTCGGCAACCCTAGTCATGGAGACCAGCCTGCAGCCGCTGGGATTGACTGATTTGTAGCGAGGTGCTAGCTTCCTCATTAGCCCTCTTGGTGTATCGCTCTGGGATGCGGTCTCTGGCACCGTTACATGTATATTTCAGGCACATATCGAGGCTGCACCGCTTTCTCAGCGTTAATGACATTTCTGCATGCAGACAAACACTGCAAGAACTGTTAACTTATGGGCACTCCCACTATGGCCAATAAAAAAAGATTCTGGAGGAGAGGCCAAGTGTGTATCGCTATAGTTTTTGTGAGCTGTGGTTGCCTACACAATTTGCTGATGAGGTTTGGGCTGTTGGATGGGTCTTATGAAATGTAGCCGTGAAATCCGTAACACAACATTGTTTATTGAAAAGGAGAGGAATCCCGTGGGCCCGTTGAGATCCTGCAGCAGTAGGACGTGGCTGCACTAATCACAGGCACACCCACAATTCTCAGTCACGTGACCTTGCATGTAGGTTGGGAGTTGGTTACCATAGTGACGCCTACGTGGTGGGCTCTGGTTGGGGTTGGTGGTGGTGGTGGTGGTGGTGGGGGGTGTTGCTGGAGGTGACGTTAGCCTGATTGATGGGCGCTGTCAAGGCCAACGGTGAGCTCATCCCTCACCGGGGGCTGAGGGCTGGGAGTGTTGGCGGTAGGATGTGGGCTCACTGCACCTCATGTAGCACACGTGTCGCTCCGCCAGGGCCATGATGAATAATAAAAGTACACCCTCCTCCACTATGAGAATGTATGAATCACGACATGACGGTCCCCTGCAACTCCTTGTGTCAGGTGTCAGAGTTCTGAATATTGCCTTTGATCCAACGCCAACCTGCACTGCTTAAAATAAGGTAAACTCTGCTAATTGGACCAGGCTGTTATTTTCAGTTTGCCTTTGGGCCCTGGTGTTTTTGTGGAACCCCGGGAGCTGGGGGGAAAAACATCATCATGGGATGTTCTTGGTAAAATGTATAAACGATGGAACGATGGCATTGCAAGAGGGACCTACCTTCATTCATGACACCGCATTTCCCCTGTAAAGGCTGAACGCATTGCGTAAGAGTCGGACCGACTATAAATCGTCTCAACGGGGTCCTGGGATTCCTGCCTGTACACAGAATTGCCCGCGCGTGCACTTTCCAGTGCCGACCGTGAAGTCCTGTTGCCATGAGGTAGCACTGCTCACTATTGCGAGGGCAATACCATCACTCCTTCAAAGGGTCCCATTTATTGAATTCACTCACATAAAGCATTGTAATGTACTTAAGGAGAGACCATGGGGTAATATAATGCCTTGCCAATTTTTCTAAAGGTGCTGGTTTAGTTTTTTTTTTTTTTTTGGGGGGGGGGCGGGGGCGAGAAGGTTTTAATGATCACAGTGGAATACAGTACAGTACACTGTGTGGCAGGCAGCTCGGGTCTTCTGTAGAGCCTGTCTGCAGCTTCTGACGCGTTTGTTTTGTTCTCCTCCTGCTGTTCTGAGGAGCAATGAACATGAGGGAAACCTCAAAGGTAACTGAACCCCCCTCCAGTAGAGGCTTGGAGGAAGGCGTTGGTAATTATGATTGGTAAAATGTCATCAGTCAGTCAATGCTTCAAACCCCTTCAAGGTTTAAAAAAACCCAAGAAATGAAGTGGCTTAATTCAATCACCTATTGATTTGAAGGCATAATCTTAATCATAATGTTCATATCTCACGTGGAGGGTGATTCTCCAAGAAGCTGCATGGCGTAAGACCACCCGAGTCACGACAAAGGGCCATTTTCTCGCTGTGCCGCCAAAATGTGTGTGTGACAGACACGGACGCTCTTGTGTAAATGTCTTGTGTTTTATAGACTATGAATCTATAATGCAGGTCGTGAATCTTGTTGAAAGCAAGCCATTAAGTGTATGGCAGAGCCAGGGGCCTCGGAACGCCATCACATGACACGTGTTCATGACAAGTGGGTCATTGACATGAACCTAACCTTCTGTCTCTCTCTCTCTCTCTCTCCTGTAGCCGAGCCCCTCCCCCTCATGGACCTATGCAGGCGAGTGGCCCGGCTGGCGCTGGGGAGAGAGCGCATCCATCACATCGACACACTGCCCCTGCCACAGACTCTCAAGAACTACCTCCAGTACCAGTGACCCCGCGGACGGACACACACACACAGACACACACACACACACACACACACACACACACACACTCTTAACACATCAAACGGGGGGGGCGGGGCAGTGGGTCCTCACTGCGGCGCTCCAAGAGGAACCTTCTCAGAGCCGCGGGCTCCAGACACAGACTGTGCTTTTGACAATGAGGGGCTGATGTGAGAGTGTATCAGAGGAGGCCGACTGCTGCAAGGGCTTTGTTTACAGTGGGATCGGGGGTGGGGGGGGGGGGGGGAGGGGGCGTGGCTGGTGGAGTGGGATTTTTAGGATGTTTTTAATCAAACTTTTAAATCATTTCATTCTTTTTTTGTTTGTTTGTTTTAGTTTTTCTGCTGCTCGGTCAGATTTGAGGCATAGAGAGATCACAGAGCTGTGGGAGCGATGGCGAGAGTGGGGATGAGGGACGCGGGCACCACGACGGTGTCTGGTGTTTTAACGTCTGTCCTGGAGAGCTGTTCTTGGGAGAGGCGCAGCGTGTGGGCCCATGCGCTGTGGGCCAGTCTCTAAATCAGCTCTGTACGCACTCTGCCAAGCCCCCCCCCCCCCCCCCCCGCCCCCCAATCGGTGTGTGTGTGCAAACTTGGCTTCCCCCAAAGCACGTTGGTATTTATATTGTCCTATTTCGGGAGTTTGTTTGTGTTCGATCACACCCAAACGGCAACGCACCGGCCAAGAGAAACAGCTCTCTTGCTCTGCCATGTGCTGGGTTTGCACCCATCTCACGGGGATGCGCAGCAATGGAGGTCCACGCTCTCTCTCTCTCTCTCTCTCTCTCTGGCAGTTTGTGCCTGAATCCTCAACCCCGCTCGCTCTCTCCCTCTCCCCTCTCCCTCTCTGCAAGCCTCCCCCCCAGCATGGCGATCTGAGCGACGGCTTTCTCTCATTAGCAGAGCGAGATTGATCTGGTCTTCTTTGATGGGCTAATGTGCCTGAGATCCTGCAAATGAGGCACACACTTTTTTCAGATGGTTCTTTTTTTCTATTTTTTTTTTTAATGCTTTTGTTTATTCTGCCTTTCATGCGTTTTGGCTTTTTTAAATCATGAAATAAATTCTGGTCTTTTTGTTATTTCTTTGTTGTTTTTTTTTTGTTTTGTTTTTCTTATTTGACAGTTTTTGTGGATTTGAGATTTATCTGCAGAAAGCAAAGTGAGGTCAGGAAGTCTCACCTGGGTCTTAAGTCCGTGGAATGTGGTGCCATCAGCATCTATTAAATGTGAATAAAAACCTCAGCGTGTACGTGTTCCTCTGTTTGCCTGCATGTGCCTTTTAGGAAACCAGGCAGACACCAGCCACCACACCACGCACCACCAAGACAAACTCATTTAAGCTTCATTTCCAAGAACCGTTCAGTTACGATGGGGGCGGGGGTGGAAATCCTGCACTGAAGCCAAAGCCGCATTTTCAGTTTTGGCATTTACTCGAGTGGTGCTCACCCCACCCAAAGCGCCCTAATAAAAAGTGTTTGACAGAGCTAAGCTTGTTATGTGATCAAAGTTTTAAAGCTGGCATAACTTTCCACCCTGAGCCCCATTAGTGTTATGCGGGGGGGGGGGGGGGGGGGGAGGGGTCCAGCATTGATATCGCCAGGCTCCGCCCACTTCTAGATGAATGGCAGTGCGTGTCTGACATGGCAGCGGCCGTGTTCTTCAGATGACGGATGATATCAGAAGCTCAGGATCTCCATGATGGTAACGGCAGCTCTAACACGGGTCTGATCGACATCTCCCCTGTTGGCTCACACAACGCCAGCTCAAGTACTTATCAGAAGTGCGTTGACACCACAACAAACAACACAAGATGGGGACACAGATCGGAGCTTGTTTTTTTTAAAGTGTTTTAATGAGTCCGAGAGCTGCTCTTTCAAGTGGACTGAAATAGGATTTATTTAAAAAACAACAACCTTGAGCTGAGTAGGCCTACGTGTTCGCTGTGCGGGGAAGCTGCCTCTTGACCGGTCAGAGTGCCATTTCTCCTCCATCTGGCTTTTGATCTATCATGCATTCTATTCTCCCTTTGAAATTGATAGAACTGTTCTACCTGTCCAACCACTGTCTGTTAGTGTTCTCCCTCCATTTCATTCGATTGCCAGGTCTTGAGTCCTTGGCACGCGCACACACACATATGTCCTTGGCACACGCACACATATGTGTGTAGCATGGTTTGTATATTGTAAATTATGCAGAGCAGGCCTTTGCCAATTCTGCTAACCCTTTCAGCTTGTAAGAGTAAATCCTAATGAGCTGGCGATATATTTCTGCTCCACAGCCACATCTTAAGTATCCCCATAAAATATGTTATGTAGTCCAACAAACATCCATTATACACAGAACAAAGAACTACATTCACTCAGCACATTGTATGCAACACTAACTGTCAAACGTTTGGTTCTTAATGACATTTCAATGTTCAGAAACAAACAATACCCAGGAGGGCCTACGATGGGACCATTTATGTCTGCTTCCTTACCTTCTCCAGCCGTGGATGGCTGACAGGATGCACTCAGAGTGAAACACGTGTTCCTGGGTGGAGGTGGAGGTGGTGGTGGTGGTGATGGTGCCATGACGAGAGCCTGTGCATCAGAAGAGTTTGGCCCCTCCCTGTGTGTTACATCATGATCTTTTTTTTCAATATCTGCCGAGTCGAAAGCACATACGTGTTCACTGGCAGATGGCTGCTACATTAATGCAAGAAATAAAAAAGAACAGTAACTAAGGCAACGGTAATTTGAGAGTGGTACTTTTTGATGTCTTGTATTGTCTGTGCACCACCGGGGAACCAAAAAAAATGTGGGCTCCTCTTTTGAAGGAGACGGTGGAAAAGGGACAGAATTTTAACTCCCCCCCCCCCCCCCCCCCCCCCCCCCCCAGAGGTTTACACTGAATATAAATTAAGAGTGAGCCATTCTCGTATCTTCTATAGGTATCAGGGACACGAAAGCGTGCCAGGGGGCCTCAGCATGACGCCCCGCCGCATGTATACACTGTCTCGTATTTACACGTAACCCTCCATGTTGTCTGCTTCTTTCTACCGCACACACGCACGCGCACACACGCACGCACGCGCGCACGCACACACACACACACACACACACACACACACACACGTCTCTTTCTCCATTTATATGCTTTGTTCTTTCAATTACTTTGACATTGTTATTGATAGTTTTTCCTTCTCCGAAGTCTCTTGCTTGCTGCTTGTGATTCTGCTGAATGAGACTGTGCAGAAAATATGAGAGTTGTCAAAATAAGTTGGGTTGGAGCAGTTTCAAATGTTGTTCTTGAAGGGCAGTGCTGAAGGGAAGGGCTGGAAACCGCGGATCTCTCCATTGAGGTCCTTGCTAATATTCTCGGTTCCATTTGGACCTCCCGCCAGCTATCT
>JAXIVH010000061.1:364876-380106 GCA_036785325.1 Urophycis tenuis | reverse complement strand
GCTCACATAAATGGCACTCAGTGGTCCCTTTTCAGCTGATTTTCTATCATAAATATGGCTGCTTAATCATCGGTTCGCTGAGGCTGGGTATTTTAATGTTTGCATCGCGGCTTGTGCCCATCCGTAGTCTCTGGAACGCTCCATTTCCTGTGCCAATCGCTCATTTTAGGAATGGACTTGGCTCCAAAAACCAGAACTATAACCTTAAATGGTATAATGCACTCGGTACCCCATTAGTCTAATAAACACACACACACACTGCACACCCCAAAACACCTGAATTATTAACAAAACTACTACCTGGGGACACCTGCAGTAGGCACGGGGCTCAACAGAGGCCAGTGCAGGGTGGTGCCTGAAGACTGAGTGATTGTTTCCCTGCATCGCTGTTTGCAAAATCCAGCATCACTCTATTGGTGCTAATTGGTGTAAAGTCCCCACACAGGTTTCACAGAGTCTCCACAAAATGTGCTTTGTTACTTTGTTGTCTGCTCAGGCGACCCCTTCATTCATTACACAAACATAGTAGAACAAGCTGCATAAACACAGCATATACCGGTTGCAGCGGTTCCACAGTAACCGATCACGCTGCTTGAGCATGTGTCTTCATTTAGGGTTTTGTTGTTGTACGGATTGTCTTGGCTTGTCTTGTGTTGTAGTACATTTCAACTAGCTTGAAACGATGGGTTTGCGTTAGCTTGAAGTGATGTCCACATGTCAAATTTGAATACCAATTTATTGAAGTGGCTCTAGTGCTTGCGTTACTTAACTTTGAAAAATACATGAATAAGATTTAATTGTACACGGACCGTGATTGATTTGTTGAGTATGTTGGTTGAATTAATCTATCCGTTAATGGAATGTAGACTGGCAGAGTATAACAAACTCCTTGGGGCATTTAGGGAATCAGAGTACACTTAACCCCAACAGAACCCCATCAGAACTCCATCAGAACAATGCCGCCACAAACTCAAGGAAATAAGGCCACAGTTGCAGGGTTATGTTATGTTTTTTGGGGGAATGGATTTTGTGATTGGCACTGTTTTCTACATGAGCGATAACATAACCATATATTGCATTGTTGATTACGCATGTGTAGCCTTATTATTATTTGACTATTCTTCCTGGTATTATCATTATTCTTGGTTGGGTTTATTGGTAGTTCACAAACCAGCCAGGTGCACAGCGCCACCTAATGTATGGGAGTGTGTAGACACGTGAGTGAACTGGGGTATAGAGCAGCATTAATAATGTAGAAGCTGAGTGCCCGGGGAGTGGAGAGTGGAAGGCAGTTGTACTCAGCACGGTGCGAAGCATTCCTACCTAATACAAAAATGCACTTAGTTTGCCAAGGCAACTAGGAGCAAAGGCTTCATTTTGTAAATAGTATTTATTTCCTTACATGATGAGTACAAATGCGCAGGTGATTGCACCTTAATTACAAATAATAAGTATTGCATTCAATATGTCACATTATGATGTCAAATCAGTAAGCAGCTCACACAGGGAGTTTCTTTTATTTTATGATTATATAAATATTATATGTCAATGATTTAACGCTGAATACAGGCCTCTGTGACATTCATTTACCACTCATCAAAAATGTAATCATTGATTTAAAGGCTCCGACGTAGAAGTGTTGGCGAGGGAAACTAAATCACAAAGTGAAGCTCGAGACGATACTCAAACTGAGACGATACTTAAAATGTAGGAAGTAAAGGAAAGATGAATCACACCTTGTTTCCCGAACATTTCAAATGTACTCGACGAATGTCAAAAATCAACATCATTTCAACATCTCCCCATGCCTTGGGAAACAATTTTACCCCCAGCCCCTAGGCCCTATGCCACCCCCCCCCCCCCCCCACCCCCACCAAAAAACAAACAAACAAACAAACAACAACAACAACCAAGAATCGGTTGTGTGTGCACAATCGATTGTGATACATAACATGGCGATTCAAAAGGAGGGAATGCATAACAAACCGCGGCCGGCCCTCCATTATCCGCCATCTCAATCACCTTGTCCATATCGCTCCAACAAGAGCACCGCAGGGGGCTGCTGGTGGGCGGGGGGGGGGGGGGGGGGGTGCTGCGGGTGGTGCTGCTGGTGGTGGTGGTGGAGGGCGGTGGGACGGCCGCTGTAACGGGGCTGCTGATAAGGGACCTGATCGAACCCGGCGCACGTGAAGCCGTCAGAGCGGCTCCTCCCTATCTATTGACCGCCATCTCCCTTTCACTCTCATTTTCTCTCTCACTCCCCCGTTTGCACCGATTCCTCGCCGTGCTACGCCCAACCCCTCCCCACCACCACCACCACCCCCACCCGCCAGCGGTAGCCGTACGGAATTGCAAATCGCGGCGGGTCCCGTCTTTTCATCGGGTGGTGGTGGGGGGGGGGGGGGGGCAGGCGATAAGGACCGCCGGCTGCCAGACGTTTATCAGCAGGCCGGCCATGTTGTTTACCGCTCCTGATTTATTCATTTCCCATTGTTTGATTTTGTGCGTCGTTCCTGTTGCTCCCATATAGCGTTCCTATGTCCCCGCGAACGCTGTGTGTGCGTACGGGGCGCTCTCCCGCCCGGGGGGACAACGCGTCGTGTGGGGGGGGGGGGGGGGGGGGGGAGGGTTGTGATTGTGTCTGGGGGAAAACAAAATGGCGGAGGGGGGAGGGGGTGAGGGGGAAACAGAGGAAATTGTCGGCGGACGCACCTTGAAAGCGGCTGCCTTCAATATGGCGCCGTGTCCTGCACGCCCCTGGACACATTCTCCGCGCGCCGCATTTCTCGCCGTCTCTTCTTCTTTTGATATAAATTGAAATTTCCCCGCCACCACTCTCCCCCGGTGAGCGTACCGGGTTTAATTTGTACTGCACAAAGTGAACTTAAGATCCGACACGGTGGTCTGGTGTGGGGGGGGGGGGGGGGGGGGTTAGCGTGTCAGCATCAGGCAGTGAAAGACGAGCCCAGAGTGATGGAGTCCAGAGAGGTGGTGGAGGAGCCACAGAGTTATGCATTAACCCCAAGAGAGAGAGGTATGGAGGGTGCACTTTCCACTGGAAGGAACACACACACATACGTGTTAAGCATACATTAGTGGCTTGCATGCCTTGATGGACAGGAGGGTTAACAGAGACAGTGATGTGGGTTGAGGAATTTCATATCTTGATCACATGTTCAATTGAAGCCCAGCCAGCCACACACAGACACACACACACACACACACACACACACACACACACACACGCAACCCCTTTCACAGGGGATCTGCACATACCGTAATCCATGCATAAACGCAGTGTCTGTGCTGTATGGAGACGCACAGCAACGCGCCATGATTACATTCTCTGCCAACCGTGGGAATTGAACTCTCGACGGCGCCGGTACAAACATCCGGCTCTCTGCCTTCTTTTGAGTTTTTTAATATTTCTGGGCGTGAACCCCGCCACGCCGCTTCCCGGCGCAATCTTTATTACTTTGGGGTTTGTTTTGATGTTTCTGGGCGTGGGGGGGGGGGGTTGGTTGCTCCCATTTGGTTAAACCGGCCGCCGCTACAGCGTCGGCATTCGCCGTAATAAATGAAGGACTAAATAAATAAGGGGAGCCCTCCGCGGGGGTGACGCGGGGCGAGGCGGGGCTGCGTGGTGGACGTACATCATCTGGCAGCCTCTGAGCAAGGCTGGCACCGTCTCCCCGCCACGTCCCCCCCTCCCCCGTCCCCTCTATCTCTCCCCGGCGCGGCGTGGCTTGGCGTCTCCTCGCAGAAGGGGACCCGCGCTCGTATATCACAAGGCTACGGGGGCCCTCGTGATAAAATGATAAACAACCGCATCAATAATATAAGCTAGCCACGGAGCAGGACCAGAGTCTATTAGGGCTCCTCGCCTGCGCCGCTGACCTCCTGTTCATTTCCTGTGCTGGCGCCGATCTCGGGAAGCATATTGTATTCACGCTGGAACGGCATTATGCATGTTGATTGCAGCCGCGGAGTGGCGGGGGAGGGATTCGGAAATGCTATTTTGTCGAGGCGGGGTAGGGGGTGGTGGGGTGTGTTCAAAGTGTATACTTAACACGCTCATTTTTGTGGTGTGAAAAGAAAAACATACTCTCGTGCCAAGGATATACTCAAAACATACTCCAGTGCCAAGCATATACTTAGCAGGGTTTTTCTTACATCAAAAACTGTTTTGGCGGCCGCCAAACAGATTCCACTGTCCTCCGAGCTAAATCCTGCTTCATTGAGAAAGCGTAATGTGCAATCGTCTCCGAATCAATTGATTCTGGGTGCGGTGTGGTCTTTCGGCCAGCGGGGTGGCGGTACGCTGTGGATATACAGGTAGCCAACCAAGCGCCGACTATCGTCAGACCCACGGATAAGAGGAACGCCTGCGGCTGGCTATGCCCGAAGAAGTACATGACTGGTGTAATGGCATTTCCACACAGCACCAGTCCATTCTTGATATAGAGTTGACGGACCGGGCTGTGCTGTAACCGCTCTAGTGAAATATCTCAAAGCCTAAACTACATCCAGCCTACTTTATTATTTTTTTAAAAGAATGTCTACAAGAATTACAATTCTTTTAAAGTTTGCGAGACGGACAAACAACATTAAGTCACAAAAAAATGAAAGCAACCGACATACTAAGCAAATGTGGAAACCGCTGCTGTAAATACAAACTAAACACACGAGGAGTCTGGGTAATGTGCCTCTTTTCTGGCTGCGAGCAAAGCACACATTACTGTTGTTTGTTCTTGTGCGGCTCAGGCTAGCAGTTTGGATATTTAGAGGAAAGGACAGTCTGCGATGGAGACTGAATGGAGGACATCATGGTTTTATTAATCTACCAGTATATTTATGGGATGATTATGTTTCTCTACTGCTCCTGCAATGAAACCAGTACAGGCACTCTGCTTGTCTTCTCCCTTTGTCACACCAACTCCTCCCCCTCTACCTCGATCGGCGTCGCCTGTCTATGGATCACCGGTCCTGGCACTACAACCCCCAGAATCCCCGGCGGCCATTAGCAGGCACCTGTGTCTAATTCCCAATGTGTTCCACCTGTGTCTTGTTTGTTTCCCTTCATAACCTTGTGTGTCCATTGTGAGTTGTTGTATTTGTATTGAGTACATGGATGTACTTTGACTTTTGGTTATCTGATAGACGCACACACCTCGCTGTGGGCGCCTGTACCGGTTTCGTCCGGCAGTTAAATAAACTCTGTTCCACCGTTTACGTTGCTTGGTCTCGCGCTTGTTTCCGCTCAACCCCGTTAGTGTCACACCCTTCAATGTGTTTGTCTTTCACCGGTAAATAAATACTCCCATTCCATTTGTATTGTCTCATGAAACATTGAACAACTCGCAATACCAACACAGGTAGCCTGGGTAGCCTATAGCATCGCCAACATTCGGCAACAATAGGTAAGATCTGCAATGTCAGAAAATGGCCAAACTCAATTATTAATCTGTGTCTGGCAGATTGAAATGACCTCGGGGCGTACGAAAGTTTAATCGGCAATTACATTTGATTATTTATTTTTTTCTCGGCGAGGCGAGTGAGTAAGCAGAGCGTCATCGGAGAGGCAGCAGGCGAGGGTTCACTGCCCCGCATCCCTCTGGCTGTCCAGGGAACATCACCACCCAGCCCTCCTCTCTGGGGCCAGAGACCACGGGCATCACGGAGGTGTTGTCTCAAGCACATGAGATGGAGAGACGAAGGTGAAGGATGGAGAGAGAGAGAGAGAGAGAGAGAGAGAGAGAGAGAGAGAGAGAGTAGAGAGAGAGAGAGAGAGAGAGAGAGAGAGAGAGAGAGAGAGAGAGAGAGAGGAGGGATCGGGGAGAGTTGGGATAGTGTTCATTTATGTTAGGGTTAGTTTTCTGCGTGGGATTTTAAAATGATGGTCTTGTGAAAAACCTTCATGGACCTACCATACTAACACCCTCGCCATGAAGAGATGGAATATACACACATGTATTATACAATATTCACAATATTGGCTTTTATAAATAGGTAGATAAGTACAAATGTGTATTAATAATTTGGGGACCAGGACTCCAATGTAAGAATATATATATATTGTTTTTTTTTACCAGTAATGTTAATGGATGGAATTTACTCAAGCACAATATGTTATTTTGTTAATCATTAGTAACAGCAAAATGCATAGATTTCTGTCAAATAAATAAGCCAACGGAGACGCATTGCCTTTACTGTGCACAGAGCGATCATGCTCACTGCTACTTACTTACTGTGAGGTGACCCCCCCCCCCCCCCAGGGAAACCCCTGCTTAGGGAATGCACTGTGTTTTTGGAGTGGATAGTGAAACGGATTGAGGTGCCTGAACAAACACGTGAGCACAAATGTTCACACCAACGGTGTAATTGGTAGGTGTATGCATACACTCTCTCACAAACAACACACTCTCTCACTCTAAATATATATATAATGTGTGTGTATATATATATATATATATATATATATATATATACTGTATATATATATATATATATATATATATATATATATATATATATATATATACATGTGTCGTTAAAAATGCTTTCCTCAAAGCCATTACAGATGGATGGCTTGTTGGAGGCAGTATGCGCCACCAGAACTCATTTATCTTAATTGTCACAAGCCTCCCCATTGCTCACAATTATAGCTGCGCTTTCATTTGGCTTTTATGAAAACCTATAAACAATATTGGTGGATCGCGCAGTAAAGTGTCATAGGCGGTTAGGTCGGAGATTGCTCTCCTGTACGCGCCTGTATCTCTTCATCTTCATTTTGTTTATTGTTTACTCTGTTTAGCGCAGCTCATCCGTCTGTCCTCTCCGCGACGACCCCCAATCCCTCTCCCTCCCTCCCTCCCCCCTCTCTCGCTGCATAAATGCATAATCTCAGAGCCTTTGCTACTTGGGGGGAGGCGGGGGGGGGCGGGCGAGAAAGAACAAAAAAGCTAATAAATAAATAAAGTCATTGCCAGTTTACGAGGCTTGTTCTTCGGACCCTGAGGTGCACGCGGCTTGGGATTTAAAAACAAATGGGAGCTGTCTGAGAGTTGCCAAGGAGACAAACTAGAGGACGAGAGCGTGTGTGGGGGGGGGGGGGGGGGGGGGGGCTGGTGGTGGTGTGGTGGGGGGAACGGTCTTTAACTGTTGCCCAGGCAGCACTCATCTCCCTGACTGAGTGGCCCTCACCAGTAAAGACCTCCATCCTCCTTGCGCCCGGGGGCCCACAACTTACCCTGTCCAATCTTGTGAGGACAGAGGCTGAAGAAGAAGTGGGAAACGAGGAGGAAGAATGGAAGACAAGCAGGTCACGGCCCTGTGTGTACACCCGTCCACTCACCTTCACCTTGAGGTGACGGTGCTGATGCCACACACTTTTAAAACAGGGGGATCAAAGCCAACTGTAGCAGTGGCTCCCCAAGGGAACATAATGAAACAAGTGAAAGACAGGGTAAGAGCGGACAGAAGCAGGGACAGCGCATGAGATACAGAAAGAGTGCGAAAGAAGACAAAACGAAAGCAAAGACATTGGAGAAAGAGAGCGCAAAAAATTGTACGTTAGCAATCTGGATTGGAGAGAGTGACGAGGCACGGATACGATGACGAGAGCCGAGTCAAGAGAACAGCGGATATCAGAATAATCCGGCACACATTCTATGAAAGACACCGTAAAAGATTGAAGCGGAGAAAATAAAATTAGACTTTTCTTTCTGTATTTTTTGTGTCAGGTGTCTCGCCAATTCACTGCAGAGGCAGTAAGCAGATTAGCTCGTTCTGGCATCAGACAAGGGATTATATCTTCCCATTTCAACCCTCTGCAGAAAATGAAAAACAGATGACTCGAGATGGAAATGCGTTTGCGAGCGAAGGTTTCCGTCAAATTCAAAAGTGATTGGCGTTCCCAGGAAAGATGCGCCGTCCCGCTTCCCCCCTGTCAAGCTCACCGCCGTCGGAAGTTCACTCAGAGGGAAAATCAAACCAAGACCAAAGTATGATATCACACTTGATCTGAGAATGCATCCATGCTTGTCGTTTTGTATTTGCCACAAACTATCACTCCTATTCCATTATGGATGTGAAATAAAGGCAAAGCAAATCCCAAAAGGCAAGATGTGCCCGTGACTAGAATGAAGGGATGCCCCTTCTTAAAGACACAACATGTAACGTCTGTCACTAGCTGTTTTTCAATCAAAACAATAACAAAGGACACAGTTTGATGTGATAGTGTGGTGTTGTGTGGTATCGGTTAAGGAGTGTGGGGACTGATGGGGAGGTATGAGGAGTCCTGTGATTCTAGCAGCGTGTACCAGCCATGGAGACGGGGCTTCACAGAGTGTCTGGAGGAACGCGCAGTACTTCTACACAATGGGCACATTACAAAGCACCCTGCCCCAAACTAATCAAACGCAAGACGTCTCACGCTTCAAAGTGCTCCAAACGGATAAAAATTGTTCTTTAGTTGTGTGTTCCGCGAGCTCTACAGCAGTTCAAAGCTAGGTAAAGAACTGAGTGGCCAATGCAGCTGCAGTTTGTAACGCACGTGGACATTATAGGTTAAACTGACTTAATATACTGTAGACTGTGTATAATACAAGTAAAACTGAGTTAATATAGACTGTATATAATACCGGTTAAACCAGTGATTTAACATAGACAGTATAATACTGGTTAAACTGACTAACAAAGACTTGGTAATACAGGTTAAACTGATTAATAACATAGACTGTATAATACAGGTTAAACTGAATTAACATAGACTGTATGTAATACAGCCAAGTACATTGGGTGAAACTATTGCAGACTTATTTTCCAAAGCGACCTCACAGTGAGTACATTGGTGCTTGTTTAGAGATTTAGACCGGGGATTCAATTCATTGTTTTGGGGGGGGGGGGGGGGGGGCGGTGTAATTCAGGCATCCCTAATACTGGTTTGTGAAATCAAGATTGGTTCTATTGAGGAATTTGGCCAGCCGTCTCCTATGTGTAGCCAAGCCAACAGCAATCCTGCCTCACTGGCATGATCGCGTTCTGATTCAGAGTGTGAAGGAGAAAGAGAAAGAGGCCAGTCACACGAGGCCCGTTGTCCCCGTGTTGGGGCAGGGAAGAGAGCAAGAGCCGAATCAATGTGTTGCACTCAGCTCTACAAATAGAATAAGAAATAAGAATTTAGCCATTTCAAATAGTAAAAAATAGTCAACATACGGGCAACACTATCATTTATGGATGGCCTGGTGGCTGGCAGGAGCCACTTGTCAAGAGAAGCACATCATTGTGAGCTAGATCCATATAGAAATACATCAATACACGTGGCATCTAGGGTGGTTTCCGCGTGTTTCCCCGGGAGCTAGGGGGAGGGGGGGGGGGGGGGGGGGGGTTGAAGGGCTAAGACTCCATTGAACTGCGACCTCACCGAATGCAACGGGCCGTTACTATGGATTTCTCTGGGTTTGAACATTGGTGGAAACATTTGGCATCAGGTGAGTACACAACTCAAACTCAACACATGACATGGTGTAGCGGTGCCAATGCTACACGGGGCTGCTGCAGAACAAGGACACAGGAGGATGCCTGGATTGGACCTGGACTGCTGTAGTTTGAGAATAATGATACAGAGCAGAAAATGTAACATGCTGCCATGTAGGGGATCTGTGTGTGTGTGTGTGTGTGTGTGTGTGTGTGTGTGTGTGTGTGTGTGTGTGTGTGTGTGCGTGCGTGCGTGCGTGCCTGCGTGCGTGCGTGCGTGCGTGTGTGTGCGTGCCTGCGTGTGTGCGTGTGCGTGTGCGTGTGTGTGTGTGTGTGTGTGTGTGCATGTGCGCGTGTGTGTGTGTGTGTGTGTGTGCGTGCCTGTGTGTGTGTGCGTGTGTGTGTGTGTGTGTGTGTGTGTGTGTGTGTGTGTGTGTGCGTGTGTGTGTGTGTGTGTGTGTGTGTGTGTGTGTGTGTGTGTGTGTGTGTGTGTGTGTGTGTGTGCGTAGTGATGGCTGGTTTAACCTGTGCACATTGATTTCTCAATCTTGTACTCAAGGTACAACAGTTGTGCAGCCCTACAGTCCCATCAGTATGACTCAACACAAACAACTCCACACAGGTGTAGTTGTTTGTGTTGTTTGTAAGTGAAATGGAGATAGTTACTCTACTTACTATACAAGTTATAATTTGTTCTTAGAAACCTTGACAAAATGAACCTTTCTTCTCCTGTGTGCTGCTGCTGAAGTGTTGAAAGATGTTGTACTTTAGATCACAGGTCGAATCGTTGTGGCCATTTGTTTGCCTGAGATATTTGTGGAAAGGCTGAGACGTTAAGACAGGTACTTACCTTAATTGATCCCAAAGTGAGTATCACAGGCTGAGTATCACAGGCTGCTGTTTGAAAAGTAGGGCTGTGGTATCCCTGGCTTCTGATGCTAACAAGCCTTGCTAATTGGCATGGCCTCAGTCAACAAGGAAAATGGAAAAAGATATGAAGAAATACTGACTGGGGACAGTGACTTGTTGGTACTTAAATTGACAAGAGCATATACACTGTGCGCATGTGGAAATATTGACAGAAATAGTATTTCATAGGGTCAGTTAATTGGCATCCATTGTCTGAGGGGAGACGGTGGACAGAAATGGAATCGGTTCTCCTCCTGCGGTTCTGTGTGAGTCACAGCCAGAGACCACGCCAGTGAAAATGTTCTCCATCACTTATTTGCCATTTGTTCGTATTATTGTAGCAGCCGTTTTAATAGCAGTTGCAGTGATATAGCATTCCTCTTCAGATGGTGTATAAAACAAGGGATTGTTTGGGTTTATCACTAAGCCATATCACTTAGTACTCCTCCAGTGATAAAGTCTAATGGATGTCACAGCTTGAATTCAAATAAAACTCGACGGCACTCCAACTCACGCAACGCAGTTTGAGGCAATTTAGTGAAACAAAGCAGCAGCAGGTTTTCCCCCCCCTTCATTGTCTGCTCTTTCAGTATAGATCCGATGTATAGAACAACGTGATCACATGGAAGAAACGTGATCCGAAAAACATTTCCGAAGAAAGCCAGGAATCGCGCTGACGTGCACAAAAAACACAATACCAACATGATCAAGGCTGTCCTTGAAGTCTACTTTTATGTTTTATATATCTACTCCCTGTTAACTCCCAGGATAAAATAATTAGGACCAAAAAAAAAAAAAGGCTTCCCTGTTCAGTGAGCGGGAACACAGAGTCAGTGTCTATCAACATCAAACCACAACAGTGTCCTTAAGAAGTGTTCGGATCCCCGGGACACAACTACAATAAGACACACGCAGAGAATGGGAACTCGCCCGGCATGCCAACCCCACCACCACAACAACAACAACAACACAACAACAACAACAAGACACCATAAAGACTGGGTGGGATAGAAACAAAGTCAAACTACAAAGAGAGGGAGGGGGAGAGAGAGAGCCATAGAGGGGGAGTATGTTTTCCGCGGGTCGTTACTGTGCCAGGCAATCTCCACGAGCAACGAACCGTCGCCCGCCACCCGGTGTATTCAAATCACGGCTGCACTTTCCCCGTCGGCGAATGTGACCCTCGAGCACAGCCAGCGAGGGCTCCCCCCCCCCCCCCCCCCCCGCCGGGCCGTCCTCCCCGAGACAGAACGGAGCTCTGAGTGCAGCTCACAGCCATGCTCTGGTGTCTCCGTCCTCACAGGGGAACAATGAAGGCCACAATGAGCTGTGGTGATGGTGGGGGGGGAACACAGTGGACTCCAGGCCGTTTTTTTTTTTTTTTTTTTTTTTTTTTTTTTTCTCCAGATCTTTTCAAAGATTTTCATTCCACTTTCAGAAGTTGGTAAAGCACTCGGATCGGAATAGGAAATTGCGGGGAACAAAGGGGGGGCGAGGCTGTTTGACAATAATACAAATCTGTCCGGCTTTGTGGCGGCGCGAGCAGACAGCGTAAGGGAGAGCTGACTCTGGCGGGCCGGCAGGCGGCTGACCTTGACTGGGCTGTTGATACATCAAAAGGTCTCCCCGCGGCTTCACCAGGCTTAGCGGCGCGGCTTTTAGCTCGTGTCTTCAACAGGGGGTGTCTGACACTGGGATCCATTTATTTGACTGACAGAGAAAAAGAAGGAGGACATTGTGTGTCGGCATGTACGTTAAGACGTGGCCCACGCACACACACACAGACACACACACACACACGTGGGCCCACACGCACACACACACACACACACACATATGCGTCCGCATGCACACACACACATATGCGTCCGCATGCACACACACACATGTGCGTCCACATGCAACACATACACACACACACGTGCGTCCCACACACACACGCACACACACTTGCATCCACATACAGACACACACACATGTGCGCCACGCACAGACACACAAACATGTGCGGCAACGCACACACACACACACACACACATGTGCGCCGACATGCGCACACACACGTGCGCCCACGCTTGGTGGAAGCGCAGGTCACAGTTCAATCGCAGATTTGAATATGCTTTTCTCTTTCAGGAAGAAGACATGTTGACACGTTAGCGTCAGTGCGAGTCAGAAGGCTAAAGGACCGAGGCTGGATGTGTTGAAAGGTTGAGCTAAACCCACTTTACAGAATCCAGAAACCGAGAGCATCAAGTGATTCATTGCCAGCGATACCGCCGAACCATCGGTTTACACTTGCGCCCGTTCAAATATCCAATCTGTTGTAGACTTTGGTTTTTTGGTTTTTCTCGAGCACGTTTAAGCCGGGCAGTTAGCGGCGTATGGCCGACCATTATTCACTAGCATGGCGAGACGATGGACCACTCTGCAACGCCTTGCCCTTGGCCCGTCTGGAGAGCGAGTGCCCGAGACGCGTGAGGCTCTGAATAAACACACACAGGAATTTCAATGACGCCCAGCGTGTGCAGAAAAGTCCACAAAGTAGCTGGGGGCAAAGGGCTCCGGAGTACCTGGAATAACAATTTGTGAGGAGACCTCATATGTTGACATGTGAATGTGTCTGGGTATGTATATGTGTACACACACACGCACGCACGCACGCACGCACGCACGCACGCACGCACGCACACACACACACACACACACACACACACACACACACACACACACACACACACACAGTATATACGGTATACGGTATATATATAAATATATACAATGTAGCATAATACAGCATTTTTCTGCTTTTGAACTCTCTCGGACCCAGCTCAGGAAAGCTTGAACAGGCTCTTCCACAAAAGGAAAAATTCATCTCTTAAAACCGCTGGTCGATCGCAATCTTAATTAAAAAGCCTGTGCACTCTCCTGTTCCATCTTTGAAGCTGTCTCTGCTTGTATGTACGGCTCTCTCTCACTGTCATCCCCCATCTCTCTCTCTCTCTCTCTCTCTCTCTCTCTCTCTCTCTCTTCTCTTTCTCTTTCTCTCTCTCTCTCTCTCTCTCTCTCTCTCTCTCTCTCTCTCTCTCTCTCTCTCTCTCTCTCTATCTGAGTTTTAGAAGTGACTACAGCGTTTGTGGACAAGCGATAATGATTGATGGTTGCGATACTGGGAAATGAATTGCTGATAAAGGCTTTCTGCTGAAAAAAGGTTTGTAGTAAGTGAGCCGTGTGTTCTTTGTGCCGTGTTGTGTGTGTGTGTGTGTGTGTGTGCATGTGTGTGTGTGCGTGCGTGCGTGCGTGTGTGCATGCGTATGTGTGTGTGTATGTGTGTGTGCGTGCGTGCTTGCGTGTGTGTGTGTGTGTGTGTGTGTGTGTGTGTGTGTGCGTGCGTGCGTGCGTGTTTCTGTGCCCGCATAGATCACGCCGTTGTCACCGCCTCAATCTATCAAGAGCGATGTCATGACACCATGACACCGGCCCACCATTATCTGTCGTGCCTCTGATTCAAACCCTTACCAATAAGACACACTTGCCGGCGTCGGCTCCTTTTGACATCATCCGCGGCCTGTCTCAACGCCCCACAAGAGGGATGAGATAACGCTGCGATGGCACGAGACACACACACACACACACACACAAACAGCCCCACACACACACACACCCACGCACGCACAAACGCATGCACGCACGTACGCACACACACACACACACACACACACACACACACACACACACACACACACACACAGTAGGGTCTTGCCTTGGTAAATGGACTGTATGGAACATGGTGCCAGGAGCCGTCAGGGATAAAGGATGCGTGCTCAAGAGAACCTCGGCACCCAAGCTTTTGCAAGGAGAATTCCCCAGGATTGGAACAGCAACACCACGGGATTCTGGATGACCTACTCTTGCGTCTGGGCTACCGCTGTCCCTTTAGACTTTACAGCTGTCCAAATGTCAAAAGCAAAAGGAAAAAAGGGGGAAAAAAGGCATATACCAATAAACTGTGTCTGCGAGTCTTGCTCTTTGAGTCCAAACCGTCCACAAGCCAGAGTCAGAAGTCCTCACAGCCCGCCATGTTGGTGGGCTGGGGGGGGGGGGGGGGGGGTGAAGAGGATGGAAAGATGTTTAAATATGACTTAGAAACCCTCTCTGCTTCCCCTTGTTTGAGGAAGAATTAAGCGCGTGGCACCCGCCAAACACATGCCTCCCTTTTTCAATCTTTTTCTATTTGGACTGTAAGAATCCCATTTGGACAGAATTGACTGAGTGCTTCCGCTATGGCTTTGTCACACAGTGGGGGGGGGGGCAAGGAGGTATAGGGAGAGGGGGGAGACGGGGGGAGATGGGGGGAGACAAGGACAGGGAGTGAGAGAGAGCGGTGGTGCTACGAGGCACATGCAAGGTGGGGAGAAATGTGCAGTCATCGCTGGAATCCTTTTTTTTCTTTTCTTTTTTTTTTGGTATTAGATTTTTTTTTTGTCGTGTACCAGACCGTCCTCCTCTTCCTCCACAGCAACAACAACAACAACAACAACAAGTGCCTGGAACTTCATCCTAAGTTGTGGACGCGTGTGACTGATATCAGACCACAGACACGGAGGCTCCTTCAGACTCTTGAGACAGACCACGGCCCGACGGCGTTGGCGTCGTGTTATCGTATCACGGCCCCCTGAAAAGGTAGCGCCCCCCCCCCCCATCTCTCCCTCTCCCCCTCATCTCTCCCTCCCTAAAGCCGCAAGATGGAGGAATAATTGGCTGGAGGGAGCGTGAGGAAGCAGAAGGAGAAGAAGAGGTGGAGGGGGGCCGATAACGAGGTGTTTATGGAGGACACCTCTCTTCTA
>JAXIVH010000061.1:354876-359876 GCA_036785325.1 Urophycis tenuis | reverse complement strand
CACAAAGACACACACACACACAAACAAACACACGCAGACACACACAAAGACACAAACAGACTCAAACAGAGACAGACACATACACACACAGACACACACACACGCCGAGACACTTAAGTAAATCAACGATCCGTCATATGTGCGTGTGTCTGTGTTATTGCGTGCTCACAGGTTCATGTTTGTGAATGTGTGTGTGTGCATCAGTATGGAAACTAAAGCCCAGCCAAACAAAATGGGTAGTATATGTCTCACTTTAAGGATCGTTAAAGGAAACACAACATACTGACAGGAAGTTTAAATAAAAATGTGTTCTTTAGAGTTTGGGACGTGGGTGCCTACAGCTGTTAGACACACACAGAGAGAGAGAGAGAGAGAGAGAGAGAGGCTAATGAAAGAGAGAGGGAGACAGACAGAGAAAAGGGAAGCGAGGACAGCTAGACAATAGTGAAGGCGAGTGATGATCATCCACTCAGATGAAACAAAGCAGATTTTTGCGGTGGCGGCAGTTTTCTGAAAGCTCCCTTTCATCAAGAGGTGCTGATCGTTTCTCTACTCTCGCTCTCTCTCTCTCACATTTTTTTTTTTGTTTAAAATTAGCAGAAGAATGGGCCCTTTTTAAGATGGCAGCAGAGGAGAGAAGAAAAAATCCCATCATAATTATGGCTGGAACGCGCGGGAATAGTCTCGTGCTCAACATTCACACCAGCACATGTGTAGGTTCTAATTACTGGAGACCACATATCACATTTTCTTGATTCTCCAAGCGGGTCATTTTCCGTTTTCCCTCATTAAATTAATTACAAAGAGGCCGTATTGGGAGGCCGTCTTTTTCAGTAGAAAATTAGACAAAGGAGGATTACCACTGTCCACTTTGCATTTGCAAAATGGTTAGGCAGTAACACTTCACATTTAGCATAGCGGCCATTAGCATTGTGGTGAGAGCTGATGTTCTCGGAGGACTTGTAGGACGATGTCAGATGACTCTCCTGGCTAATTTCAATATTGAAAATGTCCATAATGCTGATTATCCCCCCAGCCCACCGCCCGCTGCTAGACATTGTTGAATATTCCTTATAGAAGCAATGTTTTCTCCCACTTAAAAATCATTGTAATTGCATTCAGAGGGTACCAGTGCTTTCACAACGTCTGAATGAAAGGGCTGGGAGGGGGCGGGGTTTCAGGCATCCAATTAGAAGAGGGAGTGGCGGGCGTTGACAGTCACCACTTTGCGTTTATTTTGACATTGATTTTTGTTTAATCAAGTAAATTGTATACCTCCGGCTGTCAGAGTCAGAAAACCTCCCTCCACCTGCATCCCTACACCAGCATTACTGTGGGACTGTGTGGTTGAATATGGGATACTGAAGGTCAAGAGCACAGACAATCAATGTGGGTGATGGAGCACGGCACCACAAGAACAATCCCAATAGAAATATTCATTTCAATAAAATTGCCCCATTACTTATAATTCAGTTATGCGTCCGTGTACCGCCGCCATTTCCATTTATTTCTCACTTTTATTCATATCTTCTCTTCCGCCGCATAATCTCGACAGCCTTTGCATTTTCCATCAGTCACACATTTTAAGAGTCAAAATAATGTCAGATACGTGAAATAAGTGAGGTGGAAGCGATGGCGGAGCCCCTCACACAAACGCAAAGATAAGCGCGGAGATGATTGCGCTGGCTCTGTCGCGGTGCGCCACAGCTAGCCCGCGCGGAGATGATTGCGCTGGCTCTGTCGCGGTGCGCCACAGCTAGCCCGCGCAGCGCTGACATCACTCCGGTCAGAGTGTCCGTTGCGTCGCCATTGATACGTATCTGCTTGACGAGGAACGACTCGTTAGCTGCGTTGACTCAAGGCCAGCGGCCAGTTCACAGCCAGTGCAAATGACGACGGCTTCAAGCGGCCGACCGTGGGCAGACACACACCAAAGGAATTGGAAATGCGACAGAGGAATGCAACGGGGCCAGCTATCTCCAGGCTCGTGTGTGTGTGTGTGTGTTCGTAAATGACAGCAAAGCCTCCGTCACACACAGAAGACGGACCGCATGCTTTACAGGCTTTCTCTTTCTCTCTCTCTCTCTTTCTCTCTCTCTCTCTCTCGCTCTCTCTCTCTCTGTCTCGCTCTCTCGCTCTCCTTCACACTCTCTGGAGATCTGTGTGAAGTCCACTACCATAGTTGACTTTGAAGGCCACGGTAGCAAAGAACAGAAGAGAGAGCCGGCAAAGAGCCACATAACAGATGGCATTTTGCAACATGAAAGGAAAGGTATTCTGCATAAAGCAGGGTGCAAATTATCTCAGACTGTGTTCTTTCCTCTTGTTTGCCCTTTCCTGCTCCTCCTCCTCCTCCTCCTCCTCTTCCTCCTCATTCTCCTCCGCCCCTTCCTTCTTAGCTACTCTCAGTCTGCCTTTAGATATGTTTTCCTTTTTGTTACCAAGCAAAAGCAAGTCTTTTAAGTGATCTATCTTAGGCTTGTCATTTAATTACATTGTATGTAGGTGGGGTTTCTTTGCTTTGGGTTGGTGGACCCTCACTCCACTCCACCACCATTATGCAGGTTCATCAGGGCAATGTGCAATACTTCATTGCTCACTCCTTCCTTGTTCCCGGTGTATTCTTTTCTTTAACCTCTCTCTCGTGCAGCTAAATACACGCCCACACAGCCCATCTCCCGCTCCATGTGTTACGCAGCCAAGGTCAGAGGCTTTTATTTTTAGTTGTGCAATAACTAAACAGCTCAGCCTTTCCCCCGGCATAGAGAGACACTTTGGACATGTGTATCCTTCCCTCTAGGGCCTGACGGAGTCCAAACAGGCAGCGTGTCTGTGTATATGTGTGTGTGTGTGTGTGTGTGTGTGTGTCCGCACACCTGTGTGTGTATCTGTTTGTGTGTGTGTGTGTGTGTGTGTGTGTCCGCACACCTGTGTGTGTATCTGTTTGTGTGTGTGTGTGTGTGTCCGCACACCTGTGTGTGTATCTGTTTGTGTGTGTGTGTGTGTGTCCGCACACCTGTGTGTGTGTGTGTGTGTGTGTGTGTGTGTGTGTGTGTGTGTGTGTGTGTGTGTCCGCACACCTGTGTGTGTATCTGTTTGTGTGTGTGTGTGTGTGTGTGTGTGTGTGTGTGTGTGTGTGTGTGTGTGCGAGCGTGTGTGTGTGTGTGTGTGTGTGTGTGTGTGGCTTACGTGTGCAACGGTAATATCCCTGCCAAGATGCTCTGGAGGTGTAGCATGTGTACAATAGCCTAGCAGTGCAGTGGAGATGGTGATGCTCGTGTAACAGGAAATCAATACTTGGCCGACTGTTTGTCGCGTGGCTATATGAAATGATCTGGACACCTGCCTTGCAAACAAATGCAACAACAGATGTGTGATTGCCATCTCAAAGAGCCATGCGATACACATAAAGGTGTATTGGTGGAGCTAACTGCATATAATCAGGCATTAATAGAAGATAAAGCATGTATACAGAAGTGGATAGAAGTAAATAAATGGTCATTTAACATGTATATGAGGGAAATCGACATGTCTATGAGGCAAGTAAATGTGTAGTACAGTTGGGGGGGATGGGGAGACAGTACAAACATATACTGTATATATATATACAACGTTGTAAATGTGTGTGTGTGTGTGTGTGTGTGTGTGTGTGTGTGTGTGTGTGTTTGTGTGTATGTGTGAACCCTAACCTGTATAAACAGCTGTATATATAACAAATATGTTAAGTGGAAACATATAGGGTAATTGTAAGATTACTGTATGTAAGGCAACAGGACATTTAGGTGAAAGTCCACATATAGTAAGTAGACACGTCAGCCCACATCGGGGCCGCAAGCGAGTGTGTGCACAGAGTAACTGGATATGCATATATGTGACGAGTTATGAATGTGTACATATTAGCTCAGGAGCGTGACGTAAGTGGACAGATCCCAGCAGAAAATCCCTTTCGCCGCATTTCTGCACTTGGCCTACATACAGAGAAAGAACACGCAACTCAAAGGGAAAATGTAGTGTTTCTGCAACCGCTCCCGTTCGGCTTTGCCACGGAGGTGGCGGGTGTGGAATCGTGTGTCGGAGTAAACACTGGGATTTGGGCCATGCCGGCTCTCTCTCTCTCTCTCACGTTCACACTGCACTTGTAGAAGGGGATACGGCGTCTCTTCGCCCTCTCGCCCGGAGGCGGGGGGGGCTGAGAAAATCCCTCCGACGCGCACGCAATCTGCTGCAAGCCCGCCCTTGCAGCCGCCGCCGCTGGAAGTAATACCGCCAAGCCACGGCCGCGCCGGGCGCCAGGAGGACGGGGGGGGGGGGGGGGGTGTGCTCCACGCCACCGCGGCGCCCCGGCGGCCGTCCAGACCACCCACCCCCCCCACCCCCCCGTCTCCGTTTCCTCCTCTTTAGAGCCGAGGAACTAATTAAACAGGATATTTCACCCAGCTGCTCCTGTCAATGGGGAGTGAAGGAGGGTGACAGTGGAGGGGACCTCCACACACTGGCTGATTTTGTTTGGAGGTTAGGAAAAAAAAAAGACTCATCCTTTCATTCGGGGATCATCGGGCCTTTTCAAGGGCCCATGTTGATTTCTTTCCTTTTTTTTTTTTTTTTTTTTTTTTTTTTTTTTTGCTGCTTACACCCGACAAAGAAGTCGCAATCCCTCGCCTGGCATGAATCACCAACACCCCCCCCCTACCCCAAGCGGCCCCCCCTCAAGAGTGAAATTACAAACATTTTGGGCACAAAAGGGAACGGAACTCTCTGCATACCAATAGCAACACATTGGGGGCTGCCTTGCTTCCACTCCTGCCTGACAGGGGGGAGATGTATTGGGAGTGCACTGTTCACCCTGAGCCCAGGACTGAGGTAAGCTGCAGGCCATTCACATCCCATCCCAGATGTTGGGACAGTTAAAGAGAGGGAACTAGAGAGAGAGAGAGAGAGAGAGAGAGAGAGAGAGAGAGAGAGAGAGAGAGACCGAGCCAGCTGCTGAAAGATTAATACAT
>JAXIVH010000061.1:337813-340313 GCA_036785325.1 Urophycis tenuis | reverse complement strand
TGGAAAAAAAACAAAAAAACAGCCAAAAAACACCTTTGCTGCCATCCCCTCTGCCCTGTTATCTCTCACCCCCCCTGCTCTGTTCCCCTGTGGGTGCGCACACGTACACACGTGCACACATGTGCGCGCGCGCACACACACAAACACACACACACACACACACACACACAATGCAAAGTGCATATGAAGCAAAACCATGACCTTTGGACAGGGTCGCGCTCTGCCTGAGGTCCATCACCTAATGTATTTGTCTCGCCACACACCACCGCCACCTCCACCTCCACCACCGCCACCTCCACCACCACCACCACCACCACCCGACACACACCACCACCCCCACCGCCACCTCCACCTCCACCACCGCCACCGCCACCTCCACCACCACCACCACCCGACACACACCACCACCCCCACCGCCACCTCCACCGCCACCTCCACCTCCACCACCGCCACCTCCACCGCCACCTCCACCACCACCACCACCCGACACACACCACCAGCCCCACCGCCACCTCCACCGCCACCACCGCCCCCACCGCCCCCACCACCGCCCCCACCACCGCCACCTCCACCACCACCACCACTCGACACACCTCCCACCACCACCCCCACCCCCACCACCTCAGATCAAGTGTCCTCTGCGCCACCTCACGTGTGCATAAATGCCGGTCTGATCGGGTCGTCAGGACGCAGAGCCGAGGTGGTAAACAAAGTGTCGGCGCCTCATGGCGCTGCGCCGCGACACTCCCACGTCTCCGGGGAGCGGACAGGTCGCCACTTGTTGCCAGGCTTGCACGGGTTCACCGGCGGCACCACCAGCCAAACTCAACCAAGAGAGGAGGGAGCAGTCATACCACCCCCCCCCACACACACACACACACACACACCCCTTTCCACTCCACAACCCTTTCCCTGTGACAACGCTGGCACCGGCCGTAGCTCTAAAATTAGCCTGCCGGTTGCGCAGGGAGCAAAAAAGCTGTTTGCGACATGACTGGAGCAGATATGACATCTGGAAGGGCTAATTGTGGCAACGACACCTGGATGTAGTGATCACATGTCAATCTGGTGGAGTGGACGTCGGCGTTCTGGCATGTTGTGTGACCTTGACAAACCTGTCATGCCCCAACAGACCGAAGTCGGACCACTCAAATAATGAATTAAAAAAGAAGCATATGCACAAGGCTTTCAGCAATGTGGAAGATGATCACAACGTGTTGTTGCATCCAGATCAAATTAATTCCACTCGAAGTTTGAACAGAGGTAGCCCACATAGAATCCATATCCTG
The DNA here is from genome assembly GCA_036785325.1 of Urophycis tenuis. NCBI lineage: Eukaryota > Metazoa > Chordata > Actinopteri > Gadiformes > Phycidae > Urophycis > Urophycis tenuis. The sequence continues at coordinate 339,024 of JAXIVH010000061.1, read as the reverse complement.
CCCATGCCAACACATACAGGGCAATACAGGTGCCACTTGTCCCTATGCAATGTGCTATAGCCATAAGATGTACTCATTCACCCTGACATTTATTTTATCTTCATCGGCAATCACTGCATTGTGTTCTCAAAACGAAAATACCCGTTCACCAAGTTCACAGAACAATTAGACTAAACAGTGGGTTTACCAACTATGTGTGAGCATCTACGATCTGCGCGGTGTTCATCCGTAACCGCTCCTTCGACGGCGTCCTCGGAGGGTGCTTGAGGAGGCGGAATCGCAGGGGAATCTACACGAGTTTTGTTTTTTGTTTTTTCATGGCAGGCATTAATCGGTAAGAAAGTGGCCTAGGTATCGGCCAGCGATTGACTGCGATTGTTGCACCTTTCCCAGATACCCTACATAATTCCGCGAGGAGAAAAATATATATTCAGAAACCAGATCAATCAAAGCGTATGTCTATGTGGGCTACAATACAATCGGACACGGACGCGTGTTCTAACAGAACTGCGCGCAGGTAGATGAGTGCCCTGCGGGTCTTTGGGGGGGGTTGGGGGGTGGGTGGGGGGGGGGGGGGGGGTAGGGGGATAGCGCAAGTTGCCCTTCACCTACCTTTGCCGGTGTGCGCCGCGGCGCACAGCCCCAGAACAAGTACAGCGAACGCGTCGGTTATTCGCAGCATCTTCTCGATCCGCGAAGGAATTCGGCCGGGCAACTCCGACCTCCTTTTCCTCCTCTGTTTCTTTCTTTCTTTTCTCTCGCGATCCCTTCTCTTCGCTTCGCCTCTTCGCTTCTGCACTCTTTAACGATTTGAAAATTTACACTGGTGTTGTTTTGGAAAGAACGGAGGATAAGATAAGAAGAGAAAGCCCCCAAAGCCTGGAAACAGCGTTGGGTGGGTGGGTGCTGGTGGGTGGGGGGGTGGGGGGGGTGGGTTCGAGCACGAGGAAGGCGGATCGCTGCAACGCTGAGCCTTATCACAGTTTGTGTGCGCGGTCGGTCGGTCGATGCACAACTAACTGTTTCTGTTCAGACGGGACCGAGGAGCGGCGCACGGGACTGGACCGCTACGTCACGGGGAGGAGAGAGATGAACACCGTATCCTAGTTTGACCCGCCCCCTCTCCATCCCCTGCATCTTTTATCGCCGGAGCAGCGTCGCCGCGCCGCCACTTTGACTTGCCAAATTATTCTTTCGAGTGATCAAAGTAT
>JAXIVH010000061.1:325313-332813 GCA_036785325.1 Urophycis tenuis | reverse complement strand
TTTAAAAGGTTGACAAAAAAAGCAAACCTCACAGCCTAGTGGTATGACGCAATAAAAGGCTTTCTTGTTTAAAGCATACACCGCTCTTTGTAGTAGAGAAAATGCGCTGTGTTTTTAGATTTGAGATTTGAATGATTCACAGCAGTGTGCCTGGTGTATGGAGATTTACAGTACAATTGTGAATCACACATCTATCTCTAAAGCAAGAAACGTTTGTCACTGTGTCTGTGGCTCGCATGTCGCGCTGACTGTTTGTCAGATCGACCTAAGATTCTGGACATGGGTTGAGCATGGCACGATGGTGTGCATCCTTGATTTTTACGTTTTTTGGAGTCATTTCAATTTTCGCTGAATTTTCACGCCACGACAACGCGCACTTGCTGCGGACGGGCGAGGAATAGTACAAACCTGGAAAAACACCATGTTTCAACAATGGATGTTCATATTAAAATGCTTAAAGCGAAACAGCTTCAGCATAATATTCCAATAATATTCCATAATATTCCAATTACAATAGCAGCAAGATGTACGCTACCAAACGTTCAGAAAGTCTTGCGTTCAAAATGGGTAGGCTACATATTATATCGGGTTTACTTAGGCTTTGGCGAACTTGAAAGCAGATGAGCAAAGCATCTGTTTGGTACAGGCGGCTACACATCAACCCGACGTGGGCTGCCGGGTGCTGTCGCCGGTAGCTTTTCTGCCGATTACACATTATGAATCGGCGCAAAAGCTACAGTATGGCCGACGTCGGGTTGGTGTGTTGGTGGCGCCGGCGGTAGCTTTTGCGGCGATGCAACATGTGTCCAGGCTACGTTTCGCCGATGAACGGCAGAATTCCATGATGGCAAGCCTTTTTAACATTTTAATCAGCAGAGGCTATATGGCATGCGATTGAAGCCACATAGGCCCACCTGTCATTTCAGATGGGCCTACACACATGAACAATCTACTTAAGCTCCCACTTTTCTATAGGAATGCACGCTTCCTACGGGCACTGCACTAGTTAATTCAGCAAGCTAAAATGCCACTATATCCACATCACACAATGTAAAATAGATCAAGAGAAAGCTAAACATATTCATTTGCTAACCACTTGCATTACTAAACAATGGAAGTAAACAAGGCATGAAAAAAAGAAACTTCCAAAAACTTCCAAAAGAGCTAAAAGCCTATTACTAATTTCAAGTACATTGCATGTACGTTATCTCATCTGCTTGCTGAAATACATATCATTTCAAGTTATTTTTAAGTCACTCACATCCATCAAGTATAAACCCACTTATAGTGGTCGAAATCTATTGTAATGTAATAATCTGATGACAATTTTACATTTTAATTGAAAACAAGCTTATTGAGCAAACACATTCTAATAACATTTTCAATAACATAAAAAGCTAGATGTATAATCAGAATAGTACATTTTAGGCCAATGTCTCCACCCCCCCCCCCCCCACGTCGGTTTTGCTCACCGACTATTAACGTGTGGAAGACTCCGAATGATCTTTCTTCAGAGGCGGACAGTAACGTGTACGAGTACATTTACTTGAGTACAGTACTTAAGTACAATTTTGAGGGATCTGTATTTTACTCGAGTATCATTTTTGGGGAGTACTCATGAATTTACTCAAGTACATCTTTACTCCAATACATTTCTATCCACAACCGTGAGTACCCGTTACTTTTTTTTTTTTTTTTTAAAGAAAAAAAAAAATAAGAAAGAAAAAAAAATCTTGGAAACCCTCAATTTGTTGTTTCCCTCTCAAACGTGATTGGATTTTGCAGGCGTCACTGATTGGGACAGCCTATCAACAATCACCTTCAGCTTTCCACCAAAGTCAACTCCATGGTCAGATTTAGATGAGAGACGAAACCATGGACGAAACAATGGATGAAGACGCAGCACAGAGAGAGAGAGAGAGAGAGAGAGAGAGAGAGAGAGAGAGAGACATGTCTGACACATACATACAATTGTTAGCTGAATTTTCTTTTCCAATATTACTTATTTATGTAAGCTGAGCATTTGTTTTTATGTTCTTGAGTATACTGTGTGTTTAACACAGACAGGTTCAAATGTGAATGCAAAAATCCATTAAAACTCTAGCAGAGGTTTGTCAGAGCGTTGCCATTGTGCTATTGCCTTGTGGGCAAGTGAGAAATGTTAAATAAAGCAACATGGTAAAAAGATGAAAATGACTTGATTTTACTCATTTACTAACTAATTTAATTCCTTCATTAATAAGCAGTGTGTTAATAAGCACTGTGGCAGTAGTAATGCAATATTTAGAAAATGTACTCTTAATACTCAAGTACTTTTAAAAACAAGTATTTCAGTACTTTTACTTAAGTAGACATCTGACTGTAGTACTTTTACTTGTACTTGAGTAAACTTTAGCAAGGGGTATCTGTAGTTTTACTCAAGTAATGAAGCTGTTTACTCTGTCCGCCTCTGTCTTTCTTCTTCCAGAAGGAATCCAAAGAAAAGTAATACAACAGAGGATCAAAACAGCAGTTCACACTTGCAAGACACACTGTTGGCTGGGCAACACAACGGTTAATCATCATCACCAATGAAAGAGGCAAGAAAAATATGACAAACATAAAAAGGTTCATGGCAAAGATCAGCATAACATGAATCTTGTTGTCGGTCAGCTGACGAGAGTCACTGAGGTGACGCAATTTCCAGAACACCATGGAAGTGGAAACAACGTTGACTGCCAGCAGAATGAAGACAAAGCCAGATTGTACATAAGCAGAATTAATTACCCTCGTACAGTTATGAGATTTAAAGCAGGTATCGGTAGTTTGATTCCGGTTTTGCATGTTCGTCGAAAACTGAAGGAACTCTGGGATGCTTACGGCTAACAGACAGACCCAAACCAAGCCGCATGCTCTCCAGGTGTTGGTGGTTGTGCGCAGGTGCCTGGACCTCAGGGGGAAGACCACAGCCAGCAGTCGGTCCACACCAATGAAGGTGATGAAGAACATGCTGGCACGGATGTTGCCGCGAAACAGCACGGTGATCGCGGAGCAGAGGTGGATTCCGAAGGGCCAGGTTCGGGTTGTGTGAAAGTAGACTCTCATTGGCAGGGACAGCGCCAGCAGCAGGTCTGACAACGCCAGGTTAACCATGAGGATGGCACTGGGAGACTTGAGCCGGTGACGCCGTATAAATATCCACAGGGCCAAGGCGTTGAGCGGTAGGCCCAGCAGCAGGATGCACCCATAGACTATGGCGTAGGCTACGTGCTCCGTATTCCGGTTTTCCGAGGTAGGGGTCATCGTGTGTTGTCTGTACCCTGCGCACCAGCCGTGCAGACGCTTGTGAACAAAGTAGCAAGAGCACGCACAGAAACACGTTTCCTCAAAAACCCATTTCCTGTGAACGCCATGTGTGACATGAGAACCGTGTGAACAGTTAAGTGTCATGTTTTTGAGCTGCAGTTCGAGTTCAGCAGAAGGTCATGAAAACCACATTGTCACAGGAAGTGTATTCATTTTTGAATGATGATCAATCTGATACGTAAATAAATAAAATGGTAACCTGCACCCGTTTTCCTCAACCATGACACCCTTTTGTTTTGTTAGAGAAACACAAACCACACAAACAACTGCTCAAACACTAAATAGCCGTAATAACTACATAAAAGACCAAATCTTTGAGAAGCCCTTTCTGAGATGTCATCAGTGGAGGACAAACTACAATGACAATGATGAACATTTTCTTACCTGGCTGATTAAACATTAAATATTTTTTTTCCATGAACAGGATACAATGTTTGGTACAGTTTACGAAACAGAAAACTACTACTATAACTGAAATAACATCATATTAACATTCCATTGTTCCATTATCTTCATCTTTTTATCATGACTCAAGGTATAGACTTATATATTTATATGTGTTTCATAACCTTTACATCAGCTTCCGGGAAAAAAGTTCTATCTATAATACCGCTGAGAAAGCCCTTTGATTCCACACTATGTCATCATAGTTTCAATGTGTAAGTCTCTAAGCTAGCTAGCAAACAGGCTAAAGGCCTAACACATAAATATCATAACATAGCCGGCAGTTGGAGATGAGTTTCCCCAGTTAAAGTTCAATATTGTGATGGACTCATATATATATACACACATATATATGAGTCCATCACAATATTGAACTTTAACTGCATTACAACTATATATATATATATACATGCTGTGTGCATTACATAGTTGTAATGCACACAGCAAAACATAACTGCCACAGTGCTGTTATTTCGATCATGACATATGATAGAAATACACTAACAAATTGTATAGACAAGTTATTTTACAGTGCTTATTCTTAAACTACTAAAGTAACCTTAATTGTAAAAAAAAAAAAAAAAAAAAAGCAACAAGTTATATAGCGAATAGTGAACAAAACTGTTATTTCCATCAGATTTTCTCACTGCACCCTCGATTTCAGGATGTCTATATCAAGCTCACCTCCCCAAAACAAACCTCCTCTATCACAGGTTCGCGCGTCAAAGTGAAAGTAAAATAGCTGTGATCGCGGCAAAGACTGCATATGTGACTTCTCATTTCGCTTGCCTGTGACAAGGAGCAGATTGTCTTGAGATATTCAATATTTGAACGACTCGAGACGCTAAGAGTTAGAAAGCGATTTTCGTTCAGTATTTAATACGTTGACATCGTAAGTGCTCACACAATCTTTTCCATAGCTAAATGCTTCTGCTTTAGAAGGCCTGGAGCTCGTCTGAGAGACAGGGGGAGAGACAGGGGGAGAGACAGGGGCGTAAGGGGGAAAACACACATGTGGTGATGCACTGCTTCGATCGCGGCGTGTTTGTTGTGGTCTAGATGTTTGTTTGAGCCAAACAAAGAGAAAGCTCTCCCAGTCCCTCACATGCTCCAGCGTTTGTACTCTGTAATCCAAATTAATCCCCTTACTTACTGACTGCCTGTCAATCTGTGTGTGCGTGTGTGCGCGTGGGTGCATGTGTGTGTGTGTGTGTGTTTGTGTGTGTGTACGTGTGTGTGTGTGTGTGTGTGTGTACGTGTGTGCGTGTGTGCGTGGGAGCATGTGTGTGTGTGTGTGTGTGTGTGTGTGTGTACGTGTGTGCGTATGTGTGTGCATGTGTGTGCGTGTATCCTTAACATCCATCATCCAATAAAAATGTAACTTTCTTAATAATGCAATTAACAACAATAGCGCTATTAAACTCATAACATGTAAATACACTGCCCTGCATGGTACTGGACTAACAGCAGAAACAGTAGTATAGCAATAGAAGCCCAAAAAAGTACTTTATACAGAGAGAAAAATCCCAAAACTGAGTGACCTTTAGATCTGGAGGAAGAAAGCGTGAAGGTGAAAAATAGAGGTGTGGAGAGAGAGAGAGACAGAGAGAGAGAGAGAGAGAGAACGAGAGAGAGAGAGACATTTCCATAGCTCAGAAGGAGGGTGATTTAGCCACGGCTACAACAATACAGCGAGGTCAGTGGACTGATTTGGCATTCACTTCCACACACTGGTCACAGTGTGAGCGCGGGGCCGCGGGGGTGGGGCCGCGGGGTGGGGGGGGGGGGCCGCGGGGTAATGGAGAGTGAGAGCGCAGCCAGGTTGCTGGGCTGTTCCTGAACTTCCATTTTCTCCCCATCCATCTCTAATGAAATCACTGGTCCATTGTTGGGCGGCATGGGGTAAAGTGCTATTCTCCCGCCACGGCAAAGAGGGACACCGACGTCCACTGCTGGGCCGACTTCATTAAAATGTCCATTTCCTCACCGGCGGGAGCTCCGACGCCACACCCGTGTAGCCCCCCACAGGGCAAAATGTGAGCTCCTGTTCGTGCGTGCATGCGCTCGTGTGTGTGTGCCTGTGTGTCTGTGTTTGCGCGTCTCTGCATGTGCGTGCGTGTGCGTGTGTGCGTGCCTGCCTGCCTGCCTGTGTGTGTGAGTGTGCGCGCGCGCGCGTGCGTGTGTGTGCCTGTGCGTGTGTGTGTGTTTGCGCATGTCTGCGCGTGTGTGCGTGTGTGTGTGTGCGCACGTGCCCGCCTGTGTGTGTGTGTGTGTGTGCGCGCGCGTGTGTGCCTGTGCGTCTGTGTCGCGTGTGTGTGTGCTTGCGCGTGTCTGCGCGTGCGTGCGTGTGTGTGTGTTTCGCGCGTGCCTGCCTGCCTGTGTGTGTGTGCGCGTGTGCCTGTGCGTGTGTGCCTGTGCGTGCGTGTGTGTGTGTGTGTGTTTGCGCATGTCCGCGTGTGCATGCGTGTGTGTGCGCACGTGCGTGCAAGTGTGGGTACCGTGTCCGTACCACACGGCACTCTAGCTAGCTACAGCTGCTGGTCTGACTTTATGCCGGCCGGAGGTTCTGTCTGAGCGCGGGTGTAACGCATGCAGGCTCCACGCGGCACGGCAGTTCAGCGGCCGGCCACAGAGAACTACCACGGCCCGGCGCGGCCCTCCCTCTGCTCTCATCCCCCACCCCCCCCCCCCCCCCCCACAGTCAAACGGTTGCCAAACACTCTGAGAAGGGTTTTGCTCTCCGTTTTTTTTTTTTTTTTTCTTACAGCTTCCCGAGTTTCGCTCCACACACCGCTCACTCTGGCGGAGCCCGCTGAGGTCGTGACCCCGGTGGGACTCGCGGGACTCGCGGGGACTTGCGTGTACCCACTTCAGACGCCACGGCGCCGCCATTAACCGGCAGAGCCGAGGCAATTAACCTGCCTTTATAGCGCCCTGGAAATGTAATAAATAAAGAAATCCGAAACAAGTTAATTTCTCGGAAACACGGGTGTGAATCTCACTTTGTTAGTCACACACAAAAGAAGGAAGTGCTAAAAGCCCCCCCCCCCCCCCCCCCCCCTTCTGAAAGAAAAAACCACCCCACACCAACACTTTTGTTCCCGTGTTATTGTTTTTCCAATTAGTGGCTGCCATCTTCGATTTGAGCAGGCGGTGGAAATATGTGCTGATTACCTATGCAAATGTGAGGGGAGCCGCCGTAATAAAGCTGTCAACCTAAAGAAGGAACAGACCTAACGGAGGAGAACGAGGTGCAGCCAAACACCAGCCGCCGGGCAAAAACAAAGAGCGGCGCGCGCTCGTGAAATACTCCACAAACAGGGGGGGGAATGGACCGCACGGCACTCCGAGAGGTGCCACTCGCAAAATCAGGGAATAAACGGCGCAGCTGGGACTCTGCTGCTGCCATGGCTGGTGGCAGCGTGTTTCATTACATACCTCACGGAATGCCGGGAAGGTGTGGGGACTGATTGTACTTTGGTGTCAGGTTTTTTTTTTTTTTTTTTTTTTACACGCAATCCTCGAAAGTTATCTGACGTTCGTCGGGTTCGAAGAAGTAATTGCAGCCATTTGTGTTATGAGTAGAGCAGAATCAGCATCTCAAGAGGTCTGAGTGCAGGCATTTTTTACAAGTGCCCCCTGGGCTTTTTAATTGCAGGGGAGAGCCGGTCCATAGCATAGCGTGTGAAACCTGTACTTACCCACAATTTA
>JAXIVH010000061.1:317378-319878 GCA_036785325.1 Urophycis tenuis | reverse complement strand
CTGATGGACCCGCCCTCTCACTTCCTCTTATATATGCTGTAACAAAATATTGTGCATACAGAGTGTGGAAACACAAGGTGGCCTAAATAAAACAATGCTCATCTCCGGCAGAAGAAATAGATCTAAATAAAGTTAAAGAGCATCCCTTTTCTTGTGTATAAAGAGCCATAGTAAAAAAAAAAGAACTATCTAACTATCCTCATTGCACAGGAGAATGCATTGTCCAACTGCTCCAAAAAAAACCCATCATTCATCACCAAAAAGCATCACCATTACTATGAACATTGCAGCTCTGCTCACTCACTGACTGGGAATCTATAAACAATAGGCACTACATTGTACTGTGATGAATGCACGTGTCAGGTGACTCAATTGCACGCTGTAAATAGCAGTCACTAAGCAGTGATCGGAGAACAGCGTCTTAGCAATAGCTCGAACATTGTATCAGTATCGAGGTAGCCGTATCAGCGTCCGATCGACAACATGCCAGCCCCGGTTACCGCTGTGTGGCTACGTGTTAACGGCCCGGTCTTTATGAGGGGCTCCGTGACTGAGCTCTTGTCACAGCTGCACCGAAAACAGCAACCTTCCAGCCATCGATCACTGCTGTATGTATTTATACGTCAAATATATATAAATGGAGACACAGTCAGTCTCTAAATCTTCTACGGCCCAGCCTCTCTCTCTCTCTCTCTCTCTCTCTCTCTCTCTCTCTCTCTCTCTCTCTCTCTCTCTCTCTCTCTCTCTCTCTCTCTCTCTCTCTCTCTCTCTCTCTCTCTCTCTCTCTCTCTCTCTCTCTCTCTCGTTTCTTCATCTTCCTAACTTTCGTCTCCGCCCCGTTGTCTGTCCACGCTCAAGGTTAGAAGGCGAAGGACACGCCAGGAGCCGGGCATGAGACAGACTGGAGAATGATATCGTGCCATGTATTATTAAGTCTAACCCCACCCTGATTTGCATATGTAAACGAGAAATCCCCCCCCCCCCCCCCTCACGGATGCGCAAGTCCAGGGGACTGTTCTTTTGTGTAAATGTCACAGGATATTTGAAGGGGGCTGGATCAATTTATCTTGCTTCTGTAACTTCAGTTAACAACGCCATGAATCTATACTGAACAAAACACCTGGAGCCAAGACGGTCTTATATCACCAGATGGCTGCGTGTCACCTCTGCTTTGATCACAGCATAATGTGTGTTATTCTGTTTTGCACAAAGTGAAAGGGCACAGTGGTAAACACCTTTATTATGGAACAACACTGCCCCTATGTGGTGGACTGCGCATCTCGTCAGAAATCCCCAACAGTGTCTGAGACAATATTTTCTGGGTGGTAAGAGGTTGAAGATCGACACCACAGTGGACTGTCTAATCATCAATCTAGACTGACCTAGTGTAGAAGATTGCGAGTATCTCATAGATAACTTACTCCAAAGTTGCAGCTGACTCGTGGACTATATTGGCCCATCATCTGTTCCCGGCCAAATTCGTACGGTCGTAGCCAAGGTATCCATCAGCAAGTCAATATCAATACAAGCTATAAGGTGGTGCATTAATCCTTGCGATCAGGACAAAGTTCAATCACAAGGCACTTGGGACACACAAATCATCTGATAAAGTCCAGTGTGCGTGGACACACCTGCGACCCAGCGGCTGGGGGTCACAATCATGTGAGCGTTGCCCTTATGTACTCTGCAGTTGCAACATTGAAATACCGACTGGATACACAGACTTTTATTTTGTACCGCGAGGAGGTAACAGAGACACCCATGCACAATCCACAGGCTGCTGACGTTGCCAGTGTGACTCTCTCTTTGACTCTCATTGACTCTCTCTTTGACTCTCTTTGACTCTCTCTTTGACTCTCATTGATGAAGGATATCTCCAGCACATGATGGGGTTTTCACACATTTGTGACAAAATATATATTTGGTGTGGCGTTGAGAAATGTCCAACGTTCAAACTTTAAAAAAAAAAAAAAAAAATTGTATGTGAAACATTTTCTGTCGAGTCAATCAACCGAAAACGTGACTGATAATCATCATCGACTGTATCTACTTTAGTCTATTTATTCTATCAAATACTATTATAGAGAGCTGAAAGTCATCCCGAGTACAGTCTCCAAACAAACACCACTTCAGAGACACTCGAAAAATAAAGTGAAGGGGTTTCACTGATCACTATGAAATGAACACCTTCATATTGCTTGGCGGTCTGCCATACACACTAATGCATCTATATCTCACTGGGCACTGCTTACTCCTGATGGCCATTTGCCATGACTCATAATATATGGACAACATGATTATTCATCCAACATTTATAAGAGGAAATCCAAATGAAACAACCATAGACGCAGCCCCGGAGTCAACAATCACCAATGGCAATGTATGTTCTCTAACATGTACGCGTCTTCCCTTAAGCTACCCGACTTTGAATTTGAGTGGGTGGTTATCCGTGCATGGTAAAGTAATGGTGTAGTGGTGGGTGTATGTGTGCTTTACGAGA
>JAXIVH010000061.1:292378-314878 GCA_036785325.1 Urophycis tenuis | reverse complement strand
ACGCACGCACACACACACACACACGCGCGCACCCAACACATCACCTCCCTTTTACATAATGTGGATATTCTGAGCTCTTACATCCTTGAACTAGATCTCATCACCCAAGCAAACACAACATACCTTTGATGAAATAATTTATAAGATCATGTATAATATATGATCCTACGTAACAGGTGCAAAGTCCAAGTCAAAGTGTTTTATTTATCAAATGTGCAGTGCAAGACAGGGTCATTCTGAACTATTACATTCTTAAAATAGGGCAGCAATGATGACGTCGAAGGCTTAGAAGGGAAAAGTAGCAAAGAAGAACCACAAGCAGCAGTTCCAGAGACTAAAGATGGGGAATATGGACAATGAAAACAATAATCACATATTATAAATATAAAGTGTAGTGTGGGAGTAGGAGTGTCGATGACTATGAACGGTGAGTAATGTTGACCAACAGTAAGTCATGAATGACCATTGGAAGTAATCAGTGCAGTAATCAGTGCAATCCAGTATGCAGTGCTGTATCATGCCAAGAGAATAGGGACATGAGTTAACAGAGGTTTTACAATGTTGCAGTGATTAAGTCTACAACCATGTTAACTGTCTCACAGACAGCGTTTATCAAACGCCGTGGTTCCGTGTATATATCAGAGAGGCCATGCCATAAACTGAAGTGCGTGCAGCGTCTAGAATCACATTTCATTAGAAGTGACCATAAATTCAGGTTGGGAGATAGCGTGGCGGTGGGGGCATAACTGAGAAGGATTTTAATTCAAAGTGAGGTTCTTAATTAGCGTGATTAAATAACTTTATGACTTGGCCTATTTCACATCAAACATTTGAACATTTGTTTTAACGAGACCTAATTATAAGGCTGTGGCGATTAACCATTGAAATGATTTAACATGTGTGTGCGCGCGCGTGTGCATGTGTGTGTGTACAGACGTTGGTGAGCTGGGATGGAGACAAGCTGGTGTGCGTCCAGAAGGGAGAGAAGGAAAACCGTGGCTGGAAACACTGGATCGAGGGGGACCTGCTGCACCTGGTGAGAGACACGCGCACAAACAAGAGGCACGCCGTGAACAAACAAGTGTCCTGTAATGACCACCAGTGGCTGCCACTAAATCACCATTAGGACAATACATAAAACAAACAGGCATGTCGTCAACACGATGGGATATGTTTGACAGAGCCCTTCCGGCAAGTAACGAGATACCCGAGCGAGATTAATAAAAAAATTAACACGGCAGCTGTAAAACTACATATAACAACATCTGAAACATTATATGACGCAAGAGTGTACATCGGGTTATGCGACTTTTGGCAGTTTGAAATGCTTAATATTCTGTTTCCCCTTCAGGAAATCCATGTTCTGGATAAAGTCTGCCACCAGGTGTTTAAGAAGAAACAGTGAGAAGACAGCAGATCCAGCTTGATTACCTGTGCCACCTGGCTGATGTTGCTGCCTTTATGTAAATAGCTGTAATAAATGTTTTCACACACTGATGTTGACTCAAACTGTAGACTTGTGTAAAGAGCCAATTGGTGCAAATATTCAAAAGACATTCAAAAGTATTCATGTTGTGCTTGGGCCCCAAAAAATACAAATCCACATAGTAAATACTACTTTGATGAAATATTATTACACATTCTAGAAAATGTGTATTAAAGCTGATACAGGAAATAAAATAAACATGAAACGTTAAATAATCGAGACACATTATCTTTATTGGATAAACATATTTAAGTTGTGTTGATGCAGTTTCTGCCAAAGTACCCAATTAAACGTTATAGTCTAATATAAAAACGAACATAATATAATACCAATCTTCCCTTTACTTCCAGTCCATAATCATGGACTTATATTTTGAAGAGACAATTCATTCTAAAGCCATAAACTTTATAAAATGATTTGGCCAAACACACTCTATTCTAATTAATGGCTTAAAGGTGAAGTTTGTAGAATTTAGTGGAATCTAGTGGAATTGACTTTGCAGAAATCTAATAAAATATTCACAGTAATAGGAATTCATTTGTGTACAATCCCATGAAAATAATAATTGGGTTTTGGTTACCTTAGAATGAGCCTTTTATATCTACATCGGGAGAGGTACTGCCTCTTCCTGCCGCACAATCTATAAGCCTCGTAAACACATCCTTTTTGATTAGATGCTGATATCACTATATTGGTGATAACAGCATCCTTTTGATTAGATGCTGTTATCACCAATATAGTGAACTATGGCCACATGGTTAATGTTGCTATTTGTGTGTGTGTGTGTGTGTCTGTGTGGGGGGGGTTGACCTTCTTGGACACTTAGTGAACGGCCCGCAGTGTGTGTAGATGTACAACGGTTCATGTTGCTGGCCGATTCCAGGAAGGCTAAAGGATTTGGCTGGTTTGATAAGACCTCGGGTTAATTGTTGACATTGTCCAGATGTAAAGCCATGATGCCATTATGCAATCCGTAAAGCCATGACGTGTGTTCCAGCTCACCCCCTCTCCCGGTGTGTAGGGCAGCTGGGGGGATTTAGTTGGTTGCAATCTCTAACCTCACCACTCGATGCCACTAAATCTTCCATACTGCACCTTTAGGATTTTATAATGATCCATTACAGCAGTCCTGTTATTTGTGGGATGAATTAAAACAAACCAACAATGTTATTGTTTGTATGAAAACAAGAATTGTCGGTGATATACTGTAGTTAGGAGTGTGATGAATGAAGCAAACCAAAACGTATGGAATGTGTAGAATGTAGGGGAGAAAAAGCACATTCAACGCCTGCCATCTGGACGATAATTGAATGCATGCCTGGTTACATTCGCGCAAAATTAGAGCTGTTTGTATTTTGCTCACACCGTCATCAAATAAACATATCCCGCAGGTGAAAGCGCCTATCACTAAAACTTGGGTATCAAACTCAGCCTTCAAGTGTAAATTTGTTTTACATTGTCAACTTACCAGTGAAACCTTTTAGGAAAGGCAAACAACCAAGCATTAGAAATTGATGCATGGGGGTGGCGTGTGTTGCATTCATTCGATTACAACGACCAACTTTTATTTTGACAATTCTAATTTGAGCATGTTTGTTTAACGTCTGGCTTCCAAGTGAAGCCATGTGAATGTAAACGAGGGTCGTACAATTGAAAAGGAAACACTCTATTCCAACAGTCCCTCTCCAAAGTACCTGTTGGTTTCCCCTGGCACGTCGCTCTCTCTCTCGGAGTTGTAAACGTGTAGCTCTCGTAACCTAGCAGTAAGTATGCTAGGCTAGCCTACAAGCTAGCGCCATACAGGCTAGCGCAGCCACGGTACAGTTTGTTCTCCAGCTCGACCGGATATTGCGAGTGCTTCAACAGGAAACCTCTCGGGATCCACGTCGCCAAACTACAACCCACTGATCTCCCTCAAGCAGACTGGCGCTGGCGACGACACGCCGGGCATTCTCAGCATACACTGCTCGCTAAAGTGGAAACATGGTAGGTTTAATACAATAGTATGTATTTTTTAAAGACAACTATCTACAACAAGTTTTGTACATGTTTATTCATGTGTGCCTATGCACACTTACCTGACTTCTGGTCGAGCAGCGAAAATAGTTTACCTGGACGGCAGAGCTAATGGGATTAATGTTTATTTTCCAATATAGAATGCACCATAAATAAAGTTAACAGCTGCAAATTCATAGCACATATTGAACTCGAAGTCCGTATGTACACATTTACAACATTCGCAACCCATTAACAAAAAGTGGCGGCTCAATGATGGTAAATAAAGTAATTAATGAATCATCAACATGATGAACCTATATTATTTTATTATTTGGCCTGATCACGGTAAAAAAAATATATCACGGCAACAGCGTGACAATTTATAATAGGCTGAGGACATGAAGTTCCTTGAGTCTAGTCAGTCATGTAAAATGTGGTATGAGGAGTATAAACAGACACGCCCCCAGACTATACCCCGGAACCTGTTGGAATAGAAGAAACGCATTGGCGATAATCAATCACATAACCCTACTCAAGAGTATATAAACTGCCATTTGAAAAGTTTCCCATTCAATTTCTGATGGAATTTTGCAACAGAAATCGAATGCCCACTGTTGTAGTGCCATTCTAGGAAAGAAATGTGCTCAATGTGAAGCTTACAAACATCCATTTAAAAAGTAGCCCCTCACATTTCTGTTTGAGTTTGTTGCTATATTTAATGTATAACAGACACCGAGCAGTTCCATTATTTTATTTATTAGAAAATAAATAAAAATGTATTTTAGTAATACATTCTGACATACATTGTTGAACTGTGTGACACTGTCTGCATCTCTCTCGCTCCCTCACACTCTCTCTGACAGCCTCTGCGCTTGGACATCAAGAGGAAGCTGACAGCCCGGTCTGACCGCGTCAAGAGCGTGGACTTGCATCCCACCGAGCCATGGATGGTGGCCAGTCTGTACAGCGGCAGTGTGGTGGTGTGGAACCACGAGAACCAGGTGACTGACAATCCCTTCCCACTTTAAAGCCCAACAGAGTGGCAACGAACCCACTCAGCACTAGCGGGTAGCTTGTCGCTCACCTCATTCGTAAATGCGGCGGTTTCAGTCTGCCAATCATTCCATATGCCTGGATGAATTTCTTGAGCGTTCACTCGCCCATGCTCTGCCTCCTGATTATCTCACTCCATCAGATGATTTATTCAGAATACGCTCAGACACATAGATGTGCACAATCAATGAAAAGCACTTTTATGTATTTTATTATTCTATTATTATATTTATATTATTTTACTTGAGAGCTAGACATCAGTGCATTTATTTAGTTTGTATACAGTCCATATCATATATGAATACTTTGTGTGGATGTGTCTGTGTCTCTGTGTTTTATGTGTAGACCTTGGTGAAAACCTTTGAGGTGTGCGACCTGCCTGTCAGAGTGGCCCGGTTTGTCGCCAGGAAACACTGGGTGGTCGTGGGAGCGGTAAGCCCTCGTTATCGCTCTACATCATCGTGTAGACATCTTTTAATATACGTGTCAGATGACAACAATGGGACTTCTTCAATGAAAACACCAGCCGGAGCCTCTCCCCTTCTCGCCCGCCTCCTATAGGATGACATGCAGATCCGTGTGTTTAACTACAACACGCTGGCCAGGGCGCACATGTTTGAGGCCCACGCCGACTACATCCGCTGCATCGCCGTGCACCCCACACAGTCCTACATCCTCTCCAGCAGTGGTATGGAACACGCGCGCACACACATGTACACACACACATGCGCACATACATGCACGCGAGCGTGTGCTCAATTGCGAGGTATCAGCGGTTTAGATGTGAGCATGCATGTTCACTGTGAAAACATGTATCGGTTTGGTGTCATTTTCACCACTTACTATACGGACTGAAATATGCTGCTATTTACTGTCTTCACTGACTGCTCTTTTTGCACTGTTAATATTAATAAATATTACAAATATATCTTACAGAATCTTCTGCTGTCATCACAATTGCCTTTTTGTCATAACATATACAGAAACGTATGCTGCTACTCTTACTCATTGATTCCTTCATTGCACATTTATTCATTTTATGTTAATCTTTTTATCTTATCCATTGTAAAAATGATATATTTACCCTTTAGTATTCGGAAGTCATCCTGAATTGTCCTGTCTGTTCTGCCTGTGCACTTTATCTGTTTCACTGTGGGAGAGTGAGCAACATCCTCTTGATTCCTTTGTATGTCTTGTATGTGAAGGTATTGACGTTAAAGCTACTTTGAATCTTTGAATTTGAACCATTGTGTGTCCAAAGCTATACATGTAAGTGCGTTTAGGGGAACTATCAAATGTGTGTGTGTGCGTGTGTGCGTGTGTGCGTGCGTGCGTGCGTGCGTGCGTGCGTGTGTGCGTGTGTGTGTGTGTGTGTATTTCTTTCAGACGACATGACGATCAAGCTGTGGGACTGGGACAGGAAGTGGACGTGCAGTCAGGTGTTTGAGGGACACACCCACTACGTCATGCAGGTCGTCTTCAATCCAAAGGACAACAACCAGTTTGCCAGCGGCTCCCTGGACAGGACTATTAAGGTAATTGCATGCAAATGACTACCGTGAGAATGCATTCCAGTCAACAGTCCACAGCTGTTTTTTGTATTTTGCTGTTACAATGAACCTATCACTTTTGAGGTATTCACAGAGTATCTGTGGATACCTATTGTTATTCTGGGGTTTAGGTGTTATTATTTTAATTCATAATTTGAAGAAATCCAAATATAAATATTGTACAATATATCCTGTATATATGTATCCTATATATGCTACTATATATTTTTAATAATAGACAGGGAGAGCTATAGAAAGCAATCACATTGTATTATTTCCTAATAAACTATAAGAAAATGACTTGTTTAACAGCATTATAATCCATCGTGGACTCTCTTTTCAGGTGTGGCAGTTAGGCTCCAAAGCTCCTAACTTCACGCTGGAGGGACACGAGAAAGGGGTCAACTGCATTGACTACTACAGCGGAGGGGACAAGCCCTACCTCATCTCAGGGGCTGACGACCGGCTGGTCAAGATCTGGGACTATCAGGTAAACGGCAGAAATGGACCGCTCTGTTTTGTGGGCTCAAGCTGCAGCGATGGGTATTAAAACACATGACTTCAGTCTTATTGTTGTGCTCGTGGCTCTAACCAGCTGTGTGTGTGAGTTTTGTGAATACTGCTAGATATTTGGTTGAGATTGTTTTTTTTGTTTTATTTGTTGTCGCTTCAATAAACACAATGTGGATGTACAAATATATTTGGAATTTCAATGTGGTTTCAAAAATTGGCACTTTTGAAACCACATTTGGTTTCATAGTGACCAAAACAACATCAATGACTGGGACAACACAGAGGCTTCCAAACCGGGGCGACGTGGGAATCTTTCATCACATAAACGGTCAACCTTCTCTCGCTCTCTCCCCATCACTCAGAACAAGACGTGCGTCCAAACCTTGGAGGGCCACGCCCAGAATGTGACCTGCGTCCACTTCCATCCCGACCTGCCAATCATCCTGACGGGCTCCGAGGACGGTGCGTGTCGCGCTCGAGAAGGACGGGCTCCACGGTCGCCTGTGAGGAACAGCATGCTAATCGGGACGTCTTTCCCCCATGCAGGCACCGTCCGGGTCTGGCACTCCAGCACCTACCGACTGGAGAACACGCTCAACTACGGCATGGAGCGGTCCTGGTGTGTGACCGGCCAGCGGGGCTCCAACAGCGTGGCCCTGGGCTACGACGAGGGCAGCATCATCATCAAGGTACTGTGCTTAATGTCCGCCAAGAGAACGACGTGTTCTCCCTGTTCAATGGGATGTGTTCACACTTGAAAGGAGTGAAGTGGAGAGCAGGGAATACAACATCACATTTGCAGAGATTAAGAGTAAAACTATTTTGCCCACACTTTAATACAATTGTCCAATGCGATGTCTAATCTGAGGCTTCAAGCGGCATCAAACAATCAAACAATATTCGAGTAACCACAAAAGTGTCCATGTGATATGAGAACAGAGTCACTACCACAGTTGCACAATTTTTTAGTATTTAGTATACTTTTTAGTATTTCATAGCTGCTCTCTTTTTCCCCTGACTCCCCCGCACTCACCCGTCCCTCACCCGTGCACCCCTCCCCGTCAGATGGGCCGTGAGGAGCCGGCTATCTCCATGGACACCAGTGGCAAGATCATGTGGGCCCGGCACTCCGAGGTGCAGCAGGCCAACCTGAAGGCCATGGGGGACACAGAGGTCAACGATGGGGAAAGGCTGTCGCTGGCCGTCAAGGACATGGGCAGCTGTGAGATCTACCCCCAGATGCTGCAGCACAGCCCCAACGGGAGGTGAGGCACACACGGGGATGTGATGGATCAATTGAAATGAGATGGCTCAGTGAAAACTGAGCGACAGATAGATGTATCATAACTAATAGATTCATATGTATACATATATCATCGGTGTATACGTCAACTCTGTGTTTATAGTTTTTTTTTTTTAGATAGGCCTAAGAGATGGATGGTGGTGGGTGTGTTGATGGTGCATGTGATCATTAAGTGTGTGTGCACTGATGCACCAGTATGGAATATTAGTCCATTAATACAGATACACTGTAAAATTATTAATTTGAATCATACTTGCTGTCGGATATAGTGAGGAAATCCATACAGACGGTGCCAGTGGAATGTAAAATGCAATGTTTTCCATATTGTGCATAATTAAACGCAGGTGTTCCTAAACCCCCTCCTTGTTGTCCACCAGGTTTGTAGTGGTGTGTGGAGACGGCGAGTACATCATCTACACCGCCATGGCCCTGAGGAACAAGAGCTTTGGCCCCGCCCATGAGTTTGTCTGGGCCCATGACTCTTCTGAGTGAGTTCTCCATGTCACACACACAGACACACACACACACAAGCCTGCAAGTCGCACATACATACATACATACATACATACATACATACATACATACATACATACATACATACATACATACATACATAGACATCTAATGGTGACACGGTACATTAATTAACACTTGATCAGTTAACAGTTAACTCTAGTGTTGACATTTAAGTCTGGCAATGGTGTTCATGTTAACTATGGTATTCATTTATATATTATTTAATAGGATTAGGATTAGTAACTCTAATCCACTAACCCCTACCCTAGCACTCTATGATAATGCTCTATAATAATGCTTAGTACCGCATTAACTAATGTTAATAAATACACCCTTATTGTGAAGTGTTACCCCTCCATCTACCTTCCAGATGGTAAATCATTTGGACTTGTATGTATCATATTCAGGTACGCTATAAGAGAAAGCAACAACATCATCAAAATCTTCAAAAACTTCAAAGAGAAGAAGAACTTCAAGCCAGACTTTGGGGCGGAGGGTGAGCTCGATTTCGTATCACTCTTTTGCCAGCCTGTACGCTGCGTGGTCTGGTGCAGTCCCCATGCCTGTCCTGTTCATCTCAACGTGACGCTCCCCTGCAGGCATCTACGGAGGCTTCTTGCTCGGGGTGAGGTCCGTGAGCGGCCTGGCCTTCTTTGACTGGGACAGCGCTGAACTCGTCCACCGCATCGAGATCCAGCCCAAACATGTACGTCAATACCTTCCTATTATTATTACTTGTAGTATTCTGGAGTCAAAACGCCAAATGTGTTGACCTTTACTGAACTGTAAGTGAATTCACATTTAAAAAGGATAACCTACCTACTCTTCCCCGATGGTAATCGTTTTGCAAACACGATCCACGGCGACTTAAGTACGGCGTGGCCCGACCTCTGGCGCGCCGCGGCGTGGTAAACTACTGGCGTGTCTCCGCAGATCGTGTGGTCAGAGAGCGGGGAGCTGCTGTGCATCGCCACGGAGGAGTCCTTCTTCGTGCTGCGCTATCTGGCCGAGAAGGCGTCCGCCGCCCTGGAGTCCAGGGAGGGGCTGACCGAGGACGGCGTGGAGGACGCCTTCGAGGTGTGGAAGCCCCTCGGTCGAACCCGTGTGTTTACCTGCTGCATTCACACGGGCCATGCGTACTCCTGAACTTGAAGCTGCTACTACTGAATGTAGCTACTACTGACCATACGATGGGGCGGCAGTAGCTCAGTGGGTAGAGCGGGTGGACAGAGCGGGTCGTCCGCTAACCGTAGGGTCGGCGGTTCGATCCCCCTCCTCCAACTGTCCACATGTCGAACCCCACAAATGTACTGATTGTATCGCTTTGGACAAAATTGTCTGCCAAATGCCCCCTTTACCCTTTACTGCTGCAGCTGTTTACTCCATGCAAAATATCAAAGTTATATGAAAAAAAACAAAGTTTCTCCAGAATGAGACTCGTCTAGCCACAAGTCAATTCATGCAGAGAATTGCTATCTATAAATCCCCTCCTCCTCCACACAGTCATTTCCCCCAGACTGCGATATCATTTGTGATATAATGATATGGCTAAATCCACTTAGGCTTCAGATTGTCTCGTGTTACCCGTCGAGCTGGTGCAATGGCAAGTTCATGCATAGATATTGACCTTTTCAGTAAGCGTAGTCGGTAAATGCTCCACTATATATTTACCCGAAATGCTACCATTCAGTTTAATTGACGGTGAGTGAAAGGCTGACAGAGAAACCAATCCTGGCTGGGGGGGGGTTTTGTGTATTCAGCACCTTTTTATGCATCATCATTTCACCTACATAGGAAATGCTTGTGGTTGGTGACAAATATACAAAAAAAACCTATTCAACGTCTATATCCTGCACATTAACCACACACATTTATGGAGGAAATAATATTTTTGTTGTACAATTCTAATGTCCTTGTTTTGAAAAGCATTTAAATCAAATTTGTACATTAAATCGCAAACATATTAAATGACATTGAGATCCCCTTAGCTTAGCCATTTTTCTCTTTCTCTCTCTCTCTCTCCCTCTCTCTGTCCCTCCCTCTGTCTCTCTCTCTCTCTCTCTCTCTCTCTCTACCTGTGGCTGCAGGTGCTGGGGGAGATCCAGGAGGTGGTGAAGACGGGGACCTGGGTGGGAGACTGCTTCATCTACACCAACTCTGTCAACCGCCTCAACTACTACGTGGGCGGGGAGATCGTCACGGTCGCTCACCTGGACAGGTAATGACCCCGGGCCGTGTAGACCAGCCTTTGGTCCCATCTGTGGTAAACCTGGAGGGGTTCTGAATACCCGCCAAAGGGGCTGGGCTTCAGAGCCACTACTGGACTGTGACAAAGCATCTCAACTTGCCAGAGAAAGATGTCTCCACTACCTCCTTTGCTGTGCCTATCTTTCTGATCCTGCGCTCAATGGTGTGTGTATGTGTAACTGCATTTAATGACCAACACATAAATAGACAATGGTTGTTGTACTGTTTACATAACATGCAGATATTTAACTTTGTGTATTGTGTTTTCCGTCATCACATTTGTGTTTTATTTTTGTACATGTTTATTTCTTTACTGTGCTCTGCTGTGTAAGCCAGTGTTAAACATGTAAATCGTAGTGACGTCCATCATTGAACTCTCCTGCCGCAGGATGATGTACCTCCTGGGCTACATCCCCAAGGACAACCGCCTGTACCTGGGAGACAAGGACCTGAACGTGATCAGCTACTCGCTGCTGGTCTCCATGCTGGAGTACCAGACGGCCGTGATGCGGCGGGACTTCGGCATGGCCGACAGGGTGCTGCCCGCCATCCCCAGGGAGCAGAGGATCAGGGTGGCCCACTTCCTGGAGAAACAGGTCAGCCGCACTCCGCTGCAGCGTCCCTCCCTGCTTGCTCGCAGGCCGCCCGGTGTTATGCTCCGATGCAAGGGGTCTCCGTGGTGGAGACCCCTTGCATCGGAGCATAACACCGAGCGAGCGGCTCACAAACTTTGTGAGGATCCCCCCCCCCCCCCCCCCCGATTTAGTTCAACAAACTCTGGGGAACTTTTCAAACCCATCATGCTTCATGTTTGATTTTATTGATAGTATTGTTGATTTGGCAGAAAGGGTACGTGGTGCTCTCAAGAGCATCCTGGTGTGGAGGAGCCTGTTTAATCATACAGCTCTCCTAGACCAGGGAGGGCTTGTCATGATCACTACCTCCATCTGCACTGTTTATGTCATTTTATTAACTACCGATAATTACCGTCACTTTGATAACCACTGCCACTTTTTCATGTTTTTCAATTTTGCACCTTATTCTGCATTCCTGCATTTAAACCTGCACCTTTATCGCACATTTGCACTTCTGGTTAGAACGCCAACTGCATTTCGTTGTCCCTGTACTCTGCACAATGACAATAAAGTTGAATCTAATCTAATCTAATCATTCAGACATACAAATACATTGTTTTGCATTAAGATGGCAAGCATATTTGAACCAAAGTAATCGTGATAAGCACAATGAAAGTATTAGTCAATTTGTTGATTGATCACCATCGATTTTATTTATTGCAATTTTGAGAATTGGTGTCGTTTTAGTCACCAATGTTAAATTCATAATTTTGTTATTCTTTACTGCTTATTGAAACAATGCAAGCAAGATTTGTAGCTTCTGATGGGTATGACATCATGGCATTGTTTATGACATTTATGTATGTATACAGTATATGTATGCATACATGCATACATTGATTATATAATGTGTCTCCATGTGTGGTGTTGTCCTTGACGCGGTGGCCTGCAGGGCTTCAGGCAGCAGGCCCTGGCCGTGTCCACTGATCCGGAACACAGGTTCGAGCTGGCCCTGCAGCTGGGAGAGATGACGATAGCACACCAACTGGCCACGGAGGCAGAGGTCAGACCGACACGCACACACGCACACACACACACACACACACACACACGCACACACACACGCACACAATTTAGTCCTTGTGTGTACAATGGGATGCCGTTAATCCTTTCTCGTCCAATGCAATTTGCATAGCAAAACCCCATGAATGTATTAAATCCTGAATTTATGATCTGCTTTATAGTGCCTTACAGGTACTATACAATGGCTGCACTCTAGTGGTGCAGTAGTAGACGACAGTAAAATGTAATTGCTCAAAAACCACATTGTCGTTGATACGTCGCCTGCGGTAAAGCAGATTTGTTGGTTGTTTTTTTTTGTTTTCTACTATTGGATTTATCAGAGAAACCGACCTGAAAACAAATCTGCAATAGATTTAAACATGTAGAAAAAATGTTCAAGCAGAGACATCACATCTGTGTCTTACCAGCACAGTGCAGCGCTGGCTCATATCTCTCAACGGACGCTACATTCTGTATAAAGCACAGGAGTCCTTCTGTGACTCTCGCCTCTAAACCTGTACCTTCTCCCCGTGCCTTCGCCGCTCCTCTCTCTCCGGCGCCGGCGCTGCAGTCGGAGCAGAAGTGGAAGCAGTTGGCGGAGCTGGCGACCGCCAAGTCCCAGTTTGGCTTGGCCCAGGAGTGTCTCCACCACGCCCAGGACTACGGGGGGCTGCTGCTGCTGGCCACGGCCTCTGGAAACGCCGACATGGTGGGCAAGCTGTCCGCGGGAGCGGAGGAGAAGGGCTGGACCAACGTGGCCTTCCTCACCTTTTTCCTGCAGGGGAAGTCAGTGTCTGAAACACAAAACGATGAACAACATTGGATCTACAAAAAATCTCCCATTTTGCATTGGGCTCTTCATCGCTGCACGGTGTGTCTTTTCCTTTGACTCAGATTGGAGAAATGCCTGGATCTTCTGGTCAAAACCAAGCGGCTGCCAGAAGCGGCGTTCCTGGCCAGAACCTATCTGCCCAGCCATGTACCCAGGTGCGCTTGTTTTTTCCAGAGTTGTGTGTGAGGGAGCAGTAAACATCCGATGCCTGAGGACTATGTTTGACTTAATCAGTTTTTCGCCTCTTCACACTTGGCCAGTCACTCAGTAATAATGTTATGCTATAATTGGCAGCTTGTTGTGCTGTTAGTCTGATTACGTTCTTTGACTGGTGTTCTTTAAAAGTTAACTTCTAAGTGAGTCGGTCCCTGTCAGACGGTGTGTGTGTGTGTGTGTGCTTGGCTGTGTTTGGTGCACCAGGGTGGTGAAGCTGTGGAAGGAGAGCCTGGCCAAGGTGAACCAGAAGGCGGCTGACGCACTGGCCGACCCCACCCAGTACAGCAACCTGTTCCCAGGCCTCCAGCAGGCGCTGCTGGCCGAGCAGTACCTGAATGAGACCCATGTCGGAGCCAGGCCCGCCGCAGAGTACCCCCTCATCATGGTACCAGACCACTGCTCTTTCCTTGTGTGCAAATATGGGCTTGTGTACTTGGTTCGTTAAAACTGTTGTTTTCCAGTGTGCCACATCACTCAAACTTGTGCGTCATGCTCTTTGACCTGTCTGACTCTGTGTCTGTCCATGCAGCCCAATGAGGACCGGGCTGTTCTGGAGGAGTCTGCGGGGTATGTGCCATCAGGAGGGGCTACTGTACCAGAGGTATATACAGGACTCAGACAGACGGACATACTCTCTCATCAAAGATCTCTCAATCTTGCCCATCAACACCCCCCCCCACACCCCATCAAATAGAATAAATGAATCCTTGAAACTGTAGATGACCATAACCATTTGTTTCTCATTCTCAGGAATTGATGAAGTGCATAGATGATCTGCCCGTGGCAGAAGCTGAGATGGCAGAAGAACTACAGTGTGAGGAGCCTGCGGTTGACCTTGTTGCTCCAACAGCAGAGGAAGATACCACCCCAGAAGTAACAGAAGAGCCTGTGGTTGAGCTTGTTTCTCCAACAGCAGAGGAAGATACCACCCCAGAAGTAACAGAAGAGCTTGTGGAGATTGTCCAGTCCACACCTGTGGAGCATGTCTTGCCCTCAGTTGAGACGAGCATGCAGGAGATGTCCCTAGTGGCTGAAGAGTCACGTGCCGTGGAACGCCCGCCGACAGCCTGCCAGTCTGAAAGCTATACTGAAGCGGTGTTCGTTTCTCATGACTCAGACACCACCGGGACCTCAGGGACGCCGGTAGCAACGGAAACTATAGCAACCGTAGTCGAGGCCTCAGAGAATTCTTCAGAGAAACTCACAATGGACTTCATAGCAACAGAAGTCCTGGCAACAGAGGCCATAGTAAAAGACACAGCACCTACAGAGGCTGCAACAGATGCACCCGAAACAGATCTCCTCAGCTTCGATTCAGCACCGCCATCTGCTGGAGGGGAGGAACTTGTATCTTTAGGAGACTCCGGCGGCCCCGAGGTGGACGAGCCGGCTCCGGTACAAAACCTCCAGGAGTCGGTTGCGTCTTCAGTGTCAAAGCAGCCAGATGCTGCCCTAGATGCAGTTCTTGGAGGACCTCTGCTGGAACCAGAAGTCACGGCTCATCCAGCAGCAGCCCCCGCTGAGGCGGAGCTGCTGAAGAAGGATGTGTCTGAAGAAGCCGAGGCTCCAGCTGAGGACCATGAAATGGAGATGAGTGACGAGGTAAAGACGAGATAAAGACCATGGCAGCCACAGTCACGGTCCCTTTTGACATCGACGCAAAAGCAGGGTTCAAGCTTATGACATTTAGTATGGGTCGATTCTGTTGAGCTCCAGTATGGATCTGAAGTTACTTTACCACCTTTACTGGGTCAATCCAAGCACTTGATCTAATGGACCCGTTTTAAACCACTTGATTATATTTGCGCACAAATATTGTCTTACTATGTTACTGGGCTTCATTTTAAGATGACATTGTGAAACCTGCACGTAATTTGAATTGGATTTCAATGACTTTATTACTTTACAGGGCATGGAGGACCTTGATTTGGACAACTTTGACCTGGATGACATTGAGAACGAAGACATCAACTTGGATGATGACTTCCTAAATGAATAGCTATAAGTTGTCTGTCTGTCTGTGTGTGTGTGTTTTGGGGTGGGGTGGGGGGTTGGACCAAAAAAGGGATTCTACATTAAGTTTTGCTGAAGGACATAATGTTTCAATGTCATTCCAGTCTCATTTAGCAAATGAGCATTTAGTTTATTTTCTTCTCCAGTTTAAAGTGGTTCAACATAGTTACCATAGCTTAAACCCCATGGTGGCCAGTCTGGATCTTCTCAACACTAATAAGGATTCACTTCATAGAGCCAGTTTATAATTCTGGGTGGGGATGGATGCTTTTGGAACAGTTTGTTTGACCAAAGTTGTTTTCTCTGGAGTGCAATATTTTGTACATTTAAGATTGACATGAGCTGCTGGAACACATCCAGCTCTATCAGCCTAATCACCAATCAGCTGCATGGTAGGTTTTCAAAGGTCACCTTGACAAAAGAACCAACCATTTGTTTACTTGCGATGCGACGTTGTGAAACTGGGAGTGAACAAAAGACAAAATTTCCTTCACGTAATGCTGCGTTTTGTCTCTTCCTCTCACTGATATACATTTTACACCATTGATTAAGTGCCTTCATTTGAATTTTAAAAATACAATAAATGTCTCCAAATATAAGACAATATCCCTCTGAAGTTATTAGGCCAAAAAAACATACACCCATGTACAAATACAATTTTATTCTTTTGTTATGTACATCAGCAAATTTCTTTCCATGGATGAGTTTGGCGTAAAAAAAAAAAAAGTCTCGACACATATGTCCAACTAGGATGGCTCTGTTTAGATTAGGAGCGTCCCAATCAAACACAGGGTGAGTGTGGATCCACCCTACTGAGGACGGGCCCCATGTGTTACACTGCTGTGTGTGTGGTTACAGTCCTTAATGGAGGGCAAGGGGGCGGGGTGGCTGGATCATTCAAACATGCTCCAGTGAAACTGCTGCGCTTCCTTCGTTCTCTCCGTGGGCCTGGAGAGCCAACTCAATGTAGCCAGACCTCTGGGACTCCTTCTGAGCAAAAATCTGGAAAGAAGGGAAGGGTCAAAAGGTCAGGACCATTGCAGTACGGTGGGGGTGGATTACAGTTCAACCATTTAGTCACGGCGGCGGCGCAGATGTGCTTCAAAAAACACTGATGTGCCATAAACGCCCGTTGGAGTTAGAGAACAGAGCGTGACTTAGGAGAGGCCGCGGCGGTGATGGAGCGTGTGTACGCATGCCTTCACCCAGAAGTGGATCTTTCTTTTATGGCCCAGAGTCAAGTTGTCAGGTCTAATAGGATGTGACGTGTCCCGCGTCTGGCCCCGGGGTTCCCACACGAGTTAAACCCCGGTACGGCGTCCCAGGGAAAACCTGGGACGGCATCTCCTTGACCCGACATCTGCAGGGACCCTGGAACATGTTCTCCTTGCTACTTGTGAACTGTAAGTCGTTTGCATGGTGCAATTCCTGGAGGAAAAGGTCCCAAGGTTCCCACTGCACAAGATGCAGCATGCAAACGCGCTGTCCAACGTAACAGTTCTCTTCTTACGACTGTACGTTTAAGTAAGCGTAATGGTTCTCTTACAACTGTACATTGTAAGCAGCTTTTTTCACATTAATAAGAATAGTTTTTAGAAGCCATTAAACAAATGTTAGCAAAATATAGGTTTTAATCTATTGATGACTTCCACCTGTCTAAATTTGATTGTTTTTAATTTATGGTTGTGTCACAATATTCTATATATTCTGTGACTTAATCTGATGACTTAATCTGTCTTTTAAGTCATTTTTTCTATTGGGGGATTTTTGTTGTTGTTGTGGAGAAAGGTCAAGGTTTTCTAGGAGGGCATTAAAAGTTATATATATATAAAGTATATGGTTCAGCCAGAACAATGACTGTGTTGAAAATGTATTCAGAGGAAAACACCCAGAGGACAATTAACCATTTCTGCTGAAAGATGTGCTCACCTTGAGAAGGTCGGTGCCAGTGGCCTGCTGGCCTTTGGCCTCCTGGGCAGACTCACTGTTTGGATGAACCATGTTGAACAGGGACACCAGGCCGACTGCATCGTGTAGTCTGAGGACACACCAACAAGGGACCCACAAGCTGAATCAAGTGACATGACTAAATGCCATCTTAATTCAATTTGGAAATACAAGATGTTGGGCAATCTACTGTATATACAGTACATGTTTCCCGAAATGCCACACCCACATCCTAAAAAAAGTGCCAGCGTTACTGCTGTCCGTCATTAACAGACACCATTAGCCTAAGCTATGTAATGTATTTGTAGGTAGGCATTTTGCTCTTGGATGCCTATGGGTAGGATGAGACATTTGGGAATGAACCCAGAACCTAGAATATCCTGCACCCCTACTAAAAAACACATTGTCATAACTCTAACTTGGGTGGATATTTGCTAGTATTGGCTTCTAAGCTTGAGTCAAGAGGTGACCTAAATCCTTCCCAAAAAGTAAATAGGCAAACTCCATCAATCCAAACTCACAGCTCTCTCTGCAGCATGTCCACGAGGAGTCCGTCCACCTTGCGCTGGTTGACCAGGTACCACGCCATGCCTCCAAAGTGCCTCGTGGATCGCAGAAGATCATACTTGCCATGCTTCTCCAAGTTCTCGTAGGTAGCGGTGTGAGTCTGCACAGAGATGGGTATGGTGGCATCATGTGTTTAATGCTTGTGTAGTTTTTAAAAATGGGAGGGGGGGGCGGGTATAAGAAATCCCTCTTACCTTGATGTACTCTGAAGAGTCGGGTTCAAACTGAACCAGACACAAGTTCAACACATCTTCATGACGGTCCTCGGCGAACACCCTCTGGCCCAAGCAGAGGAGGGGAAGTCATGGACCATGAAGAGGAATAATATTTTGTGTGTTTATCCTACTGGGCATATGCATGTTACATAGTTGAATTCATAGTAAAATATGTATTCCAATAAATCAAATTAGCTGAAAAAAAAACTGATCGAGAAATATATTTGTATAGCTTCACGATATCAATGGCAAACAAGTCATCAATGATTATGCAGTAACAGACTCTTGACACTTGATTGAATTGATGCTATTCTGGTAATCGTGACATGCTTCCAGTAGGCTGTGGGAGCAGTACAGACTTTGTCTAGCACTACCTTGAGGTGTTCCCCCTGAAAGAGGAGGGGGGCTGAGAGCTTGCGTCCCTCTTTGGGGAAGTACACCTGGATGAGACGGTCTCTCTCCTTCCAGGTTGCCTTCCTCAGGGCCCCATCGGGCTGCCGGACCACAATGAATCGTTCCTGGTAGGGAACCAAGGTGATGAAGATGATGAGAAGGATGATGATGATGATGACAGCATGTATCAGGACTAGATTTAAAACACATTATATTGAAGCATACAGACACAAAAATCCATGACTTTAGTGCATTGACTTCTTTCAACAATTTGGTCTTAGGCAGACGGAGAGTAAGACAGATAAAACCACATTGATATGATAGAATGCCCTTACTCTGTGTGGAACATTGAACGTTATGTCAGTGAACACAAGATTGGCTGTCTCCATGCCCTCCAAGATGCTGTCCACTGACAGTACATCATTGATGGGTTTCCTCTCTGGCAAAACAGGGGGCATCTTCAACAGCTTCTTTGCTTCATGTTCGGCCCGATGGGTCGCCTGAAAACATGCATTCACACAAACTGAGTACCGAGCAGCCGCCATGATAGTGGGTTGAAATTACAGGAATGGAGGTGCAAAATCTTCGTACCTCCTCCAGTTGAGAATCAGTCATTAGTTTGTAACTTGGTGGCTCCATTTCCTGTTTAACAGGCCGGAAGACCTTTTGTAAATCCAGGCCTGTGATTTTAGTGAGGATGTCTTGCACTGTGGCATCTGTGAACTGGGGTTTCGCATGGTTGTCTATGGGATCTGCCATCATACAGGAAACAACCAAAGAGCGATTATAATTACACCAATCCATGTTAAATACGTAATACTCTTATACTATGCAATGAGGTGCATGCACTATTTGCTACAGAAATACGGCATATATTCAAATACTAAATAGCTGAATAGCTGTCATTTTGCAACCCCATTTCGAGAATACAGGATGGCTTCACAAGGTCAGCGTTGGGATAAAGTGTAGCTTCTCATTTCAGTCATGAATACATGGCACAGAACTTACTGTTGTCAGATGCCCCTCTACAAAACGTCCTAATGCAACACTTGTTGAAAATTAGTTTATTTTTGTGAACATTTGAAATGAAAGAATATCTTTGATATAAGCACCGTGCTGCACCGAGCGCCGCCATATTTGTTATTACCTCATTGGGCAGACGTAGCCCGGAAGTGAATTTGAGGTTAACAGAAAAGTTAGGGTATGATGGGGAATGTAGTTTTTAGGTGGTGTAATTTCACCTTAGGTGAAATTTAAGTTTATTATAGAGTACATTATAGGTGGTATTTGAAAATGAAAAGGTCATTGCTCCTTTTTTATGGTTAAACGGGTATGCCTCTATCAAGCGTTGATTTCGATTACGTTCCTGCACACACGCAGGCTGGCTACCTTTCCCCAAACCACGTTGTCACGCTATTTTTGCCAGTTGCTCATGGCTTATTACTTGATCTATCTCAAATGGAAAATATTGGGGGGGTTTTATAAAACCGGAAAATTCCTTATTATTTTTTTCTCCACCACTTGCCCATGTTCTCTCAATTTCTATTGGGTAAACGGACTGTAACCTAACCTCAGCCAATCACAGACTCCTAATTCCCCCTCTGCTTGTCATGAGCTGGTAACTCACACCTGCAATGTCTCAACGACACACTCACACACAAGCATGCTGATGCCGATGCGCAAGAGTCAGAATTTAATTTAGAATATTTGAAATGTAAATACTATTCTTCTAACGTTCATTAACCATATATATTTATATTTAAATGTATATTTATGTGGTGCTGTTGGTGATGGTTTGATTGTTATAGGCTCACGTTTTCATAAATGCATGTCTAATAATAAAGGAACAGACATCTCTTATATTTAATTATGGAACCATTTGTACCAGTCATGTTACTGGCTATTGAAATCATGATCAATTATTATATTAAATTCAGTTTCCTGTGGGGGCACACAAAGTTGCGTTGTATTTTATTTTTATTCATGTCATTTAGCTGCTGGGATACAGATTAAGGCCAAGCTACCCTAACCATGAACCCTATTTTCCAAAGCATTTAGTTAAAGGGCACAAACAATTTATGAATTAACACTGAAATAAAATTGGTTGGAGGGCTATTATTAACTATAATTAGCCTATGATACTCGGTTTGGATTTTGCACAAAGTTTTCTTTGCATGCATAAGGAGAAACAAAAAAACGTATGTCCTGGTATTGGAAGGTGTTGTAGGCCTACGATGTTGTATTTCAGAAGTTAGGCATTACTTCTCTAACCTGAAACCACTTGAAGTGTTGGTGTGACACCTGATGTGACAGCTTGCCCTGCACAAGCGATGCCGGGGTTTGGTTTTCAATTAAAGCAGAACCATTAGTCGCATTGGACGACTCTCTTCCTAGGCCAAACACAGGCTATTGCACACTTATAACCCGATGGGACGAGTGCTGTGTCTTGATTTGCTCTCCAGGTGGCGATGTACGACCAAATAATGTAATTGCATGCGCTCCGTTTCAAGTAGATTTCAAGAAGGCGAAGTTTTGACCTTTCACAGAGAAAGCACAAGTGGAAGCAACCATGGGCCTCATATGTATGTGTTAACAATGTGCATAATGTGTGAGATGCGGTTCGTGTTTCTCCTTGAGATGTGGGTCTGTTTACAGAGAAAAGGCCTTCTTGGAGTTTCTGATAACTATAGGAAAACTGAGCAAATGATAACATGTTCCAAACATGAGATTTTGTGGATAAAAAAAAACAGATTTTCTTGGAAATACCTTGTAGTTGGCAAAAATTAATTCAAAAAGAAGCATTAGCCTTTTAAGAGAATTGTCTACACAAATGTAAGCATGTATATTTTGGGGGATTTGAGAGGTATCTATGTGTATACTATATCTAGATATAGATACAATTTGAAAACAAAGTCTGTAATCTTTTGACAATGCCTCCTTGTTAATTTCAAGTCTTATTTCAGTTTCATGGCACACAGGTGTACATGCTCTTCACCTTGCAAACTCTTCTTGGCCACCCGTCCTCATGGGGCTGAATGCTGATGAGTGGCATGGTTCCTTACTCAATGCAGACATGTGGTGTCAAAGGCTTTAATAAGGAATACACATAGATCTTAACCTGTGCTCACATATTAACTGCAGCAATCTCTTTTGTTCAAACTTATTTCTACTTTTTCATATGCAATCAATTTAATATACGAGCCAGATCCACCAAGGTTGTTTTTTTTCAAGTGAATTTGCAGCAGTGAAAAAGTTACATAGTAGATTTAAATGTATAAACATTGATGTTTGTAAAAATAACATAATAATAAGTAATAAATAATATAATTGTATAAATGGTAACATATATAAAATATTATATATAAAACATATTTTGTACATGACGTCTAACCTGAAGAAAGCCAAAGATGTATTTAAAAATACATGCAAAGCTAAAAAAGGTATTAATGGTCAGTGATGGAATTTAGTTTGCCAACAGCAACAGACCAGTAGCTTGTGTCTCTCCCCCCACCCCCCCTACCCTCACTCACTCACACACACACACACACACACACACACACACACACACACACACACACACACACACACACCACAGCACCCAGGACCACATAAATGCCCACATTCTATAGCTTAACCCCACCCCTGTGTCCCCACCCTGCCCCACGGACCCGATGCCCACCCACCCCACCCACTACCCTGGAGAGTGCCTCATTAATAAACCTGATGAGCCACACATAAAGCCCTTCCTCTAGGATCTGATTTCTCTCTAAAAGGCTTCCTACCCACCCACCCCCATCTTCTCCCCACTGGCTCCCTACTAATCTGTGGTGGGATTTAGATATTAGGCAGACAGATGGAGGTGTGGCCCGGCCAGTAATGAGGCGAGCAGTGGCACGGTCCTCACCCCCAGACATCGGGGCCAAACGACGTGCGGATTGAGCTGTAAGAGGCCCCAATGCACAGCCAGATGTACACAGCTGTCGCGCCGCTGAAAGATGCTAATCCTGCTAGCCC
>JAXIVH010000061.1:279878-282378 GCA_036785325.1 Urophycis tenuis | reverse complement strand
GTGTCTGTGCGCGTGTGTGTGTGTGTCTGTGCGTGCGTGGTGCGTGTGTGTGTGTGTGTGTGTGTGTGTGCACCGTGCGCGGTGCGTGTGTGTGTGTGTGTGTGCCTGTGTACGTCACTGCTGATTCCACACCAGCCATGGCTTCCTCCTCCTCCTCCTCTTCACCCTCTCTGCCCTCCATTATTATTGTTCTTTCGCTCGTATTATTTCCTCCAGTGTCCTGCGCTCTGTTGTCGGCCGTGGCTCCGGCGGTCCTCCCGCCGTCTCCTCCTCTGTTCCTCCTCCGTCCAGCGTTGTGTTCCCCGGCGCGGCCTGACGGACGCCAGGTCCCCGTCGCTGGCTCGCGCCCTTGCAGCAGCGCCGGTGACCGTTCCTTTGGTGGTTTGTGTTTTGTTCCTGTGAAGCCGGGCTCGCAGGGCGACCAAAGATGGCGGCGGCTGATAAACGAGTCAGAGTCAGTCGTCACCGCCAGCCCGGTACCAGCGGGCGCCATGAGGCCTCGCCGAGAGAGAGAGAGAGAGAGAGAGAGAGAGAGAGAGAGAGACTCCCTTTAGAGACAACTGAATCATTTCAATAACCCCTGAAACCATGAAACATGAAAGCGTCAAAAAAAAAAAAAAAAATCATGTAAGCCTGTTACGATGTCTCATGAATCACGCATATTAACGTGGAGGTGTACGTTTACTAAATGTCCTCTCTTTGTATTGGTTGTCAGCGCTACTCGCGGACACACGTCTGTACGTGCTGGCGGTACGATGACGACAAGTTTACCAGAGCACTCGTTTGTTTGAACTGAGCCGATGCCCCCCCCCCGTTTGACCTCTCACCCACATGGGCCGGCCCTGGTCTTCCAGCCCGCAGGTGGCGTGGGGGCTGCGGGGGTCCCGCCCCCTCCGTGCGCCCGGTCAGAGCTGGCGGCCACGCGGATGAAAGCGCTCCATTATGAGAAGGGGAAGTGGCGTACACGTTGAGTTTGTTTAACATGGGGGCCTAATGGATTCCCTGCTTATGCATGGGCATGTGTTGAACTTCCGCACCCGCTTTTGTCCGCCTCCCACCCCCCACCACACTCCACCCCCCGCACGTGCACACACACACACACACACACACACACACACACACACACACACACACACACACACACACACACACACACACACACGCACACACACACACACACACACACACACACACACACACACGCACACACACACACGCACACTCATCTCAACCACTGTTGGTCACTGGCAGAGCCAAAACAAACACACGCACACACACACACACACACACACACACACACACTCGGGCACACACACACAGTACTGCACGTAACTGGTCATATGCAACACACAGCACCCCCCCCCCCCCCATCATCAGGTTTGGCGGATGTGGGCATGCAGGCATAATTGAAGGATGTGTGTGTGTGTGTTGTTTTAGCCTCCACAGTGTGTGTGTGTGTGTGTGTGTGTGAGGTGGGTAGCGGTGGTGTGGGACAGGGTGGCAGAGGCCCTGCACATGCGGCACGCCTGATGAAAGATGGGGGGGGGGGCCGGCCGCGGTACAACAACGCCAGAGCTCCCGGCCACAGGCCTCAGCCTCAGCCTGGCCGTGGACGGCCCAGCGCTCAACCCCATATAAGGGGTCATTGTCAGCCCCCCGGGGGGCCGCGGGGGGGGTCTGGAGGTCCTGGGGTGGACGGGGGCGGTCAGAGCAGTGTGGACTGGGGGGCTGGGGAAGGGAGTGGGGGAGGGAGTGGGGGAGGGGGATGAGTAGGGAGGTTGGGGAAATGAATAGAAGAGATTTGGATACGCCACACTTAGAGAGATCAAAGTGCTGGCCAACGCGCTGTGCAGAAGAAAAAAAAACCCCAGACGGGACACTGCGTACGCGGGAAGACTTTGTTTTGAATAACATGGGCAGAATGTCCAGGATTGGATTGGATTCTACACATTTCTATTTCTTCTGCCTTTGGCAAATCCGAGGGGAAATCATAACAGGAGAGGGGCTACATCAATGAGGAGTCAGAGTGGGTACAGGACGAGGAATGTGACCGAGCCAATCAGGCGCCTCGGTATCAGTCGGACGGCCAATCAGGTCACGGCAGTGAGCGAGTCCCCCCCCCCCCCCCGGAGACCGCTGAACTCAATACAATCCCAAACGTTTCGAAGACATTTGAACTTTTTATTCCAGAGATACGTCCCTTTTCTTTTCTTCTTTTTTTTTTTTTTTTATTATTTGAGAACGTTGTGTCTCTGCCAGTTGTATTTTGCCAAAATTCTGCAGGCCCGCTGAAATATTTATCTTTACACATCTCTTCCTCTTTTCTCTTTCCTCTCCCTGTCTCTCATTATCTCTCCCTCTCTCACCCTTTTTCTCCATCTTCCTCTCTCTCTCTCTCTCTCTCTCTCTCTCTCTCTCTTCTCTCTCTCTCTCTCTCTCTCTCTCTCTCTCCCTCTCTCTCTCTCTTCTATCAGTTCTTTCCCAGGCTGGAGGT
This sequence comes from Urophycis tenuis, assembly GCA_036785325.1. Lineage (NCBI taxonomy): Eukaryota > Metazoa > Chordata > Actinopteri > Gadiformes > Phycidae > Urophycis > Urophycis tenuis. The sequence goes on along the minus strand of JAXIVH010000061.1, from coordinate 279,884 downwards.
GCGTCT
>JAXIVH010000061.1:272753-274678 GCA_036785325.1 Urophycis tenuis | reverse complement strand
TTCACCTCACGGCTGCCTGTGTTCCCCGGGAGCCACCCCCACTTTCCATGGCGCTCGCTATGCTTCGCCGTCAGGCCGCCACCGCAGCCCACGCTGTGGGACAGGCCACGCCCCCGGAGGCACGGCGAGCTGCAAAAATGGAGACGTTCTCTCTCTCTCTCTCTCTCTCTCTCTCTCTCTCTCTCTCTCTCTCTCTCTCTCTCTCTATCTCTCTCTCTGCTCTCTCAGTTGAGGAACTGAGGGAGCTCTGAGCGATGATGGATGGCCGTCCATTAGCATCGGGAAACGCGAGGCCCCATTAGGTATTCCGGGGTGACACGTGAGGCGCGGGGCCAGACGCCCCCCTCCCCCCCCTCCCCCCAGCGCGTCGCGTTGTCCCGCGCCTCACCTTGTTCAAACCCGGGGCCGTCAGCGGCGAGGGTGATGAAGTCAGCGCAGCGGCGGGGATCGGCGGCACCCCCGGGCTCGGGCCCGGCACACATGGAAACAGTAGAGCTGTAAACGCTCCTCACATGTCCCGCTCTCACTCCTCCACCGCCCCTCCAGTTGACTGCTATTCAGACTCGCCGTAGCGTGAAGCCGCGCGCGCACGCGGCTCATATGCTCATATGTGTGTGTGTGTGTGTGTGTGTGTGTGTGCGTGCGTGTGTATCTACAGGTACATGATTAAGCATGTGGTTGTACATGTGTATGTGTTTGTGCATGTGTGTGCGCGTGCATGCGTGTGTGTGTGCGTGCGTGTGTGTGTGTGTGTGTGTGTGTGCGTGTGTGTGCGTGTGTGTGTGTGTGCGTGCGCCCGCGCGTGCGTGGCCGCGCATCTGCGTGTGTGTTCCGTCGACTGGTTTCCTTATTTGTTATTGTGGTCATGAGGCAGAGAGGAGAGCTGTTATTGGGCAGACCAGTGTGGTGGGCTGTGTGCAAGGCGATCCAGCCGAGAGAGAGCGTCCTGTATTAACGTGGTGCGCGGTTTCAATAAAATACAGAGGAAGGAGAAAAAAAAAAGAGAAAAAAAAAAAAAAAAGGAAAAAGCGTCATCTGTGTTCCGTTGTCTGGAGACGGCAGCAGAAGGGCTGCAGCAGCGCCTCTCCCTCAACAGTCTACCGCTCCTAATGGGCCACAGGATGAAGGATGGGCCCCAAGGACATGTGACATACCTGTCATTTGCAATAAAACAACAGCAAAAAAACACAAAGGGAAACTAGAAAGAGAAAACCACCAGCACCTCATAGGGATTCCACTTGTTGAAATGCTATTGTTTCTCTTCGAGCTAGATCTTTGGGGTTTTTAAATCACACATGGCACGTTGAACAAACCCGGGGCAGAGAGCATGCGACTGCTAAACACACAAACAAACACAACAAACTCCACCATTTTTTGCAGCGCTTTGAATGCAACACTTGTAAAATACAAATACTACAATGTGCTGTCAATGTGCTGTCCAAAACAAGAACAGAAAAAAAAAAGGTCGCAGGGCAACGTGAACGTAAGATTCAGTTCAGATTCCGTGTTTACATCCACAAATAGTCTACTCTGCTTCCTGTTTCAGTGAACGTGTGCGTGTTCCTGCCTGAAGCCCTGATAACACGTAGGCCACCGTGTGCTGCCGTCAACGTGGTGCCAATCAACAGGATTGCCATTAGCAAAGTAGCTCAGTAAGCATCCCTCGACGAAAGCTGGGCTTAATATATAATACTGAGAGGGAAAAGGGAGAGCGAGAGACACAGAGCGAGAGGCAGAGCGTGTCAGGCTACACAGACAGCTGGTGTGGAGCGGACGGTGCGTGGCTTCTCTCGTTGGCCTCTTTCAATGCAGCAGTTAGATAACATCTCTTGCGTTATTCTCTGCAGCCCACATGCACTCTGCTCCATTGTGCACTGGCAGACTGGCATGCAAGGAAAGAAGAAGAAGGAGAGAAAAAAAAATAT
>JAXIVH010000061.1:247753-267753 GCA_036785325.1 Urophycis tenuis | reverse complement strand
TTATGTCGAAAGCCTATACGTGCACAGGCATGCACATGCACGCTCAGGATACAGTAGAGCACAGAGCCACCGATGGACTTCACGGGCCAAGCGTGTTCCGAGGGAACCTGGGAAAATGGCGGACGTGTCGCGAGTAACATGCAGCGCTCACATAACATGCCACGCTCAGTGGCGACAACATGGGCACTCTTATGATCGCTTCTTCAACAGGATGTGTGTTTCATTCTGCTCCAGGAATATAACATATTGTTGTGAACATTATTGAACATATTTTGCTTTAAGAATATTTATGTTTTGCCCTTTTCAAATGCCATATTGAGCAAACATTTCCGGTATGCTGGGTCCCTTGTCTGAGTTCCAATTATTTGCATTTCTGATAATGTGATGCAATAGGATTATTGATCATGGAAAACGATTAATAAATTAAGGAACTATTATTATTGATATATGTTGCATAACATGATATGCATTATTATAGGGAGCCTATAATTTTTTATTGTTGACATTCTCCATATAAGCTATTGACTTATATCATATTCAATATCTTATTCACTATCTTAGTATTAAGAGGCTATTATTCGATTTTGATGATGACAATGTTAATGCAAGTTTAAAATTCCTTTTTTTTTTTTTTTTTTACAAATTTAAAAAGGGCCGCATTGTCGTTTTTTTTTTGTGTGTGCTTTTGTGTGTGAATCCGATCGGCTCGCTGGTCGTCTACCGGGTGGGTTCGCCCCGGCGCGCGGTCACGGACCTGACCTAGCGGATCCGTCCAGCGCATTCCTCCTCCCCTATGATAAACATCCTTGCTTCAGAGCCAGGGCAGGAAGTGCGCGAAGACAGGAATTTCACCCTTTTTAAGTGCATAAGAACGCGTTCTTCTTTTATATTGGGCCTTATTGGATGCAACACGCACACACACACACACACGCAGACACACACACACACACACACACACACACACACACACACACACACACACACACACACACACACACACACACACACGAATGCACACACTTTCCACGCGTAAAGCACGCGCACACGTGTCAACAGAAATTATTGTTATAGCACGCAGTAATACATTTAGTCAGACAATATACACTTTGATAAATTGTTCCTGTTAAGTAGATAAAATGGGGTTGTTCCTGGAGTTTTCCTTTTGCTTATTGGCTCGTGATGGTTGAGGATCAAGCGGGAATAGAAGGTGTGTTTGTTTAGGAATTAAACAAAGTCGCTTCTTCTCATAACAAAGCCGCTTTCAACTCTGCTCGGCTGTGGGTCGATGGCGTAAAATCGTCTATTTCAGGGTGAATACTATTATGTTGGCTTGTGTGTGAAGAAGAACAGTAAATATTATTTATCTCTCAATATATTTTTGAACTGATAATTCATAGTTGTTTTACGGTATTGAAAGTCGGTGGCCAGGCGTTTACTTTTGTTGTTTACACGCTGCGAATGTTGTTGATTTTATCTCGTTTATATCGACCTTATTTATTGAAATATTTACTTCAAAATAATTCCAACAATTAAAAGTTAAGTAATTACAAATGTAATAGTTTGGGGTCGTCACCAGACCACTGTGTCATCACGTATACAGTAAATAAGCCAAACAGACTAGGCCTTCCATGAAATTAACATTCCTCAGCGCCTCAACACCCAATCAGGTCAAGTTACACGGCTCTAGTGTTTGCAGATTCTTAACATGTTTATTTACCGCTTTGTTGTGACGTGACGCGCGTGACCGTGGCAGCTTGGGACGACGCCTCGCGCAGGTGACGGAGTAGGACGAACTAACTACTTGATTTTTTTTTTTTTTTTTGCAAGCTTGAAAGTTTAGTCCTAATGGAGTAGTAAATAAAAGTGGGTCTGGCATTGATTGTTATTGCAGCGTAAAGGGGCCATTGTTCCTTCCTTTTCTTGTTTAAACGCATTTATTTATCTCCACTCTAAGGTTGTGTTGTGTTTCTTTACACACAAAATAGTGATTTATTTTGGAAGTTTTGTGTGTAGGCCTATGCCCTTTCTGTCTGCTAGGCCGACGTGCATGTATGGGCAGTATGTTGCACTGTTGAACTAATAGGTCTGACAATATTCCAATTTGTCGATAGACGTCGGAATTAAAGCAGGGTTATGAAATAGGACCGATGAGTGGCAAATTAATAGAAGGTTATGGTTGGAGTGAAGCAGAGTTATGCAATTTCCGCTGATTACTTTTCTAGTGGTGTTGGGCTGCATTTCCACGGCCTGAGGGGTTTGGGGAAATTTGAAAGAAACATTAACTGACCTCAAATTATAAGGAACGAAAAATAAAAACAAACATTTTCACCATTTAGACCAACATTGTTCCTTATTAGAGGTTGATCTCCAAGGTCCTGCCCTAAACGACTGTTGGAAGGCGCAGACAGGCTACCACTAATGCGTATGTTGGCCTATCCGTGCGTTCAATTGTTGCGTTGAAGGGCATGTATGAATGTAAATAAAGTTTAAATTATTTAATTTCAAGCCAAGATAAACGACTAAGCCAATTGAGTCAGTTGATATTGGCCTACATGTTTTGTAATGTGAAGAAACATTTCGAAATCTAACTTTTACCATTTATTTTTAATATGTTTTAATATGCATATAGGGTTGGATATATTTTACAAAAACATGTTTCGATCCGTTAGGTTGATATTCAAAATTAGTGGGCTTACATATTTATTTCTGTAGGGTAACTGTCGGTTCGGTAAATTCTGCAGAGATCGGGTCAAATCTGGTTAATAAAATAATATGCCTGCTATTCTCAGTTCAAAATGTTGAAAGTGTGATAAATACTGCATGAACCCTAATTCACATAGATGGTATCGCGATGAAAATACTTTGAGCAGTGTGTGTGTTTTTTTAGATTCGCTTCAGATCCGTTTGAAAATATTAAGACAAGGACAACAAAATGACATTCAACTCTCCAAACTGTGTATACCGCCCTGGGTCTCTGGTAATTGCACGTTGAGAGATGGCTGGCACTCATCTCAGCTCAGCTGTTCTCTTGCTGGCCGGGGCCTCTCTCCGGCGGCCCCGGCCGCAGACTGGGGGCCGATGCAGGGCGATGACACACATGCCAATGCTGTCCCACCTGCACTGTTTCCCAAAGTATGCTACTCCCAGAGAGAGGCTCTGCGGATCCTGCATGGGTGGCCGACGAAATGTATACCGCTTGCATACATCTCCCGTGCAATGACAACTAATTAAGCGGCACTATCAATCCACATTTCCTTGGCGCACTGCACACCCTGAAAGCGCAACTTTGAACGCATACAGTTGAGGTGTAGGCTATTGACGTAAGCCAGGAACGTCTGGTGACGCTCAGCTAAATGAGGAGAAATAAAAAAAAAAATGTTAGGCCTACATCATGCAAAAGTATTGCGTAGCCTATCATATACAAAATTAATACAAACAATATGAAGCGAAATATATAGCGACTATTTCAGATAAATAATTCAAATGTCATTAATTATTTGCAATCTATTTTATATGGCATTAGGTCTATACCAACATTACCTGCACCACCATCTGAATAAGAGATGAAACTTCTTTCTTTCTTTCTTTCTTTCTTTCTTTCTTTCTTTCTTTCTTTCTTTCTTTCTTTCTTTCTTTCTATCGTTCTTTCTTTCGTGTGCTTATGCATGTAGGCCTATTCAATTGAAATAGTTCCACAGTAAATTAAGACTGGGCCGACGTGGGCTACAGTGTGTCACTGCGGTGCGGCGCGCGGACGACCAGAACAAAGCGTCTATTCGATTTCAGATTGATTTCAGATTGTTTTTATTACACGCAAAGATTAATTTCGGTGGTGGATTTCTCTCCATATCTTTAAAGGGTCGTGTTATTTTCCGTTCGGAGCAATCGGCGGAGGCGGACCCATAAAAAAGTACACAAATCACAAAGCTCTACGTCGCCCTGCGGAAAGCTGCGCGCCGTAAACGCAGCCTGTGCTGAGCTGAAGGAAAGTGAAAAGGGATGGGCTAACTGAGGCACTAGACCACAACTTGGGTTGCGCCTCGATTAGAAACCAGTTTGGACAAATCTGTTCGAGGGAGAAGAAAGTAGGTATATATCTACGATCGATCCTCACAACTATTTCCACAAAACAGCAATTTAGCAGCGCTGTTTTTTTGTCATTTGAAGATATTTTTTGGGGAGACTTTAAGGACTTATAGATGCTTTGGGACAAGACGCTTTTGTAGGTTTTACGCACTTGTATTGCACATACTATTGAAGATTTTTTTTAGCTTGTGTATTTACTGGCTGGATTTGTTGTTGTTACTTTGAAGTGTGCGATGATGGCTGCTTACCAAAACCCAGAAGATGACGCAATGACATTAATGGTCCACGACACCAACACGACCAAAGAGAAAGAGCGGCCGAAAGAAGAACCGGTCCAGGAGAAAATTTCGGAGAAGACGGACCCGTCCCAGAAACCCCCATATTCCTATGTCGCGCTCATTGCCATGGCGATCCGGGAGAGCTCCGAAAAACGACTCACGCTGTCCGGTATTTACCAGTACATTATCAGCAAATTCCCTTTCTATGAGAAAAACAAGAAGGGTTGGCAAAACAGTATTCGGCACAATCTGAGTCTAAACGAGTGCTTCATCAAGGTCCCCCGGGAAGGCGGAGGGGAGAGAAAGGGGAACTATTGGACCCTCGATCCGGCGTGTGAGGACATGTTCGAGAAAGGAAACTACAGGAGACGCCGGAGGATGAAGCGACCATACAGACCTCCACCGACCCACTTCCAGCCCGGGAAGTCCCTCTTCGGCAGTGATGGCTACGGCTATCTCTCGCCTCCCAAGTACCTGCAGTCCAGCTTCATGAACAACTCGTGGTCGCTGGGCCAGCCGCCCACCCCGATGTCCTACACTTCGTGTCAGATGGCCAGCGGCAACGTGAGCCCCGTCAACGTGAAGGGGATGTCCGCGCCGTCCTCCTACAACCCGTACTCCCGCGTGCAGAGCATGGCTCTGCCCAGCATGGTGAACTCTTACAGCGGCATGAGCCACCACCACCACCACCCGCACTCCCACCACCCGCAGCAGCTGAGCCCCGCTGCCGCGGCGCCGCCACCTCCTGTCTCCTCAAACAACGGAGCGGCGGGCCTGCAGTTCGCCTGCTCCCGCCAGCCCGCCGAGCTGTCCATGATGCACTGTTCTTACTGGGACCACGAGAGCAAACACTCGGCGTTACACACGAGGATTGATATTTAAAACTTTCACCCCCCCCCAGAAAGAAACACGGAGTCTGAAAGAAGGACGGCTCCACAGAGTAATTTCAACATACAGAACGAGAGTTGTTTTTTGTCGGGGTATTTTTTTTTTTTGTTCTGTGTTTTTTTTTAATTGTGGAGTGACAATCGTGACGAGCTCTTGGGTCCAATGTAAGTGTGATGAACTAATGGGGGAATATGCCGGAGTGGATGCTGAGAGTATTGAAATGGAGGTCGTGAAGAAAGTGCGGCCGCCCGGAACTTTTGAGGTAGCAGAACCTTTGGGAGCTATTTTACGCCCTTGCCCCCCCCATCCCCCCCACCCCACCCCCTTACCCCCACGGATTGAAAGACGTGCTGTTGCTTCATTGTAGTCTATATTGTGTTTTTGAGACATTTTGTCAAAAAAAGATATTCTTGAAAGCATTTCCAGTTGTGTGTCGGCGGCGCGCAGAGCCTACCCACGGGCCTGCCGTGGGCCTGCACGCGCTTCTGCTCATCTACCATTGCCAAATGAACGTTCAAAATCCGATTAGATGTAGGTCATCTCGAAACGATCATCATGTGTCATTCTATCATATTTCTACTCAGGCTGTGTAGATACCACACACCGGGCTTAACCGGTGAGTGAAATACTTTTTTTTTTAATGTTTAAAGTTTTGAGCCTTGTCTAAAATTAGGAAATGTGAAGATGACCTCGGACATACTAATTACGTACGAATTGGTAGGGCTAACATTTCATTATCCGGTGCCTATTTTGTTTATTTTTCTCTTTGTTTTAAATAAACGTAATTGTATTGTCTCATCCACCTGGGACCATGTTTAATTCTAATTAGCACTTTCCCTCTTTTCTAGGTTTGTGAATTTCTTAATAAACGTGTATTTCTTAAAGTAATGGAATGATCATGACACAATTTGTTATTATTGGTGCTGTTTTGACCAGTTGGCTATTTGATAAAAATTATTTTACTTCTACGATGGACACTTAAACAAGTTAATATATAATAAATAAGTAGGCCTATTAAAATACGAATATATTAAAATTTTAAGATTAATCCGTTTAACATTCCATGTCTCCCTAAAATCATAATGTTATGATTTCCTTTCGAGGGCAATTACTAGCTTTAAACTCTATTGCTCGCTAACTTTCTCTCTCTCTTACTCTCTCTTTCTCTCTCTCTCTCTCTCTCGTTATCTCTCTCTTTTTCTCTATTGCTATATTTAGACCTAAATAATAATTATGTATAATTAACAGCTAATCTTAATGTCGACGAACGCTTCTGAAAGCTTGTTGGAAGGCCTAACTGGGTGGCATCCCTTTGAAGAAACAGATGCTGGTCAAAAAAAGATCGCCTTGCTATTAAATCATTACACACATTTGATATATCGGTATTCAGGGTGCGCCATGAACAAATCAAACACAAACTCAGGGCCTGCAGCTAATGTTTTAGTCCATGCAATCATAGCCTATTCATAATTAAATTAATAATAATTATAATAATTGTATAAATTAATAATACTTTAATAATTATTATTTCATGCTATAATCTATGCTCTATGACCTTTTCAAACTTAAATGTAAATGAATCATGTAATCCCAGAGGCACTGTTGAATGAATTAATTAATATGTATTTTATTTATTTCGTTGAACTTCCCATATTAGGCCGACGTGAGCATCGTTTGGTAAAGCCGATTAACCTTTGGTGCAGCCAAATGATTGTGTGTGTTAACAAAACGCGTGCTATTGCAATCAAGCAGGTCGTCCTTCCTATGCGAGCATTTGAACATCCCGAGGAGGCTGCAGGCAGTCCGCTCCTTTCACGCGTGATAAATGATGAGCGTGTAATTCACCTACCGTTGAGCTTCCTACAGCCACTATCACATAGACACATGCGTGTATTAGATGTACGCCTATTCTCACATGACACAAGAAACACAGTTCGGACATTTTATCTGCAAAATATGAGGCCAGCTGTTCTGTTTTCATTGGTCCCACTGCGGCGTATAGGGACGGTATGCAAATGTTTTGAAAGGCTCAAAATAGAAGTTTATGAAATATGCATGGGGCCTCTCATCCAATGACAGGAACACCTTAATATGCATCATTAAATGTTAATAACTTTAAATAAGGCCTTCCTTGAGTCATTATGCGTAACAATTAGCCTAATAAGCAACATGTTATTCCAGGCGTGGGAAATTGTCGATTTATTTCATCAACATAGATTTAGTCACACAATTGCAAAATAGCCTACAAACAAATACAAACATGTGGTTAAATATTGAAAAAATATATGTGCTATTATAAGATACCTCTTGTGCTCCAATGCATCCAATAGCAGAGCTATGCTCGTTTCAATTGGGGTCATTATTTTTCCAGCCAATATCACTAAATATATGTACTGCAACTAGCTGTCCACATATAGGACATCTTACACAGACAATCTGTTTGTCGTTTGCCCTCGCCATTCGTGGCTTTATAGCGCCATAGCAATTCATTGAATGGTCTTTCTGTAATAGCAGGCTGTGGATTAAACCCGGCGAGCAGAGATAAACAACTTTCCCTGCCGCGTGCAGCGCCTCCTCTGCTGACATCTTAATCCTCGGCAGCGTCAAGACAGGCCTGGAAGGGAGCCGTGTATATTTTCTCTCTGCTTCCTCGCATTAATGTTTTGTAAACACGAAGGAGATAAGGGCGCATTTGAAAGGCAAGTGTATTGTAAACACTATACTAAAAATAATAAATAGAAATTATTTACAAAAAAAGGAAAATATGATTCAACCCAGTTACTCATCCGTGTCATAAGGCCTACGTTATGTATGTCGTTGGTCACGACCTAATCCATGTGCAGGCCCAACCTTAAAATAAACGATGACTGGCGTATGCAAACTTGCAAACTCAGCCGGCAAGGTAGGGCTGTAAATCAAAAATAAATGTGTATATGTTGTTAGGCCTGCACCGTTCAGGTTTGACGTTAGTTGTGCATTGAGCCCCCACCTGCACCCCCAAACACGCACACACACGCCACACGCACGCACGCACGCACGCACGCACGCACGCACGGGAACATGCGAGTCTATGTAAAAAGTGGGGGCTCAGCAGGTGTGCATGTGAGCGCCGAATTTAAGGTGAACGGTTCACGCAGGCGGCCGTGAACAACACGCCACCAGCATACAGGATGTCGCGGAGGCCCGTGACTGATTACGCACGAGCCCTGAGCGGACAAAAAAAAATCCTCTCTGTTGTTTCAAATATTTATTTCAGACAGCACATGATATTAACATTCTATTATTTCCACAAATCGTATACACCATATACGACCGCATGTTTCATACTTACAGGCAGGTAAATAAAATATGCTTACGTCCGGATTGGCCATTCAAAATATGTAAATAGAATAGGCCTAGTCAATGTATAAGTAACTATGAAGATTGCCTCAACGTTATCACCGCAGCGTGATTTGTCTTTAGCGGGTAATTGTAATGACCAATAAGATTGAACTTTCAGCGATTGTTGATTTATTGTTATGGTGTCTTTTTATCGTATTTCTTGCAAGTTTTGCAGTGTAAAACTTCTTTCAAAAGTTCTTTCAATGCTATCCTAATATATGAATGTAGGCCTCGTTGTGATCAGTAGGTGCGTGAATGAGCGGCGTGCTATGCATCCATAACTTGCGTTGTAACCTCCGACCAATAATAAGCCTCACCGGTTCGTGTCTGTCGCCGCTGAGGTTAAAGGTACAAGACGGCGTGTGTGGTTTGCTTTGGCGCGTCTCTCACCCGAGTGTTCACCAAAACAGCCCATGATTGGACGGCGTCCTTTGTTTGCGCTCTCGGAGTTGACAGATTCTAATCAACGTGATCAGCCAGCGTCCAATCATTCTGGAGAAACAAACGTGACCTTTCGCTCCTGCGCCGTACGGCAGGCTTTACATGCGTCGCGGCGGGCGTGTTCTGTCCCCTGGCCAGTAGCCCGCTATCTATCGCCGCATGAGTGCGTGTTACGTGTTTACCGGCTTTACCGGGTTTTTTTTTTTCTTTGCGTTGCAGCAGTTGCACGAGATAGGGCCCAACGATGTGACCCGGCCGGTCGTGTCACACGCAGGGTTACCGCTTTCCCAAAAGCGTGAACACAATTGAATTCCAGGGATGCTTGAGAATGTTTGAGATTGAAGAGCAACCGTTTCCACGCAGGGCCGCAGATCAGCGCAGCCCCATTGAAAAGTAGAGTAGGGTCACCGATGTTTGGTACTCGCCAACTCAAAACAGGAAAATATGCAAAGATTTGATTCGCAGAAAATCCGGCAATTGTTGGAGTTCGTGTGGGTTTTTCTCTTTCCAGGAGAAGTTAATTCCGTCGCCGCGCTACTTCTCTGTCCCTTGCGCGCTGTTGATTGTTTCACTTTTTTTTATAAACACGACCTTTGGTGGATCTCCAATCTCATCAACGTGTCATGGTGATCATGTGACGTTTTTCTCTAAACACAGATGTCTATCTTAATGACAACTCGCGAGACAAACCCATGGCTTTAAATCATTATTTAATAACCCCCGATAATTATAATTGTGTGTTTGGCTACAGCACCGTTATTTATAAACACGCGGAGGCGTGTTGTAAACTAGGCCAGCGCTGGTCGAAAGGGGATAAAAATAACTATGAATAACGTGTCTATAAATACGCGAGATGAGCATCAACTGTCTGTCCTGCAGCTGCATCTCCTGCCGACCCCTCTCTGCCCCCCGTGCAACAATGGGGGCCACGGACACCCAAATGTCAACTTTCTCCGTAGCCATGTCATAAAACGTGACGCGACGCATGCCAAATCCAAACATGCAAATACCAAGCTGTGATCGGCAAAAATAAAATAAAATAAAATAAAGTAGGCCTACAATAAAAAAAAAAAAAAAAAACGTATGTAAACATCATGTAATCATCATGTAGGACCCTACATCATGTTTAATTAATGTTTCACCTTGGCGACCCAGTGTCCCGCAAGCTATTGGAGGATTATATATCTGCCTTTTGCGTTAAGAAATCAGGTCAATATTTTGGATTGACACATTATTAAGGGTGACCTTTATCCCCACGCACCCGCCCCACTCTGCATGCAGCGGAACCGGTCAGCTTGTACTGTAAAGGGAAGTGTGATAAAGCGCTTCCCCCTTTTGCTTGGGAACTCTAAATTGCTTTGTCGGGTTTTAAATGGAAGCGCGTTTCCCATCATGACTTGATTGAGTCTATTTTTAAAACTCCTTCCCTTTCTTATGTCCCACCAAAACGTCCGCAACTTTGGCGAGAGGATACGCCTGCAATATAGACGATGACAATATAAATGCATATATGCATTTAAAAATTGGAAGACGAAAACGACTTAATCTCGATATTGCACCGTGTCGTTAAATAGTATGTGCAAATGGCATGCCTGTAATATGTTTAAAGTTCCTGGGCATCGAGCCATAACGTTGTTTATTTGTGTCAAATCCATCGGGGAACATAATTGTGAGATTTTAACTGCGGTTATTAAACGGCAGTGTTCAGCGTAAACACGAATTCGCACAATAATGCCCAAATCGCCACTAAACACATGTAGTTAACAGCCTGCAATATATACATCAAATACTCGGACTGGCCTAATGAACACTTGAGGCTAATATAGAGTATATGTATGGAGGCCTATAAAGTTTCTAACTGTCCAACACATTACGCACATAAACAAGACTTGAAGCCAAAGGGGCCCCTGCCCCTCGTGTAAGGCTGCTCCAGTACAATCCAATCATCTTCAGTTCCCATTCAAGCAATTACATACCTCTTGGCAAAAGTTACCAATTAAGCAAATGATTATATTTTGATATCCAAACATAAACGCATTCTCTCGAAGTGCCCTTTCAAGTCGAGTGTGCTTTTTATTACACGCATATCATCCGTGATGAGATTATGCAGAGTGAACGTTTGAATTGGTTAGGTTACATTTAATCGAATAAGAAGGGGGGACTCTAATTGAAGCATGCTGTACTCGGGGCCAGAGTGCACATGGCGTTACCTTTGAGCATAGTTGTTGAGCAATGTTTTTGACACGATAATTGCCATGCAGGTAACACACTGAGAGGGTCCACCGCAACATTAAGAGGTCTAACTACTGCTACGTGTCTTTGCTGCCCCCTTGTGGCACGGTGGTATGCAACTCTTTATTACCCAACGCAAAACAGATAAACAAAAAAAGTCCTCACATTTAAATAGCAATGAGTATATGCATGAGGTTATAATAAGATTATGATTAGTGGATTGCAAGGCATATTGTATTATAAAGCATACACCATGTTGTGTTGTGCAACAAGCGATACGCTGGGTAAAAAAAAACAACATAAAGTGGAACACATTGTCATATGCAAGCATGGAAAATGAAATGAAATTTCTTTTGTCTCGCTAAATTGGATTGTTTTTCAGATATGTAAGAAAAGTTTCTTTTTCCATTGAATTGCAGTAAAACAAACATTCTGCCCGAAGATGTGGGTTAATAAACATGAACAATATCTATGTCTTGAATAGTAATTGTGAGTATTTATTTTATATAAAGTATACTACAAAAACATATGTTCGTATAATGTATAATGTTATACCTGCGCCCATATTCACATAGACAAACACAAAACAAGGTATGTGTCCCTTATTGTTGTTGTTGTTGTTGTTAAGCGATGTATGTATTAAACAATTAAACGTGTGTTAACGGTATGAGCAAGTTTCCCTTAGTTGTTTTCGGTAGTTGTCTTTCATATTTTTCCTAAATATATGTGAAATATATGGACGCTGGATGAAACTTGAATTGAAAACTTGAAAGCTGAAGTATAGACATGGTCACCAATTTAAGAAACGAATCCACCACATATATGGATAATATTTGATAAAGGGGCAAGGCTTATTCATGACTCAAATCCTCAGGGGAAGAGTGACTCAAGTAGGCCTACATCATGTTTGAAGCATAGAAGAAGTCATATCTCCGCTGAACACCAGGGGGCGGCCCAATTCCACGAATACAGCCATTTAACGTATACTAGTTTACGAGAAAATATATGTACTAACAACTTTGACATGTCCTCCTTTAAATAGTCGGTTAATAAACGGACGACGGACATACCAGATGTCAACATGTATGCATTATTAATCAAACCTTTATTGTAATATCGTAATGTAATGTTATGTAATGTAATATCTGGAATGATTTACCATCCCAGAGACTTCAACTAAGAAATCGACTCGATTACCGGTGTGCGAATCACATTAGGAATAACGTCAGTAATGTATTCCAATAGTTGTCGTGTTTTTTTTTCTCCTCGTTCCAACTTAATACTCCCGATATTCTCTTTCCGGGTGAAATCACGACGACTCACGAGAAGTTTCGTGTCAATTGACGCCTGCCCCGTGCGCCAGTGACGCAGGGAGGGAGTAAAAAAGAGGGAGTGTGTGAGAGGAGGATATGGACGCGGGGGAGAAAGGGAGCAGCGGCAGTCCAGCGCTGCGCTGCACCTTCTGACTCACAGGAAGCGCCACAGTGCCACTCTCTGTTCTCCACACCTGCGCGGCGGCTTTCGCGTCTTGCGTTGGAAGACGACGGACAGCCGAGGCGGCGAGGTGGGGGGGAGATTCCGACTCCCGTCACCCCCTGCTCGAGTGTAACCGAAGAAACTCACTTCACGAAACGAAGAACGCACCGCAATATTTCGCGTGTACGTTGTTTTACCCCCCCCCACCCCCCCGTTGGTTTGGTGAATATATATTCTTCCAAGTTTTAAGCCGGAGAGCAACTCAAGGTAAGCACCCCCCCTCCACCCTCCCTGCACACTCCCAAGTAGATGCCGTTTGATCGCGGTGACCTCGATCAGGGTTCGGTCAGGGTTCGATCGCTGCCTTACAGCTGTGCTGCTGACACTCTTGCTTCACTAATCGCGTTACGTCCTCGCGTTCCGTTGAAGCGGTGAACCCGTTTGTCAGAAGAGCGGCGCGGCCCCTTTAAGAGTCGGGGCCGCGCGCGTGTGCAGGTGTGCGAGCGGGTAGGTAGGTTAGTTCGGGGGGGGTGGGGGGGGGGGGGAGAAACTCTTCTCTGCCTTCAGCAGAGAAGAGTTTCGCCGTGACTGTAAAGTGTTACGCAGTGTATTTTGCACATTTTTCATCTGACCTGATTCTAAGAGCTTCTAATTGTATCTTAATTTAGGTAAATCTATTTATTGTTTAGTTTTATTGTCTATACTCGGGTCTTCTATTGTACTCCTCTATCCCCTTGTTGCTGCTGTCAATGTGAATTTCTCCTAAGGGTTAATAAAGGAATATCTTATCTTATCTTATCTTGAATGTACAGTACGGTGTGCCGGCAAATACATGATGCACCATGCCACACGTAAAGTGCCGCCCCCCCTCCCCCAAGTGTTTACAAACTGCTGTCTAAAAGAGTGAAGGGTCCTAGCCCTGAAGCTAATGCTCTTCAGCCCACGATGAGAGCAGACATGTCCCCCCCAACCTCAACGGTGTGGACGCCGGGACCAGGAACGGCTTGTCCGACACTTGTTTTAAAATACATTGCTTTTCCCGCTTCAAGGACGTTCACTGTTACTTCCGTGACATTGCTTGTTGTGTTACCATCTCCCGTGACTGATAATATTTGGATGGTAACAAAAATAATAATGACAATAATATCATGGGAACCCTACACTGTTCTCGTTGTGCTAACACGACGCCTGCTCCCCAGAGCTGGCCTGACACTGACAACCCCATCTGTGTTTTCCTACATCTGTAGTGCATCATGTTTGCTGGATTCCCACACGCCGCAGTGAACGAGATACTACAGTGTGCGGCGTCAAGGGGCTTGACTGTTGAACGTAACGTAGTTTTAGTGTAATCTCAGCCCTTGTGTGTAAACGGGATAAGTAGGCTCCAGAATGGCTGTCAAACCGGGCTTAGTGGCATAAAGCTGGGAGGTGAAATGGCGCATTGGTTTTCAGGGAAATGCCAGGAAAGAATCTGTCTGCATGTACTTGAAAATGAGACCTTAACAGCTACTTTTCCAAAAACCAGTTTAACCTATTTGGCATGTCTGGGTTTGTCCTATTTCCTTTCTTTTTCGGGATACATACATAATAGGCTACATGTGAATGTGCAACCAGTGTAGTCGGTTATGACTCCATAGGCACTATATTCCCAGGGATGTCCACAGTTCCTTTATGTTTGTCATTGAGCTTAGAGTAGGCTATTGCGTGACGTGATTGAGAGAGAGAAAAAACAACCTTTAGTAGCCTATGTAAATGACTGTTAGCTTTTAAGCAACACTCTCATATATTGTGTGTGTGTGTGTGTGTGTGTGTGTGTGTGTGTGTGTGTGTGTGTGTGTGTGTGTGTGTGTGTGTGTGTGTGTGTGTGACAGCAAAATCAAGGTTTAATTCGATCAGTCGGTTTGGTTTTAAACTGAACCTTAGTGTATTGTATACATAGTAGCAGTGGAGATGCACATTCTACAGCCTACTCTTTCAGGGACAGAGAGACTGACCAGCAGGCATCAGGTAGGGGGTTGGCTGGTCCCTCTCTCGGGGGCCCGTTCCGAGGTAAACGTTGGAGAACACTGGCGATAAGGCTGGGTGACGTCATACCATACACAGCCGCCAACAAAGCAGCTATTTACTCCAAGCCAGAAGCAGGCCTCTCCCAAAAGATTGGCCCAGCGATGAATGAAGAGTCTAAAAAAAAAAGTGTTTGAGTAAAAAAAAAAAGAAGACATTTTTAAATTGTGTAACCGGGGCTAACCGCTAATGACGTCCATGGTCTATATTTCCCAAGATAATTAGTCAGCTGGGGAATGGACACACTCTCATCCTTGAGGCGCCGCTTGGGTAGAATTTGTGTTTTGCGTTTCATATTCTTTTAATTGGCAGAAAATGCATTCTGCCAGGCCGCGTCACAGGAAGGCAGCGGAGCTAAATGGAAGATATGCACAACGTACTCTTCATCGCTGGCTGCGCCAATGGGTTTGCCGCGATATTGAGCAGCAAGTGTGTAGAAGGTGAAGGTGTCTGACGGCCGGCACGGTGCGTTTTTAGGGTTGAGTTTCACGAGGCCCAACCACGGGTGCCGCTGCCAAAGTCAACAGTTTGCGCCCACATTTGGGTGCACTTGCACGCTCACCGCGGTGTTGTACGCGTATGACGGGTTAACCGGTGCTGGGTCGACTCAGCGGTTAAACCGGGGATGATCAAAGTCTACAGTCTGCCCAAACAAGGATCCACCCGATTCTGCACACTTTCTGAAAGACTGACGTGGCAGAGTGCTTTGGTTGGGGTGCCGACATGTTCCCAAAAGACTGGATTAAAGTGTTTGCTTTTTATTTCCTGAGCTTGGTGAACTTGTTTTTGATGAACGTCAGACCAGACCGCACTTCGGTCAGGGTAAGGCCCTGACGCTGAAGGTGTTACTCTGTGTGTGTGTGTGTGTGTGTGTGTGTGTGTGTGTGTGTGTGTGTGTGTGTGTGTGTGTGTGTGTGTGTGTGTGTGTGTGTGTGTGTGTGTGTGTGTGTGTGTGTGTGTGTGTGTGTGTGTGTGTGTGTGTGTGTGTGTGTGTGTGCACAAACAAACAAACAAGGTTATTTACTACCAAAGGTGTGTTGGTGTCTTCAAACCTGCACTCCCTTAATAGAATCAATAGCTTCCTGACTCACACACACTCGGGGGAAGTGATTGAACCAATATGATATATGCTACCATGCATTGTAGCAACGTAGAGCTGTTCCCCCGGTGACGTAAACCTCATCGGTAGCTTCCTTGATTTCCCCCAACATTTGGGAGGATATCCTTCCAGTGTAGGATATCCTCCATTGATAGGATATCCCATTACTATGACAACCGGAGGTGCCGCAGCTGCATCACGTTATTTTCTGAAGTTACGTGGCGCTCGATTCAGATTACTGGGGCTCCATTTATGTAACCTTTACCGGGAGGATAATGTAGTTAGGAAATAAAGCGTATCAAGTGGCTGCATACCAAGTTGTGTTGGTTCAGGAAGAAGCCCTTACAAGAAGCCCATAAAATCATTTAAGAGGTTTGAAAAGAAGAGTCTTGGAAAGTGTATTCATTTAGTTTGAGATGGATTTGAAGGAACATGGATGAACTTAAGTTTGAATGTTTTAAAAGTATTCTGACTTCATAAGAGCGCGTGCGCGTGCTTGTATATAAGTTGTTATCGATACTGACATAAACTCGGTGATGATGCATTCGTCCACACCCAACAGCCCTCTACACAGTAAGAGGCGTCCTCTAACTACACAGCGCTGCAGCCAGTGGTTCAGGGCCCCAGAAAGCCCACTTTAGCGCTGACTCAGGCCCAGTATTTTTATTTGAATAATATGTCTGTGTGTTCCAGCAGAATTCCCTCTCTGAGCCGGGCACCTGCCTGCCTCGCTGACACGCGCTGCCTGAAAAACTCTTGTGTCCTTTGTCCTGGCTGGCACTGCCGCGCTCTGAAACACCTGCACACACTTCACCCTTTGGTCCGTCCTGCGTCCAAAGGGCCTGCTTTTAGAAAGGCTCTTTATGTTCCCACCCCTTTCTCATCGCTTCCTGTGCGTGCGTGTGCGTTTGTGTGCGTTTGTGTGTGTGTGCGTGTGCGTGTGCGCGTGCGTGTGTGTGCGTGTGCGCGTGCCTGTGCCACCTTCTGTGTGTCCACAGTTTAATTCGAGTCGATGCTGCATCAACCGCACACTTCCACGCGTTCACATTGTGCAGGCAAAGGGACAACGGCAAGGAACCGAGAGCACGGTGACGGTTCTCCAGTGAAAGCCACATGGATATTCATGCTGAAAGATTGTCTGTAGGAAGGCATCCTCCTCCCACTCAGGAGATGAGTGCACCTATGCAGCCTGGCGGGCACCAACCTGCCAAGGAATGTGTGTGTGTGTCCATGTGTGGGAAAGAGTGAGAGGGAGGTACGTGCTTGAGTAAATATTAGGAAATAAATCGGAAACGAGGTGTACATGGAAAGTCATGTCGGTGAAAGGTAACCCTGCGATGGTGTGTTTGACCCTACACGGTAGGTTATGAGTAGGCTATGACGAGACGACGTGTGAGCGACGAGTGAAGGCCTCAAACCTGATTATACAATGACCAAGTCAGCAATGGGTCATCGATTACCATGTCAATTACCATGAGGTCATCGGGGGTTGCGTCAGGAAATGAGCGCCAGGTGAAAAGATATGTTGTCACATAGAGGAGTTCATGTGGCCACGATCACATGGTCACATGACCCTCCCTTTGACGTGACCTCTTTTCTGGCGCCTGATTGGCAGTGTCACTCCGGGCCAAGAGGTTTCTGCCAATAGGATGCATGCATGTTGTGTTTTTCCAAGCTAATGCTTGGAATAACATTAGCTAACACTAACATTATTCATGTGTTGAAGACAGAAATGGGTGGTGAGGTTTTCTATTTCGTGCCATCTTGTAACATTGCTTCTCCTAATCAAACGGTTTGATTTATTTAGTTTTTGTAATATTTGACAATGTGTTATGTATTGTTTTAAAATGATATCAATTAATGAATTGATAATTACATATGGAGTCTGTTCCTATGGAGTCATAACCTACTACACTGGTTGCACATTCACAGGAAGTTAATACATGAATGAGCTACACATTAAAGTGATCATACTACTGTGCCCTGCAACACCTGGGCTGTATCCTGCGATGACATCTTATGTGTGAGTGTGAGGCGGAGTGAGATCTTCCTCTATGGCTGCCAACCACAAAATGAACGCAACAGGGGCACAGTAAACCATTCAACTGGTTGGTGGAGACTGACAGAAACATAGGATTGCACAACGGGTTTCCTAAGGTATGGTCCTCTATTAGTAGCAGTGACAAAAGGGCATAGCTTACTGTGTTGAAGATCATGTCAGACGCGAAACCACATTTAACACCACAAAACATATGATTTTGAGTTCCCAACCTCTTTAAGAACAAATGTCTCTCTCTCTCTCACCACACATGCACATACGTGGGTGAATGTGTGCCCAAATGTGGACGCAAACCTTTTCTTTGGCAGGCGGCCATGGCTGTGCCTTTTGATACCGGGCCCGAAATGCATCATGAAGCCAAGACATGACCTTTCAATGCTAAATTACTGGGTACAATTGGAAGTCATATTCCCGGCCGTGTGTGTGTGTGTGTGTGTGTGTGTGTGTGTGTGTGTGTGTGTGTGTGTGTGTGTGTGTGTGTGTGTGTGTGTGTGTGTGTGTGTGTGTGTGTGTGTGTGTGTGTGTGTGTGTGTGTGTGTGTGTGTGTGTGTGTGTGTGTGTGTGTGTGTGTGTGTGTGTGTGTGTGTGTGTGTCAGCCAGGCTGAGATGGACCTTTGTTCGGCCACAGAGTAACTGATTTACAGCATCCTGGGGAACTTTTGAGAATCGACACACACACAAATTATTGACAACCCCAGTCTCATAATAGCTGCTGCTATAGTTGGCCCACAAAGTAAAAGCCCTCAACTGTTCCCTGGGTAGGAAAAGCACAAAAAAAAAGTGGCAGCTCTCTGTTTCATGGGAGGGAATATCGAACCCTAAATTAGACTTTTCCTTTGGGAGAACCGACAATGTGTGTGTCTGACCGCCGGTGTGTGTGTTTCTCTGCGTGTCCCAGTGTGTGGGGCGTGTATTGTTCCGCGGGGATGGGCTGACAGACAGACAGACAGTGGTCTTTTGTTGACGAGGAGGCAAACGGTGACGCATGCTCTAATGTAACGCCCCCCCCCCCCCCCGCCGGGGGGCCGACCGAGCGGTGCATGACAAGAGCGTTTCCAAGCACATTCCTGACTCTGTCAACTTGTGTATGTTTGTCTTGTCTTGCCCTCTTTTTTTCTCTCTCTCCTTTTTCTTTTGCGCCCTTTTTTTATGGATGGTTACTTTGCAGGACTTTGAAGGACTTGAATAAGTGCACCGCCCTGTTTCAACGTTGTGTGTGTGTGTGTGTGTGTGTGTGTGTGTGTGTGTGTGTGTGTGTGTGTGTGTGTGTGTGTGTGTGTGTGTGTGTGTGTGTGTGTGTGTGTGTGTGTGTGTGTGTGTGTGTGTGTGTGTTTATGGCTTTTTTTTTTTTTCACACCCTCTGGGGTTTTGTTCATTGTCAGGTAGGAAGACAATGGAGGGTTACAAGCTGGCCCCTTCACACTCATACTTTCAACAATGTAAGCCCCGGGGCCCTTGTTTATGGCCCCTTGACAAGAGCACCAGCCTCGGGCCCAGTTGACCCCCGGGAGGTCATCAGGGTCATGGGGGGTCACGCGGGCGTCTGACATTGGTTTGTTGAAAAGGGTGACTGAGATAACGGTGACTCTTCCTGATAACAAATGCCAAGATCGGCATCAAACAGCAAACGATATACATTACAAAGGACTGTCATTGTGTTTATGAGATGCCTGTAAGTGTATCTTGACGTGGCAAGTGATGTTGGCCCCCACTAGATGACCCTCTGCTAGATACCGCTCAGTTGTTTTTGGGCAGTTGGCTTTGTTTTCGGACGACGATGCAGGTTGCATTGATGACATTCCTGACTCTGTATAAAAAAAAACTGCTGGATGCTAGGAAGTTCCTATGAGTCCCCCTCACAAGCAAGGGCGTTTTGGCCACAAAGGTGTGAGTGTGAGAGAGAGAGGGAGAGGGAGAGGGAGGGAGGGAAACTCATAGGCCCTGTTTACGCAAGTGTTTTGACTCTCCAATCACGATTTGGAAACCAGTTGTGAGA
>JAXIVH010000061.1:221230-247553 GCA_036785325.1 Urophycis tenuis | reverse complement strand
AGCACGGAGGTGTTTGTCTTGGGTGAGCAGAGCCCATTTCTCCCTCGATGTCAAGGTCAACCTTTAAATGGGGATTGACTTTTTGACCTCAATGGCTAATTTGCACGGCCATATTATTTACTCAAGCATGTATGGCTGCATGTAAGCGATCTCTGTGTAAGTACGCCAAATGCACAAATGGGGGCGTTATCTGATGACGGTAACTTCCTCTACAGCTTGCTTACTCTGGCAGACTTTACATCTCAAGCAACATGAACATGTTTCCTTACCTCATAAAACCCCCTGCAATGGGTCGACACGCGTCAGCCATCAGATCCTAGAGAATCAAGGCACATTCCTCCAGGGGGAGCGAATGGCCAGTGTACTTGCACAGAATCACGGCAGTAAGATGGAGGAAAGCGGATGCGGGACACGGAGACCCCAAACTAATTGTTTGTTTGTGGGGGGGGGCAACAAATGACTCAAGAGATACCGCGTGTAGACCGACCACCAGAAGGTTGCCAGTCTGATCCCCGGGCTCCTCCTAGCGGAGTTTCGAGGTGTCCCTGAGCAAGGCGCCTAGCGCTAACTGGACGTCGCCTTGCACGAGTGACACGTCGGTGTGAACGGGTGAATGGGTGAATGAACGGCGGGCAATATTCGCCAGGCGCTCTGAGTGGCCGACTGGTTAGAAGAGCACGACGCGGTCCGTTTACCCTTCAGATGTTCCAAGATGAAACCCGACACCGGTGAACCCTTTGGGTTGTGGGCTGAGTTGCGCTGTGTCTGCGTAGCGCCAAATGCTTCCCGCGGCGCAGGTGCACCTGTCACAGCTACTGACATGGCAACGGCCCTCGCTGATGTCAATAAATATACCGCAGGCCGGTAATCACCAATAATGAAACACACACACACCACACCTGCTTCTGACCAGCACCAATCCACGCCCCCGTGTCTCTCTCTCTCTCTCTCTCTCTCTCTCTCTCTCTCTCTCTCTCTCTCTCTCTCTCTCTCTCGTCTCTCTCTCTCTCTCTCTCTCTCTCTCTCTCTCTCTCTCTCTCTCTCTCCTCTCTCTCTCTCTCTCCTCTCTCTCTCTCTCTCTCTCTCTCTCTCTCGCTGTATCTCTCTCTCTCTCTCGCTGTATCTCTCTGCCATCCGCCTACACCAATGTGGAAAATAGCCTGATCCAATTAATCTCTGTCCACAATAAGCTAGCAGCACTTTTTTTCTTCTCCGTCTGCTCTCACTAGTTCAGCCGATGCGGGAGATGATTCTCTCTTACATGTTTCTATCTCTCTGTCTCTGTCTCTCTCTCTCTCTCTGTCTCTGTCTCTGTCTCTGTCTCTGTCTCTCTCCCTCTCCCTGTCTTTGTCTCTGTCTCTCAGATGTTTCTCTGCTTTGCAAAACCAGCAGCCGGTGTGCAGCAGCCAGCCATTTCCCGTATGATGATTTCTTGACCGTTTTGAGTGGGTTTTTTCTTAGATTGCTGCTAATCGGTCTGGAGTACAGCGGTGGCAGTTGTAACCATCTCCCTCACACACAATCCTAGGAAGCCCTGCCCTCGGCTCTATTCTTCAAAGTGTGGTTTCCCATGACCCACACACACACTGCTGAACACTAGTACCTCCACAGTGAGGCTGGTGTTTCAGACTGTGGGACGGGGGGCATCATGACGCGATACACACCATGACGTAGCACCTACGTCAACACTCCCCAGACACTACGGCTGTAGTCCCCCCCACAGACACTACGGCTGTAGTCCCCCCCCCAAACACTACGGCTGTAGTCCCCCCCCCCCCCAGACAGTACGGCTGTAGTCACCCCCCCCCCCCAGACACTACGGCTGTAGTCCCCCCCCCAGACAGTACGGCTGTAGTCACCCCCCCCCCAGACACTACGGCTGTAGTCCCCCCTCTCCCCCCCCCCAGACAGTACGGCTGTAGTCCCCCCCCCCCCCAGACAGTACGGCTGTAGTCACCCCCCCCCCCCCCAGACACTACGGCTGTAGTAACCCCCCCCAGACACTACGGCTGTAGTCACCCCCCCCCCCCCAGACACTACGGCTGTAGTCACCACCCCCCCCCAGACACTACGGCTGTAGTCACCGCCCCCCCCCAGACAGTACGGCTGTAGCCCCCCCCCCCCCCCCCCCCAGACAGTACGGCTGTAGTCCCCCCCCCCCCCCCCAGACAGTACGGCTGTAGTCACCCCCCCCCCAGACACTACGGCTGTAGTCACCCCCCCCCCCTCCCAGACACTAACGGCTGTAGTCACCCCCCCCCCCCCCAAGACACTACGGCTGTAGTCACCGCCCCCCCCCCAGACAGTACGGCTGTAGTCCCCCCCCAGACACTACGGCTGTAGTCCCCCCCCAGACACTTCGGCTGTAGTCCCCCCCCCCCAGACAGTACGGCTGTAGTCACCCCCCCCCCCCCCAGACACTACGGCTGTAGTCACCCCCCCCCCCCCCCCAGACACTACGGCTGTAGTCCCCCCCCCCCCAGACAGTGCGGCTGTCGTCACCCCCCCAGACACTACGGCTGTAGTCCCCCTCCCCCCCCAGACAGTACGGCTGTAGTCACCCCCCCCCCCCCCCCCCCCCCCCACAGACACTACAGCTGTAATCACCCCCCAGACACTACGGCTGTAGTCCTGTAGTCCCCCCCCCAGGCACTATGGCTGTAGTCACTCCCTCCTAAAATGTACAGCAGGCTTTGCGTGACACGTTGTTCTCGCTGTAGCCCAGGCTGAGCAGGTGGATGGGGTGCTGTGGGTGCTGTGGGCGGGGTGACATTGAGCAGACAGCCAGTCAAGCGGACAGGTAAACAGGCGCGGAGGCGGATGCGACCGTGTCATTTACCTGGCCAGCCTTCACCTCAGGGTCTGTGTGTGCGCGTGCAGAGTTCAGAGTGTCGCTGGTGCTATTTTGAGACCCCCCCCCCCGCATTTAAGAATGACTCATTTACTCATTTCTGGGGTTTTGTAGACATTATAACGGCCGCTATGGAAGGACCGAGAGCGAGGCCTGCTCAGCCGTGTGCGTGTGGGCGGACGTGTGTTTGTGTGGAAGCCAACGCTGCGACATCCCAGGGAGATCGCTTTATTTCTCTGGGTTTGGTTTTTTTTTCTCCCTCAGTTTCTCTCTGTCCTGTTTGCCGTTCCGAGACGTAATGAGAGGCTGCAGAGGCATTTTGACAGCCGTGTGTTTTATTTCCTAATTTAGCTCATGGCGGGTTTGTTTGCATCTGTTCAGGAACACACCCCGTGCGCTACGGTTCACTTTGAGACCTGAAATAACCTCGGCCTCACGTTCCGCACCGCTGGAGTCGTAGAGGGCGGGGCTTGACGCAAGTTGGATTCAAACATTAAACCGCACGCTATGAGTCACCTTCGCCAGGTGAGGGAAGGACATCCGAAGTAAACAACAGAAGTCCTGAAACATGTGACCCCCCCCCGGAAGGAGCCCGTGGAGGTGCGAGAGACGGAAAGGAAAGGCCAAGGTTAAGGTTTTAAGAAGCCCGTCGTTGTGTTGCAAGGTAGTGCCGCTGTCTTTTGCGCGGTGGTTTCAGGCACTGCGTGAATCTCCTTTTTGTTTTGGTGTTTTCCCACAGTTGTAAATGTATTTCCAGCGAGCGTTGTCATACTTCATGGAAATGTTTTGGTGACCTAGGTAAGGGATTTCAAAACAAGCAGCAGTCAAATTAGCCTGGATGACAAACTGACTTCATTTCCTGTTTCCCAGAGTTTTCCCCTGAAGGTGTGTGTGTGTGTGTGTCTGTGTGTGTGCGCGTGCACGTGGTTGTTTTGAATAATGACTTGGCACAGAGGACTCGAAAAGGGAAATGGCGTTGTTGAGTTTCATTGACAAGAAATCAGTGTCCACGGCGACTGCGGCCGTGGAGTTCAGGGTTCGAGCTCTGCAGTAAAACCCCCCCCGACATTAACACTAACGACCACGTGAGCCGTGTTATCGATTCGTTCTGTTTCACTGGACTCCGGTGGTGCCGGTTGAATACACAGCGATGAACAACATGTACGTCTAACTAATGGGCTGGCCGAGCTCGGTCATGTGTCAGCAAATGTTATGGTTGCCAGCGGGGGTTAATGTGCCGCCCGGAGCCGCGGATCTCACACTGAAATAGCGCTGCAGTCCACCATGTGACCGACGGCTTCACTGCCGCACGTTGGCAGCGTGTGGCATGCAGGGCTGGGCGACTCTCTGACGGAACGCTATGTTACTGTTGTGTCAGGTCAGGTTCAGTTTTCAGAGCGTGCTCGCTCACTTCAAACTTCAGATCAACCTTTGACGCGGGATGACGGTGGAGGGCGCTAAAGTGGCAGCTAGCGTTATTGCTGCACGGCGAGCTAGCGAGCGGAATTAGCGCACGACCTTCAGCGCACATTGAATTCCATTTTGTTGACGATGAAATCTATTAAATGTTTTCTAACCATTCCACTAAATTAAGCCCTACCTTTTTAATGGCTTTAACGGTCGATATGTGCGCAAAGCAAAGGGCTCTAGAAACATTTATGAAAAAGCAGTATAAAGTGCTTGTGGATTGCTTACTCGACAAACCTTACAAAGTAGAGACTATGAGCGTTAGCATGGTAGAATGATGTTGCACGCTGTCTGCAGAACACAGAAGAAGAAACGCGGCATAAGATGCTACGGCTGTAACGCCTTCGACCTGTATTGACCCGTCTGACCCTGTTAGCTAACCCTAACCCAACCGATAGCCGACATAATGCTGATTTAATGATTCGGTAGGCCTAGCCTAGCCTGCTAACACAAAGTCATTAATGGCGAGCTTATGAAGGTTAATCACCGTTAATCACCGGTCTATTACTCAAAAATGCCTAACAGTCCGTATGAATTGATTTGTTTGATTTATTATGTTTGAAACGAGACTGGGGGTAAAAAGTGATTGTCAGATGATTGCTTCCCCCCCCCCCCCCCCCCCCGGTGGCAGAAGAGAGCATAGCAACTCCCACCGCATCACGATGTTATAAGATGGGTTCTCGCTAAATTAGAAGAGTTTCTTCTTTCTTTTTTATGGTTGAACTGTAACCGAACTGTGGCTCGGTTCGATGGACCCTAGTGCTGTGTTGCACCCCCCCCCCCACAAGCCCAATGTTTTGCTGGTTTTCAATGGCCATGTTGACTTTTGTGTCCAAACTTTGTGTGTGTCTGTTTGTGTTTGTGGACAGTCCCGTGCCCTTGACAAACGCAACCCTTGTATCAGCCTTGCCCCATTCACCCCTTCTGACCTCCTCTCTCTCTCTCTCTCTCTCCATCTCTCTCTCTCCTCTCTCTCTCTCTCTCTCTCTCTCTCTCTCTCTCTCTCTCTCTCTCTCTCTCTCTCTTCTCTCTCTCTCTCTCTCTCTCTCTCTCTCTCTCTCTCTCTCTCTCTCTCTCTCTCTCTCTCATCTCTCTCTCTCTCTCTCTCTCTCTCTCCTCCATCTCTCCCCCCCCTCCCATCTCTGTTTCCCCATCTCTCAGTTTCTCTTGCACACAGAGACCGGCGCTGGCTAAAAACAGAAGCGCATTGTGGAGCCCGGCCACCCACAGCCGTCGCACATTGTGCCACACTTTGCTTACTATCCCTCCCTGTCATGTGCTTCCCTGACACCGCTCTTGTGGGTCTTTATCCGTGCGCTCTCTCCAGTCAGTCAGCCGTGTGTGCAGTGCAGCGCAGTGCAGTGCAGTGCAGCGCAGCGCAGTTGCACGTGTGCTTTCTCTTTCACTCCAAAGTGTAAAATGACTGGCGGATCAGTGGCGCATCACAGGCGGTGCTGTTGACTCGTCGCACGCCCGCTCACCGTCTTTGACGTGAACGCATTGCGCCGGGACGCCCCGGGGATCCATGTGGTGCGAGTCTGTCGTCACGGAGCTTCTGTAAACGTCCTGGCCCGCTGCCGCTCCACAGCCATGCCTGCTTTATATTGGGATGGACCGTAATGTTCACTGATGTGTTTGATGCCTACGAGATGATCCCAGGTGGGGACTTCTGGTGTCACTCACGGCAGGAAGCATTGAATCAGCTCACAAGGCTCGTCTCCCTGTCTCCCCATCTCGCTGTCTCCCTGTCTCCCTGTCTCCCCATCTCCCTGTCTCCTGTCTCCCCATCTCCCTGTCTCCCCATCTCCCTGTCTCGCTCTCTCCCTGTCTCCCTGTCTCCCATCTCCCTGTCTCCCTGTCACCCATCTCCCTGTCTCGCTGTCTCCCCATCTCCCTGTCTCCCTGTCTCCCTGTCACCCCATCTCCCTGTCACCCATCTCCCTGTCTCGCTGTCTTCCCATCTCCCTGTCTCCCTGTCACCCCATCTCCCTGTCTCGCTGTCTCCCTGTCTCCCTGTCTCTCCATCTCCCTGTCTCCCTGTCACCCCATCTCCCTGTCTCCCCTGTCTCCCTGTCACCCTGTCTCCCTGTCTCCCTGTCACCCCGTCTCCCTGTCTCGCTGTCTCCCTGTCTCCCTGTTTTTCCATCTCCCCATCTCCCTGTCTCCCTGTCACTCCATCTCCCTGTCTCCCTGTCACCCCATCTCCCTGTCTCCCTGTCACCCCATCTCCCTGTCCTACCTGTCACCCTGTCTCCCGGTCCTCCCTGTCACCCCGTCTCCCTGTCTCGCTGTCTCCCTGTCTCTCCATCTCCCCATCTCCCTGTCTCGCTGTCTCCCTGTCTCCCTGTCACCCCATCTCCCCTGTCTCCCATCTCCCTGTCTCCCCATCTCCCTGTCTCCCTGTCTCGCTGTCTCCCTGTCTCCCCATCTCCCTGTCTCGCTGTCTCCCTGTCTCCCTGTCTCCCCATCTCCCTGTCTCGCTGTCTCCACACAATCCATTCTTCCTGAGCACGGCGAGTTCCTGAGACACACCAAGCCCTTGGTGTAAGCCAAGGGAACGGCTGCTGAGGACCCAGACTCTCATCCTGTTCTCTGCACAGCTGTTAATGCCCCCCCCCCCCCCCCCCCCCCCCCACCCACCACCACCACACAACCACCACAACCACCAACCCCCCCCCCACGCTTTCTTTCCATTTGCAGCGCTAGTAAATATTGATCTGTCACATGACTCCATTGTTATCTCAAACGCACACAGACGCGCGCACACAGACGCACACACACACACACACACACACACACACACACACACACACACACACACACAACACACACACACACAGCGGCAGGCCAGCAGGGATTCGTAAACATGTTTATTCATGAGTGTGTTTGCACACATTGACACGTTTTTAACTCTGACCGTTTTCATCCCCAAACCCCCCCCCCCCAACACACACACACACACACACACACACACACCCCTCCGCGGGGTTTCTTTGCGGAGGTGCAGCCGGCCTGGCGGGGTGTGTGTGGTGTTGGATCTACAGCGGTGCTGTAGGTACTTTATGTCTTCGGCGCGGCTCGTCCAAAGACATTAGCCGGTACTTCCTATTTCCATCGTGTATTTTTAGGGTTGTGAAACAGAGACGCCCATTGGTCAGCTTGGTCGGTTTCCCAGCCGTCCCCGTTTTTTTTTTTTTTGTTGTTATCCCAAAGCGGACGGCCGTCCCAGGCCCATCACGGCGCCGCGTGGGCCCCCCTCACCGCGTGTGCCCCCCTCCACCGCGTAGGCCCCCCCTCCACCGCGTTGGCCCCCCGCCACCCGCGCAGCTGACTGACTGACTGACGGCCCCATGGAGAGAGAGACACGCCCCAAACGCCGATGGCGTCCACAACACTTTGTAGTTAGATGCGGTGCAGGAGCCACTGTGGAAGGAGCCACGGTGCCTCAGTGCTGTCTCTGGCGCACCGACACCCCACAGCGGCGTCCCTCCGGCCGTCAGTGAGCAGCAGGGCTGCTGCCATGCGACCGCCCCGCCAGAGAATGACCCTCCCCCCCCCCCCCCCCCCCAATGGACGCCGCCCTCATCCTTGGGGGGCCGTCCTTCGCACAAGCCCCGATGACATCACCAAGAGCACGCGTCAGCCCCCGTGTGATGTGACCCGCCGCCAGGGCGATGGACTCAGGATGATGTCATCATGATGTCATCGCCCCCTCCAAGTGATTTGATCAGCAGTGGGCGGCGGCGGCCACAGGTGTCAACAGAGTTTAGTTTTGCAGAGCCCACGGCTGAACGACACGGCCACAAAGGATGGGAGGCAGGGTCTCGTCGTGGGGGTGTGGTGATGTCTCGAGAGGGGGGGGGAACAAACGACACAAACACACACGATAATGCGCAAAGCATCACGTGTACGGGTTGCCGATAAGTGAGCTGGCTGCCAGATCGTGTGTGTGTGTGTGTGTGTGTGTGTGTGTGTGTGTGTGTGTGTGTGTGTGTGTGTGTGTGTGTGTGTGTGTGTGTGTGTGTGTGTGTGTGTGTGTGTGTGTGTGTGTGTGTGTGTGTGTGTGTGTGTGTGTGTGTGGACTCAGGATAGATGAGGTCTGGGACACGTGCAGACAGCAGAAGACACAAACCAACCAACCAGCAGCTTGCCACCGGCCTTTTGTCTCCCCTACATGACCGGCATGAGCTGACCAAAAAGCTAATTATTCATTTCTTTCGAAAAAATACGTAACTGAATTAGCCCTGTGACTCAAGACGCCATCTGTTTTTATGAATGAGTGTGGACTTTTTTTTTTCCATGTCTCAATGTAGTTCGCCACTTACTTCCTCCCTGGTGTCATCGCTTCCTGTTGACTGTCGACATTCACACAGAAGTGCGGATAAGTGTGTGTGTGTGTGTGACCCACAAACACACACACACACACACACACGCGCGTCTCTACCAGCCTAACATCAATCACACTTCCAAGTTTCCATGCCGTTGTCATAATTGATGTACTCTGTGTATTCATATGGGAATACATGTGGGCTGAAAGCCTACTTGTGCATTATGTACAGTAGGTGTGTAATGTAATGTTGAAAGTCCCCCATTGAGTGGAGCAGGATTGTGATCACACATCATGTATTTTGTCTCTGTCTCAGTGGTTAAGGATGTTATGAAAAACAACTATGTGTGGGTATAAAAAGTCTAATCTTTAGATCTGTACAGGAAAACACTCATGCAGATGCTCCAACAGATCAGTGTTGTGACAAGCGTCTACAAATAAAACCCATGCTATACAGTATTTTATTTAAATATTGAATGGCCCTTCTTTCATCTTGTTTTCTTATTGTCTATATATTGTGTTAAATGTGTGTTTTATTGGAACAAATTATTTTATTGAAAAAAGCTTATGCAACTTTGGTGTGTGTGTGTGTGTGTGTGTGTGTGTGTGTGTGTGTGTGTGTGTGTGTGTGTGTGTGTGTGTGTGTGTGTGTGCAAGGTTATTTACTACCAAAGGTGTGTTGGTGTCTTCAAACCTGCACTCCCTTAATAGAATCAATAGCTTCCTGACTCGCACACAAACACACACACACAGCATCTCACCACATAAACACACCCCTGAAGCCATGCTCAACGGCACCAATGGTCATCTGTGCGGGCGCGAGCTTGAAATGTCGTTCCAGTGTTTTCGACTCCCGTGTGAACCAAGAGAGATCAAACAGACACAAACGGGTCAGTTTGTGCTTTTGATCTCCGAGTAGGCGGTCCCAGTGTGCTGTACCGTACAGTAAGTACACTGTAGCGGCCATCAGCAGCAGCAGCAGCAGCAGCCTGTCGTGTGACCAACGGGCCACGCCTGTTGACTCTGTCCCTTCCCTTGGGTACGAGCTCCGCACTCGGGTACGATGTGTGTCGTCGCGGTGACTGACGAGCGGTCGGAAAGGGTGATTGGCGTGGAGACACGTCATGGTGATCATCCTCAATAATAAACCGGTTATGGCGGATGGCGTGTTGATTTGCACACACCCCGCTGCCTATTGCGACGGCGTCTTAAACCTAGTGGTCCCGTCGGGTCCCCATTCATCAGCTGGCTGACCGGGGACGGCGTGTTCTCCGGGCTCGTCCGTGACATCTGCACACTTGCATTTGCTGGCAGACGGAAGCGCATACTTTCATAGAGGTGCATAATACCGCACGGGGATTCACACGAAGGCTTGGCCGAGGGTTTTTGTTACTGCAAAATGGAGAATTGAGAAACGCACCACCCACCACATTTCGACACAGACTGACTGAGGTGATATTACTCGAGTCGCCACAATAGCTGTTTCCACTGGGCTTACCAGCAGGTCAGAGGGTTCAGATCCTCTTTTTGGACCTGGCCCGTTTGATTGTGCTGTTTTATTTGGGGGGGGGTTTAAGATGTATTTTTAGCGTCGGGGTGGAAGAACGCCAGTCACACGTCCTTTGAGTCACCAAGCATGACCTCTCCGCCATAGTTTAACCCTCGCTCTCCTCTTCCAGTGTGTGCACGCACGCACACACACACACACACACACACACCCTTTATGTCTGCCGAGCTTTGTCAATCACTCGTAGACACACGCGCACACACACACACACACACACACACACACACACACACACACACACACACACACACACACACACACACACTCTGCATTGTGGGGACCCTCACAGGCCCCCCCTGTGTCAGACAGCGATCTTTACACAGAGTGCTGACTAACACCAGTGTTGACGGCGGAACGCATCTGCACACACAGAACACACTGCCGACACCCAGCCCCAGACGCCCTGCGGCCAGCAAGACATTATTTCTTTTCTTTTTTTGTTCCCCCCCCCCCCCCCCACCCCCCTCCCCAAAAAAAGTGTTGCAGCAGCCATTTTTTTTTTTTTTTGGGGGGGGGGGGGGCGTGTGTAACAGTGGCTGTTGTGTCTTCGGGGCGGCAGAGCTCCACAGGACTGTCCTTCTCAGCCGCGCCCCCTCCCCACGAGCCTTTACACTAAGCTTATTCATCATAAAATCACATGAGCGCGAGTCTTGTCAAGTACACACCACCGTTGTTCCATATGGGGTTTGTTGGTGTGTGTGTGTGTGTGTGTGTGTGTGTGTGTGTGTGTGTGTGTGTGTGTGTGTGTGTGTGTGTGTGTGTGTGTGTGTGTGTGTGTGTGTGTGTGTGTGTGTGTGTGTGTGTGTGTGTGTGTGTGTGTGCGTGCGTCTATATGTATGTCGTATACATTTATCTGAACTCGTCAATCATCGGTTCCCCGGGTTTTACGCAGAGATCCATAAGCCTCTCTGCGGTGGTTGGACTGACTCCCCCGCAGGCTCACTGCATGTTTTCTTACATCGAACCCATCCCTCCCCCCCGCCGCCCCCCCCCCCCCCTCCCATGTGAAACCTGAACTAGCAGCTGCCCCTGGCTGCCTGCCACTGTGCACTTGGTAACCCTGCTCACCTGTGTGTCTCTCTCACCCGCTCGCTCCCTCTCTCACCCGCTCACTCGCTCGCTCCCTCAATCTCTCTCTCTGCGTGTGCACGCAGCCTCGTTGCATAAGAAAGTGACCGCCGCGTGCGTCCTGTCCCCCACCCCCCCCCCCCCCCCCGCCGTGTCTTTTTGGCGGTCCGACGTGTGTCTGCACCGGGGGCCGGGTGTCGCCTTTCCCCTCGGCAGATGTAACCACGCACCTCTGTGGCGTCGCACGCGGCGGCCGCGCTGCCCACCGGCCGCACGCACGCACCGCCACGCACGCGCCTAGCGCTCTGTCACGCACACGCCCAGCGTTCTGTGTACTGAGCTGTGGCCGCGCGTCCACGGAGGGTGAGACGCACGCACGCACGCACACACACACTCCGGTGAACCAGCCAGCCGTACTGTACTGTAGAGAGCTGCCGCTGACATCCTTCGTCTTAGCCTCGTAAACGCAGCTCAAAGAAACGGGTTCATTCACATCTGCAGGCGTTCTCTCTCTCGCTCTCTCTCAAGCTCTCTCTCTGTCTCTCTCGCTCTCTCTCGCTCTCTCTCAAGCTCTCTCTCTGTCTCTCTCGCTCTCTCTTGCTCTCTCTCAAGCTCTCTCTCTGTCTCTCTCGCTCTCTCTCTCGCTCTCTCTCACGCTTTCTCTCTCGCTCTCTCTCTCGCTCTCTCTCACACTCTCTCTCTCTCTCTCTCTCTCTCTCTCTCTCTCTCTCTCTCTCTCTCTCTCAGCCTCTCTCTCTCTCTCAGCCTCTCTCAGCGTGGAGGAAGCCGTTAAGAGGTGCAGGGCGAGAGAGGTTGAGATGAATGCATGAGGGCAGTTGAGGCCTTGCTTAGTGTATCATCGTGACTGATGTTTTGAAGCCCAGCCACAGTGTTTAAACACCGTCATTTCCAGAGCGAACCGTGCAGTCATTCCGGTCCTTACTCCTATCCGCTCCACCACAAATAATTGTGTTGTTGGATGCTTTGCTTTTTTTAATTCTTAGAAATCTGATCGACCCAATGCCTACATGTCTTGAGATGCCTACACACACAGGCACCTCGTTTGTGTTTTGAAAGCGCGTGTGTGTGCGTGTGCGTGTCCGTGCGTGCGTGCTGATGAACGAGGACATTTGATCCAGCTGCCAGAGAGATCTCAGAGACGTACGTCCGGTGATGAGTAATGAGGAAGATGAGAGGGAAAACTTGATTAGTTTTGCAAATTGATTTTTTTTTCTTTTTTCCTTCCGCGCTTTTCTTTCAGAAATATTGACCACATTTCCTGGCACTAGAATAGCCTGAATAGGATACCCCCCTCCCCCCCCCCCCCCCCCTCTTCCCCCTGCTATTTGCTTAGTGGGCATTCCCCCTTCTGTGGCACCAAGATGAGTTAAGGCCACGGCCGCCCCCCCCCCCCCCCCCCCCCTGGGCGTCTTCCTCGTGGACACGTTGCTGCCAACGCTTCTCCGCTGGGCCCCGGGGGTCCTGCACCTGTCCCACGCCCCCACCCCCCCACCCCCCCAGGACCCCCGGGAGCCTGGGAGCAGCCGTTCACAGTGATCTACCAGAGCATGCAGCTCTGGCTCTTGAGCTGCTCTGGATGACCGGTAGTGGAACCGGGACACGGTGCCGGCCGCTGTGTCCACGGCAACGCTGCCTCGCTCCGTGTGCTGCGCAGAGAAAAGCTCGCCGTGGGTTAAACTGTGGCGCACATCTCAGACAACACGTGACGCACAACACAACTCAACTCGTTCTGTTGACTTTGAGAGCGCCGAATCCAAAAAAAAAAAAAAGAAAAAACTGAAGAAAAAAAATGAAAAAATAGAAACCTCAGTGTTTGTTTTCCTTCTCGGAAGGTTCCGGGAGGCCCGGTGGTTGATATCTGTTGCGTTCAGTTCCTTTTTGGCTGACCTCATTGCTGCTGCCGTGTCATCGGCTGTGGCGGGGGTGTCTGAGGTGGGAAAGCTTACCGTTAGCACTTCGTCTCTGACGGTGTTTCTCATTTGCTGAAGTGGATGTTCAAGGCGCTGCTGTCCTGTTCTCAGTAATCTGTTGTTGCTCTGTGTGATGTGACGTGGCCCGGCCTCATCATGACTGTTTATCACCGCTGTTTTAACTCTGAACGGGGAGAGAGGGACCACTCGTACCTACCTAGCGCCTGCTAGACTCACTCACTCACTCACTCATGGGAAACTTACATTTGCAATGCCTTGGCACAAGAATGTGAATAAAACACAACTGTACGATACAAGGACGTACTGAAGGTGAAAGTATCAGTACGATACAATTTGAAAGTCCACGCAGGTAAACGTGTCGTTGGAACAAGTAAGACCATAACATCTAACCTAACCATCTCCCTCGTTGTCTCTCTCGCTCTCTCGCTCTCTCTCTCACCTCAGGTCCTTATGGTTGAAGTGGCTTGTGGACCACCTTGCCATGCCTCCCGCCATGACGGACCTCCTGGACATGTGGGAGCCCTACTCGCACCTGGCCGGCCACACCGCCGACGTGGTCACCGTAGACTTCCTGCTGCCCACCGGGATCTACATCCAGCTGGAGGTGCCCTACGACGCCACCATCCAACACATCAAGCTGGTGAGGGCCACTGTGGTGCAGGGGGAGGGTGGAGGGTGGGTGGAGGGTATGGGTGGTGGTGGTGGTGGTGGGTATGGGTGGTGGTGGTGGTGGGTATGGGTGGTGGTGGTGGTGGGTATGGGTGGTGGTGGTGGCTGGTATGGGTGATGGGTGGTGGTGGTGATGGGTATGGTTGGTGGTGGTGATGGGTATGGGTGGTGGTGGTGATGGGTATGGGTGGTGGTGGTGGCTGGTATGGGTGGTGGGTGATGGGTATGGTTGGTGGTGATGGGTATGGGTGGTGGTGGTGATGGGTATGGGTGGTGGTGGTGGGTGATGGGTGGTGGTGGTGATGGGTATGGTTGGTGGTGGTGATGGGTATGGGTGGTGGTGGTGATGGGTATGGGTGGTGGTGGTGGATGGTATGGGTGGTGGGTGATGGGTGGTGGTGGTGGTGATGGGTATGGTTGGTGGTGGTGATGGGTATGGGTGGTGGTGGTGGAAGAGGATGTGGGTGGCGGTGGTGTGGGGGGGGGGGGGGGTTATGTATGGGAGAAGTATGAGGTTTTATGCCAAACTCCAGTATGAATGAATCTTCTTCTTCTTCTTTGAATGTAGTGAATGCATCTGTTGGGCGAAGCTTGAGGTTGCTCTTGGCGGAAGGACGTTGTTTTGCTTTGAGCTCACAGGAGAGTAGGCGACGCGTCTCATGTTGAGGACACTGTCACACACACACACACACACGCACACGCACACGCACACGCACACACGCGCACACGCACACGCACACGCACACGCACACGCACACACACACACACACACATGCACGTCGTTTTTGTTTGTCTTGTTTGCTCCACCAGCTGTAGGTCTCAAGTTCTCTTGTTGTTTTGTTTTTGCTTCCTTTTGACAGGCACGCATGCACACACCCTGTTCTGTGTGTGTGTGTGTGTGTGTGTGTGTGTGTGTGTGCGTGTGCGCGTAGTCATGTAATGGCGGTTATGACTGCGCCGGCTGTAGCCGAGCAGGGCGGTTATTGTTTTTATGTTTTGCGAGTGGTCAGAGCTCGCTGAACGCAAATAGCTTATGACCTCGTTGTTTTCCTTGGCGCTCTGAGGCCGACCTCTGAGGTCACAGGTCATGGACTCATTGCGCTCCCTGTCCCTGAGGTTTGCCCTTGTCTGTTTGTTTTTTAACTTTTGGAGACAATAGCTTGTAGGTGTGTGACTGTTTTTAAAGTAGTGTAAATAGTGTAAATAGTTCCTGATGGTTCGGTGCTCAGCGCTTTAGGCTACTGGCTCTGTTTG
Source organism: Urophycis tenuis (assembly GCA_036785325.1). NCBI lineage: Eukaryota > Metazoa > Chordata > Actinopteri > Gadiformes > Phycidae > Urophycis > Urophycis tenuis. Next base: position 232,398 of record JAXIVH010000061.1, on the reverse strand, counting down.
AGAGTTATGCTCTGAAAGTGCTTTACTTTCATTGTCTTTATTTCTTTTCTTTTTTTTTGGGGGGGGGGGGGGGGGGGGGACGTTCACACACACGCACGCACGCACGCGCGCACACACACACACACAGACACACACACACACACACACACACACACACACCATTCCTACGTACACGCACACTACACAGGCGGGGATCAACATGGCATGCATGTTTTTGTTGTTTTTTGTCCCCCTGAAAAGTGCCGGCGGCGGTTTCTCTTGAGCAGGAATCAATCAGCCCGGTATGTCCGCCTGTTGTCTGTGTCTACAAACTGCCGCAGCCTGATTGCCGCGCCGCCGCCGCCGATTTCCCGCGGCTGCGTCTCACGTTTCCCGTCTCCCGGGCGATGACGCCCGGCGGCGTTACGGGATGGGCTTTCAGTCCTATTGAGCCACGAGCCCGCGCAGCATAGCGGAGGGGTGGGGCAGCGGCTCCGCAGCGCCGGGCTCCTCCGTGCGTGCTCAGTTTAGTTTGTGTGCAGGGGTCACAAAACGCCAGCGTCTGCAGTTGAAACCTAAGTCAAACTCAAACTGCAACGCCGCGAGTCTGTTCACCGCACTGGGAATGTTTTTTTTTATTGTTTTTTTTTTTTGTTTTTTGCCTTTTGTTTTAGTTTCAGGATGCCACTCGTTGTTTTTCATTTGCCTGCGTTTCTTTGAGTTTTCGATACTACGGGAGGGCTTACCGCGGGGCGAATCAGGGGGGGGATCATTTCAATTAATAATGAAACGTATGAAACAGAATGGAAAAGCTAAAAATGGATATAGGGCTTTTACATCACAATGTCACATTATAGTGGCCGCCGCCATTTTGGAAGCATAGGAGCATTGGAATTGTATGTAATGTAGGTACTGATGTTTTTTTGTTGTTTTTTTAATGTTTTTTCATTGTTACATTGTTGTGTTCAACAGTGTTTGTCATGTGAGACATGGCAAAACAAAGTTTGCATGGATCTTGATGAATGATTTTTAAGCGAGACCTCTTACTATGACAGAGTACCGTCGTCAAAATCCCATGATGCATTCTGATAACCGAGAGAGGACGAGTTGACTGTCATAATGATAATAATAATACATTTAGTTTCACACACTGTACAAGGTGCGACAGTCACTTCACATACAGTTAAGACACAAACACCAAACAGAGTTCCTTGACCGTTGCACCTTGAAGCCCCATAGATAGTGGTGCCAACGTCAGGAGGACCAGTGTCATGCACGCAGACGGCCATCGCTAAACAGATGACTCTTCTGGAACAATGACTAACTCTCTGGTGCTCTGCATCATTCAAGTATCACAGAAGCCCTGAAACTGTGAATGTGTGAGTGTGTGTGTGTGTGTGTGTGTGTGTGTGTATGAGTGTGTGTGTGTATGAGTGTATGAGTGTATGAGTGTATGAGTGTGTGTGTGTGAGTGAGCGAGTGATCAGTCACAGGGTCCATCAAATGATGTGAGTGAAAATGCTTTCCTGATCAAATGTTATTCTTGAATGGAATTAACTCTGCATTAAATCAGGGACTTGGGGGCTGGGGGCTGGGGGGGGCGGGGCTTATGAGTATTGTATAGGAGTATAATAAATCCAATAATCGCCACAAGTGCACAGTGACAAGTGAGTACAGGCAGAGCCCCCACACCCACTTGTGGCCCAGCCTTGTGTTAACAGGTCCACGACGTGTTGTGTAGTAAGACCATTCACATCCCGGCCAGATCCCAGCGGAAGCCGTGGCATAATATTGACTCTGCATGCATCACCGTGTCCTGAACAAATGACGAGTGTGTTTTCTGTTTGTCCTTTTTTTGCACTTGTGCATTTCGCTCGTGTTTTGATGGGAGTAACTAGCGTCATCATACACACTGTGGGGCAATTTGCGTGCCGTACTTATGGTACACACAGTAATTAGTTCTATTCTAGGTTGTTGTTGTTTTTTTGTTTGCAATCAGGCCAAAGACTTAACAGCTAGTTGGTTTGACAAACGTGCGCGGGACTACAGATTAGGGGCAGTAATGCCAGATAATGACATGGCTGGGACCCAAGCATGAGGCAGCAACACTAACCTTTCTCTCTCTCTCTCTCTCTCTGTCTCTCTCTCTCTCGCTGTCTGTCTGTCTGTCGGTTTGTCTGTCTGTCTCTCTCTGTCTGTCTTCCCCATCTCTCTCTCTCTCTATCTCTCTCTCTCTCTCTCTCTCTCTCTCTCTCTCCTCCCCATCTTCCCCTTTCTCTCTGTCTCTCTTCCCCTCTCTCTCTCTCTCTCTCTCTCTCTCTCTCCTCCCCATCTTTCCCTTTCTCTCTGTCTCTCTCTCTCTCTCTCTCTTTCTCTTTCTCTTTCTCTCTCTCTCTTTCTCTTTCTCTTTCTCTCTCTCTCTCTCTCTCGCTCTCGCTCTCGCTCTCGCTCTCGCTCGCTCTCTCTCTCTCTCTCTCTCTCTCCTCCCCCCCCCCCCCCACCAGCTCCTATGGAAGCAGGCCCAGACCTACCCTCTGTTCCCGGCGCTGGGCGAGATGGAGAGCCACATGTTTGAGTGTGTGAACCAGGCGGCGGTGCACGAGGAGCTGGAGGACGAGACGCGGCGGCTGTGTGACGTGCGGCCCTTTCTGCTTGCGCTGCGGCTGGTGACCCGCAACTGCGGCCGCGCCGAGCGCCTGCTGGACTCCAAGATCGGCGTCCTCATCGGGAAGGGTGAGCTCCGGCCCCGAACCCCCCCCCCCCCCTCCCCGACGTGTTTGGTCGCCCCGGGGTGATGGGTTTACATGCCATGTGCCCTCCCTCTGGAACAGAGGTGGTGCTTGACCTGGTTGGGGAAGCTGTTTGTTGTCATGCTATGGATAAGCAGGAGGTAGGCGTTTTGCCGCCTCGCTCACAGGCTGACGTTCCTCGCCCTCTCGACTGTCCCCGCACCCGCAAACCGTGACGGGATCTGGGATCAATTAATCCCTCTGGGGTCAATTAATCCCTCTGGGATCAATTAAGTTGTCTGGTAGGTTTTAAGAGTGTTCTCTGCAGGGTGCCTCTCGGAATGGGAGCTGTTTTTTCCCCCCCCGCCGCACTAACATCTCTGTAGCAGTTATGCAAGTGCGCTCTCTCTCTCTCTCTCAGTCACTCACTAGGTCAGTCACTCACTCACTCACATCACACAGCGGGAGTATCGCAGAGCAGTCTCTCTCCTGCGGTGCTTGATTAACCCCCCCCCCCCCGCAGCCCATTTGACATTTCCGATAAAGCGAAGCACTTACAGCCTACAGCCGGGCTGATGCATCGCCGGACACGCGGCAACACTCGCCCAAAGCCGCTCCCTGAGCCGTGGCTCTGCCAGGCCAGGCCCATTTGTGGCCTGCATCACAAACCCTCTGATGGGGGGGGGGGGACTCCACACATCCATTACCTCCGTCACTTACATCCTCTGCAGATTGGACCGAACGGATGTGAGTGCGTGAGGACACCGAAAAAAAAACACGCCTGAAGAGTCCACCAGCACGCGGTCGTTCGACTCCTTGGTTTGTCTCTCTGTCAGTCAGTACGTTTACTGTACATGCAGCAAGAAATTCGAATTTCTGATCGGATCAGATAATGACATGCGTAAGACCGGATCACTTGTCCGAGTATACGTGCCGTTCAGAGAATCGGATTAACAGCCGGAGCATGGCTGACTCCGTACGCCATGTGGCGCTCTGCGCATGCGCAGAATGCAAAATCCGATTCAGATCCGATTGCTGAGTATACATGCAGTTAAAAGTCCGACTATGAACGAATTATCTAGGTGTTGTTATCCGATTTTGAGATGTCCGAAGTAGGTCCGAAGTAGGTCGGATTAAGGTGTTTACATGCACTTAAAAAGTCCAAACGATGTCTTATACGATTAGAAGTTCGAATTTCTTGCTGCATGTAAACGTACGGAGTGTCGGTGTGATTCTCCTCCTTTTGAGGCGCTTTCCAGGCAGGGTCTCGAGCGGTGCTTCAGGTGTCTCCCGCACGCGCGGTGAAGGTGTGACTCGCGGGCGCGTTCACATGTCGCGTGTCTGGTCACACCTTACGTGCGTGTCACTCGCGCGAATGACGCCTTTGGTTTACACTCGGCGACACATGTGTGATGATGATGATGCACTCGGGGAGGAGGACGAGGAGAACGAGGAGAACAGGCTCGGGGAACAGGGTGGATAACGAGTGGATCCGCGTCTACTGTTTGCTCTGCTCTCCAGAACTTCACCGTGGGTCCAACCTGACCCCCAAGGAAGTGCTCAAAGTCAGAGACAAAGAATAGCTTTCAATGGATATCCGCGATGTATGTGCCCCGTTTACACACACACGGATGCAAACACGCGCGTGCCCACACACACACACACACACACAGACTCTCCACCGCGTTCGTCAGCGCTGAAACCGGCCCGCAGCGCTGGAACCCAGAGCCAGGGGTCCGCAGAGCGAGCCTCGTGGCCTTTAAATGTCACCGCGTTTGTTTTTGTTTGAAACTGAACATTGTGCAGCACTTCCTCCGCAGTAACATTTAAAAAAAAAACCCAAAGAGAGCCAACCCTAATCATACTCAATTTCAATGGAGAGGAGCCACGCGGTCCACCCTCACCACAGTGTAATGCATACACGTGGCGTTTCACATCGCCGTGCCTGCGGATGAGGGCCCTGTGCAGCAGACTGCGCCGCTGCGGGCCTGCTGGGGGGAAAACCTCGGTCATGATCATTCAGCAGCACTCGCCGCTGCCATCTGTCATCAAGTGGCCACACAGGTGCTGTTACACTGGGCTGAGTGAGGCCCGGGCTGAACGCCCCCCCCCCCTACCCACTCCACTCAAACACGGGCTTTCTGAAGGACCTCACACACCCTCTGCAGTTTGGAGAGAGACGAGCGGCAGTAGCTCAGTGGGTAGAGCGGGTGGACAGAGCGGGTCGTCCACTCACCGTAGGGTCGGCGGTTCGATCCCCTTGATCCCCCCTCCTCCTCCTCCTCCAACTGTCCACCTGTCAAACCCCATAAATGTACTGATTGTGAGTCGCTTTGGACAAAAGCATCTGTTATATATACCGGTGCATATAGTCATCATCGTTTCAATGGCCGCTCCCCTCCCCACCGAGTTCTGCGTGGACCAGGTGAACGATGGACGGACACGCCCAAGTGATATGCCGCAAACCCCCCCACCCCCCACCTCCGCTCACCTTCCTCTCTGCCCCACCCCCCCCCCGCCCACCCTCCCACCCTAGGCCTCCACGAGCTGGACGCCCTGCAGGACCAGGAGGTGAAGGACTTCCGGGGCAAGATGCTGCGGATCAGCGAGGAGCGCATGCAGTGCTACCACACCATGTCGTGGAGCGAGTGGCTGCAGGGCTGCTTCTCGCCACAGATGGAGACCACCACCGCGCCCCTGGCCTCCACCTACAGCCAGGACGAATACCTGAAGATCACCATCCACTTCGACCAGTCCCAGGTGAGCACCAGGGGGGGACTGGCCGTGGGTACGGTTGTAGAGCTTGTTTACGTGGGAGGGATTGGTTTAGACATGTCTTTTGTTTGTCGGCCATTAGTGAGTGAAATGTGGCTGTGAGGTGTGGGAGTTGGAGTTCACTACTGCGCCGGCCTCTGTATGAGTGCCCAGCTTGTTTTCTGACCAATCAGGGCATCTCTCGCCTGAATGGTTGCGGGAATACGTCTTTCGTGTCAATCACAGGTGTGTGAAATGCTACACTGCTCGATGGCAGAGAATTGGAGGAACGGAGGGAGGGAGTGGACTTCTTTGGCAGGTTTAGTTTCAAAGTCTTGCTCTTTTCTGTTCTCGGTCCCTTTACAATCCTCAATTGTGGCCTGCAGCAGTGTCTGGGGTTGGCTTGGTGCCGGTGACCACGTGATTGTAAAGGTGGGATAGGTCATGCTTTGGTCTTTTGTACCCGGGAACTGTGGGAACCATTGGCGTGGGCCTGTTACTAGGCCGGCTCCTCGCGGAATATTGCGTCGCACGCATGACCACAGCCGAGCGGTGACCACTGCTAGTGTTTCCTCTGAATTCCCCCCTGGGAAAGTGATGACAAAAGGCCTGTTACCTCTCTGAACGACGTCCACACAACAGAGGCAAGCAGATTGTGTGTGGGTGTGTGGGTGTGTGTGTGTGTGTGTGTGTGTGTGTGTGTGGGTGTGTGAGAAGAGACATGACAACTTTGATGTCTTCTTTTGTTGTAACGTTAAACACAAGTTGCCTCACCTCGCCTCTCGCTTGCAGGGTGCACAGCGCTTGGATAGGAGCCGGTCATGTGACCAGACCCAGCTAGATGGCCATGTGACAGCACTAAATGGGTCAACACTATTGGTGAAACTATGCCATCCTCGCGTGTGCACTTGTGCGTGCGTGCGTGCGTGCGAGCACACACACACACACACTCACACTCACACACACGCACACACACACAAAGGCTTTGACGGCTGAGAGCAGTGGAGCCCTCTTATTAAATTTGAAAAAAAAACACACTGTCTCTCAGCTCTTTTGCTCTCTATCTTCTGGCTTATGTAAATAACACAGAAGAGTTCCTATTCCTATTGAAACAGATGTTTTTTGTCTCGGCGAGTCGTCTTATATCAGCCTCAATCAACACACAGCGGCGGGGCCCGCACACATGCACGTGTGCACACAGATTGCGAAATGAAAGAAAAAAAAACAACCACATATTTGAATTACATGCATATATAGTCACACGCACACACTTGTGCACACATCTGCCATCTGTTCCAGTGTCCCCAGGTGGATGCTGGCAGGAAGCCAGATTAGTGACAGGAAGTGTACAGGCGGGGGGGGGGGTTTGTGTGCGTAGCGCCTTGTGGTGGAGCTCTTGGTTATCTGGCTGCTCGGCGGCCTTTAATGAGGCCAGGCCATATCCAGGCATAACCTTCTCCCTGCTGCACGCCCTTTTATGATGTGCTAATCTAGTAACATGGCAATTATCCACCCTCCCCCCCACAGACACACACACAGACTTCGGGGGTCTAATTTTAGCTCGCCTTTCTCCCCGATGGTCCTGGTGGGGTTTTTTTTTCGAACCCGCCCCCCCCAGCAGGTACCCACCACTGTGCCCCCCTGTGGGGGGCTGATGGGAAGGGGGGGGGGGGGGGGAGATGAGGCCGTAGACTACTGATGACAACTGGGTTTGGTTGGGACCGACGTCTGGAGCCGGAACTGTCTTTACCTGGACTGTCTTTACCTGGGCTGTCTTTACCTGGACTGTCTTTACCTGGACTGTCTGTCTTTACCTGAACTGTCTTTACCTGGACTGTCTTTACCTGGGCTGTCTTTACCTGGACTGTCTTTACATGGACTGTCTTTACCTGGACTGTCTGTCTTTACCTGAACTGTCTTTACCTGGACTGTCTTTACATGGACTCTTTAGCTGGACTGTCTTCACCTGGACTGTCTTTACCTGGACTGTCTTTAAATGGTAAAGGGTGCATTTAGCAGATGCTTTTGTCCAAAGCGATTTACACCCCATACATTTGTGGGGTTCGACATGTGGACATGTTGGAGGAGCAGGGGGGGGATCAAGGGGATCGAACCGCCGACCCTACGGTTAGTGGATGACCCGTTCCTGCCACCCACTCTACCCACTGAGCTGCTGCCGTCTTTACCTGGACTGTCTTTACCTGGACTGTCTTTACCTGGACTGTCTTTACCTGAACCGTCTTTACCTGGACTGTCTTTACCTGGGCTGTCTTTACCTGGGCTGTCTTTACCTGGACTGTCTTTATCTGGACTGTCTTTACCTGGACTGTCTTTATCTGGACTGTCTTTACCTGAACTGTCTTTACCTGGGCTGTCTTTACCTGGACTGTCTTTACCTGGACTATCTTTATCTGGACTGTCTTGTCTGATTCCACCTGGGCTTGCTAAGGACAGGGGGACCTCAGTGGGAATCACGCTGCCCAGTCACATGTTGAACATCTAGAGCAGTGTGGCTCGTGGCAGGTTAATGCCTCCCGTCAGGCGACTTGAACCCTGAGCAGGTAGCAGTAAAAGTAAAGTTGGTCCCCAGATGAAAGCGATAAAAGTCAAACGCTGAGTGCGTGTAATGGGTGTTGTTTTCATGGCGGCGCTTAAAAGGCCAGTAAAAAAGAGTTGATTATCCGCTGGCATTTTATGGCCATATATATATTTTGTATTTGAGGGGGGATCTAACTGTGGGTTTAACTGTGGCCAATAAACCGTATATTCTTACCATGTTTTTTTTTTAACCGTTTTTTTTATGCACCGCATGCTTGTGCACACATGCTGCTTGTGTTTAGTGACCAACACTCACTGAGCTCCATTAACAAGCATTGTGTGTGTGTGTGTGTGTGTGTGTGTGTGTGTGTGTGTGTGTGTGTGTGTGTGTGTGTGTGTGTGTGTGTGTGTGTGTGTGTGTGTGTGTGTGTGTGTGTGTGTGTGTGTGTGTGCGTGTGTGTGTCCAGTGCCTCCTCCATGTCTCAGGATGTGAGCTCACCCAGTGGGTTACTTGGGGGGAACAGTGGTGCCCTTATCTCTACACGCGGCAGATGTTGTTTTTGTTAGCGCATAACGCTGAATGGCACTTTAATGCTCTCTTTTTGTAACCTTTTCTCCTCCCTCGACTCGCACTCCCCTCTCTCTTTTGCTCTCCCTCAATTAAATTAAACTCAAAAGAGCTTTATTGGCATGGAAAATAAACATTTCCATTGCCTCAGGAAAACAGACAAATGGACAATGACAAAGTACGACAAAAGGTTGACTCTAACTGAACTATAAATGTATTTGCCCGTACAAAAGTACAGCGGAGGAGGTCTGAGTTCATGGTCAGGAGTGGCACAGCGGTGAGCCGCCTCCTGCCTCGCGGCAAGAGGGTTCTGGGTTCGAACCCCAGCGGGGGGGCGGGACCTCTCCGTCCAGAGTGTGTTTTCTCTGCGTGTGATTTGCTCCGGGTGCTCCGTTTCCTCCCACTCGTCAAACGCACGCAGGTTGACACTCCGGCCCTCCGCCCAGAACCAAGGCCCAGAACCAAGGTCCTCTGCCCAGAACCAAGGCCCAGGGCCCAGCTAGGAGCCTGCTGCTCCAAGCTCCGAGCATAGGATCTGGTCGGCGCAGAGGAACATTTCCCCTCCGCGGATTAGAGCCGCACAGTGCAACAGGCTGTGCATATCTGTACTTATCTGTCTGGAGCCAATGCTTATCTACGCTGATTTGAATAGTGTTATCGATAAAATCACATCCTTTAACTGATGTATTCAACAAATCAAAAGAATGCCGGACAACCCGTTCCTCGTTCTTTGTTTACCAGCATCTCGCTATCGACACTCCCGAAACTCCTCCCACTCCTGAAACTCCTCCCACTCACAGCGCCAGCCAGCGGTAGTCTGTCTCACAGAGTCGCACCGGCAGTTAGTGGACAGAGCACTGTTATTGAGTGTTTTGAACTGTTATTCAGTGTCTGTTATCAAGTGTCCCGCCTGCTAACTGGGAGGGGCTCAATCTTACACAATGCGAACAATAACAATAAGTATAAAAATAACAACTCTTGTCCCCACCCTCCCCCCCCCCTCCCCCCCCCCCCGCCACCCCCCCCGTCCCTCCCCAGGACGCGGCCAGCCTGAGGGTCTCCCCGGCCTCCACCCCCAGCGAGCTGATGGAGCAGGCCCTGAAGAAGTGGCTGACCACCCACGGCTCGGAGGAGGACTCCCGCCAGGGGCCCTACGTGCTGAGGGTCAGCCAGCGGCTGGAGTTCCTCTGCGGAGACCACCCCCTCATCCAGTACAAGGTGTGTGTGTGTGTGTGTGTGTGTGTGTGTGTGTGGGGGGGGGGGGTTATTCCAAGGTGCACTGCTCTTCTGTGTCTGTCTGTCTCTGTCTGTCTCTGTCTCTGTCTGTCTGTCTGTCTGTCTGTCTGTCTGTCTGTCTGTCTGTCTGTCTGGGGGGTTATTCCACGGTGCACTGCTCTTCTGTCTGTCTGTCTGTCTCTGTCTGTCTCTGTCTGTCTGTGTCTGTCTCTGTCTGTCTGTCTGTCTGTCTGTCTGTCTGTGTGTGTGTGTGTGTGTGTGTGGCGGTCAGATAATTTCACGGTCCAGATCACCATATTTCCGAAGAAGGAGGTGACAGGGATAACTCCTGTTCGGTTATCGTCTCATCGTGGTTGAGTGGAAAGCGTTGGGGTCTTCTTTTTGTATAGCCTGTCAATGTGGGGGTGACCACAAGAGACAGCCTTCTGAGAAGGGTGCCAAGGAATACCGGCCCTTATTTCCGTTTCTTCAGAGTGTGTCTGTAGGGTCATCGAGTAGGTTAGTGTGATTCAATATGTGGCAAAAGGATTTGTTTGTCCTTTGTGATCTTCATAACACGTGCGCAAGCAAAAGGCCCGTTTCGAAAAGGTATGACTTTAAATGTTATACGCGTTTCTGATCTCTCTTCAAATCCAGAACCTGAATTGAAAACGGTGGTGAGATTGACACACAAACAGTGTTGTTGTGTAAGTCAAGATGTAAGTGGAGACGGGCGAGACAATTAGACAACCGTTGTCCAGACCCCCCTCCCACCGCCCCTCGAATGTACGCTGCATTCAATCAAGATGGACCGGCGATGGGTCGTCCAGACAGAAGCCCTGGCGGAAGCGCCGTGCTGTCCCCGGCCCCCTTTCGTCACGCCCGCCCGGCATCATGTTACACACGCTAATGCATGGGGGGCCGTGCCTCCCCTCCCCTCCCTCTGATCCTCCTGATTGCCGGTTGCGGTTCTGAGTGATCAAACACGTCATCCGCAGCGCCGTCGGCTGGCACGCCGCCGCCGTGGCTCCGCCCCCCCCCCCCCTGCTCACAGAGCTTGCGCGTGGTCCGGAACCTGAACGCTGTAGGGGAGGGCGCATATGGAGCAGGGAGCTCCTGTGTGTCAACAGGCTGAGACGGTTGTGAGCGTGTTTCCTGTAAACAGACCAGTGTAAAAAAAATTTAAAAAAAACCTCGTAAAGTCTAGATATTTCTCTCGTGTAGACGGTGCCAAAGAATGACACGGCAACACACACACAAAAAAACCCCACCTGCCCTGTGGACACGGGACCCAGACATCAAAGGCTGGTGTTCCATGACCAAAAGACATTAGACACAATGTCAGGTTTGAACGTTGAAAGTTTATTAACCGTCAATAACCGGAT